>VZZY01021886.1:178358-493239 GCA_013400335.1 Eurystomus gularis
TTTTTTTGAGAGACTGTATCTCATATTTCCTAAATATATAAATTGTTCATGGAGTTAACACAAATCATTAACCTCATTATGTCTGAAACAACACATGCTACCATGTTCAGTTTGAGCTACTCTTGTTTGCAAGTAACCTTCTGAACTTAGTGCAGAGATTTTGCTTAGATTTCACAGAATTACAGAATCAAATCTCTATTCACAGCTACTGACGTTATTCAGCATTAATCTCTATTACGTAGCATTTAGCAGAATTCCTGCTATAGCTAACAGCTTTCTTGTGTTTAGTCACATGCAATTTTTTAATAGTCAGTCTTTAGGCTTATACTGTGACAGTAAGATTAAATTTACACTCTAGAGATTTTAAAATTCAAGATTATATGCAATGAAAAAAGGATGGGGTAAAAGGAATGAACATTAATCAGTTTTAAAATGTAATATAATCCAATCACAAATGGTTTTGCACATTATTTAATCTGCAGATAGTTTGATGATTCTTCCCTTTCTATATCTTCACCCATCTAAGGACACTGACAGAAACTTTAAGCCACATTTTCCATGCACTATCTCCGCAAACTATTTATCAATAATCGCTGGGTTTGACCAAGAATTTCTAGTCTTTTGTTGCTAATGTTATCATAAATCGCATTCAGGATTTGATTTATCCTGCAGGTGTCCTTCACTGTTGAACATTTCTTTCATTTGTGTTTTCTATTATGAAATGTGTCATTAAAATTTTCTTCCCTCCTTCCACATACTGAATCGTGCTTCCGGCTGCTGGGGCAGCTCAACAGTTTACAGCTCTGCAGATGTAACATGAGAAATAACCCCATCCTTGCTCAAAGATAGTATAGTCTGTGCCGCCTTTCTCAATTTTTCTTTACTTATTCAGTATAAGAGGTGTAGACTTCCAAGACTGCCTTTCTAAAACTGATGATGAACATATAAAGGAAAGCATCTAAAGCCATGAAAGATAAAAATCAGAATGTATCAGCATATTCCTGCAGCTGTCACTCAGTTCTGCCATGCTGCTGCTGTGGCCTTTTCTTACAGAGTTTATCAAGTGTTCAGTCCTGTAAATGCAATACACTGAACACAGCCATTGCAAAGGTAATCAAAAGCATTCCACTGTTGAAAGACCACAGAGCACAGTACAAAGTGAATTACTCTTATTTAGGACAGCTCCAGGAATAGAAGCGTTCTCCTCAATCTGCTGCTGAATTGGTCTGAAATGAAACAGAGATACCCTGTGTTAGCTGAGAGCACCCTATGGCCTCTTTTCTCTCTCTCTTTGGTGCTTTCTGCCAGTGAACAGCACTGATCCAGAAAGGTCTGTTTCACTTTGCTGAGACAGCCTTGACAGATGCTGATTATTGTACATGGGAGGAAAACATAGAACTGCATTTATCTGAGAAGTGTCAAAGTAGTTCAATTTGAAAGACTAGATTGGAAGAACTTTGTCTGGGTGATATGCAGTTAATCATAGGATTTTAAGAGCACTGCCCTGAAGAAAATGAGTTTGCAAGCAGGTCAATGCTCGTTATTGTTTTTAAAAATCGTTTTCTTTTACTCTGTGAGACAATTTTTTTTATTATGTAACAGTATTGCTAAACATAGCACTTCTGTTCTGTAGCCAAGCTGAGAAATGTAAACTGTTTGGCCTTCAATGCATATGTTTTTATTAGCTGATCTAGGTTTTTGAAAGAATGGTGAGGTACCAGGAAAATACTGACATACATCAGCCACCAGACTTCCTTCCTCCCTGTGCACCTGCATGCAATGCGGATGCTCCGTACTTGCCTTTCTCTAACATTTCTTTGTGTTCTTCAAAAGAATTAGAATCCCTTCGACATTATTTTTCATTTACTCTGTGTCCACATTCTTAAGATTTTAACATGTTAGTATATTGGTATTAAGTCCCATTTCTATTTCCTTTTTTCCTCTTCTACCTAAACTGCAGACAAGTAATACTTTTCAAGATACTCCTTTGCTGTCTGCATTTCTAATTATTCATTGCTAACAGCCTGCTATTTACCTTGCCGACATGGTGTGGTAGCGATGCATTAATCTCTTCTTTGATATGCATTCGGTTCCATATCCAGTCTCTCTTCAGTCTTTTATGACTGGTTGAAGAGAAGTTGTGGTTTGTTTTCTGACTTTCTTTATCAGCAAATGCCGGAGCCAAGAACAATGAGAACACGAGAAGAAGGTGGTTCATCTTCTTGTGTATCCTAGAAAGTAATATAGAATAAGAAAACTATATAAATAACCACAGAATCAGATTAATTAGAGCACACACAGAAGTGAGAATGGACTTTCCTTCTTTAGGAAAGTTTGATTACTTTCTGTATTATCTTTTCATCTGCCTTAGCATCAAAATTTGAAATGTCAGGCTTCTTTCTATTGAACAGTTTTAACTAGATGACAACTGTAAAAACCAACAAAAAGACTTTAATGAAACAAAAAATGTGCAAGTTTTGCAAGCTAGCATAAAAACCAGCATCCACTTGAGCTACTGTAGTTGATCTGAAGAGAAGAACCTGTAGCAAAGATCACCCATTGTGTGTTACGGATGGTGTAGTGCGGCTGCAGAGCACAGCTCTTGGGGAGAGCAGCTGTGGGAAGCAGCACCGAGGCTGAGCCAGATCAAAGTTTATGTTAACTCAACTTGAAATGAAATGTTCTAGCTTGACAAACCCAAATACAATGTTTTGACTTTCCTTGACACGAAATATGCTGTAGTCAATTTCTTCATATGGAAAATATTGATTTAGAATAACATCTTGGGTTTTGGTGGAAAAAATGATTAATGTGAAATTTTCAGTCAATTCAAAGTACAATGCAGCAAATTATCTTGCTCAGAGAATTCACTTATTGATTCAATTCCTTGTCTTTTGAAACATTTGAAGACATATGAAGTTCCTTTATCCCCTCTTCTCAGGTTTTACCATCTACAAAATGATAATTTGTGGAATTATTCTTAGGTGAAGCCATATTTTTGCATCGTATGTTAATATTAGCAAACTTTGGACCTGACTTTCATATCACATTGAGATGTTATTTTAATGTAGCAAAGCTGATTCATTTTCTTACTAAATTTCCCCTTCCCCATAGAAAGGACTGTCAGGGAACTTTAACACTCAAATATTCAGACTTTAAATTACCCATAAATGCCTTTCCTTTAGCTTTTAGGAGCTCTCAGCAAGCACATAAAAAATGAAGCTGTTAATTGGGATAGAGAAGTTGACATCACACAGGGGTTGCTAGATGTGACATTAAAGTAATATTTTTGGTTGGAAGGTGCTGAGACATTTCCAAAATTACTCTTTGATTACTGGGCAGTCAATGTTATCCCATGGTGCAGCATCAGTCAGTAAGAACTTTTTGTTTACAATGAAATATGCTTTCCTGTATTTTTCTCTCTTCTACATTGTTGTACATAAGCTGAGAAACGTTCCTTCTTCTTTGTGATTGTGTAGGAAATGACCAAAGAAGATGGCTTTGAAGTTGCTGTTTAGTAGCTAAGCTGTGTTTTATACAGTTTTATGAATCAATAGAAAACTTTTTTATTTAGCTAGTTTTTTGTATTTTATGCACTTGCTTTGGCTCTGGATACTTTTAGAAAAGTGAGTAAGATTGAGTTGTTTTGCTTTGTTTTATCTGTGTACACGAACATTCCGCAGCTGGTAACTGGAAGGCATTGACATCATTCTGTTGTGATCGCGTAAGCGCCTCTTATTCATAAAGTGACAAAACTTGATAATCAAAGGAAACCACTTATTAACCTCAGCTAGCACAGGTTGTAGCTTTGAAAAATACAAAGTTCTTTGCTCTCATTGCTCTGTACAGTGGAGATGTCCTGTACTGCAGTAGTGAAGAGATCAGTTGGGAAAACTGAGGGCAATGCTGCCTGCTTCAGTGCTGTTCATTTCACTAGAAGTAACACATTTGCAAACATCCTTGCCAAAAGCATTGTTAACTTAATCAAATCTCCGCTAAAGCAAATTGATCTCAGTATAAATCTACTTTGTAAAGAGAAATTTTGTTTCCCTTCTAATATTTTCCAAGTATTTGCCTCTGTGTTTATTAAGCTTAATTCAGAGCCTCTGTCCAACTCCTCAAGGTACTCCTTTTGCTGTTGCTGGAAGTGATTACTAGGAACAGCAACTCTGGGACTGTTGGTACCCTCATACAGGGGCACTGCTCATTGGAAATTGAAGGCTCAAATTCATAACAAGTTTGTGATTACCTATATAGGAGCTCTGAAACTGTGGTAATATCCTGATTATTCTTGGGGATCCATTCAGCAAATGCAAAGTCTTTTGAAGTAGGTGGCCTGTACATATTTCACAGTTTGAAAAGCTTGGCCATTAATACAGAAAGCGCTAGAATGAATCTTTTGAAATATATGCACATTTCAGTTGAAACTTAAGCTATCCCTTCCACTCAGAAACTTAAGCTATCCCTTCCACTCGGCAGATCCATCTTTGTGTTCTTGATTTTAAGGTGGCTTCACTTCCTTGGACTCCTCATTAATGGATTTCTTGTTAATACTTCTCCAGCCTCCTTAGTAAGTTAATGGTTCCTCTGTGAGCAATTTGGTGGAGTGTGGTCTGCCCTCTGGTACGCACTGTAGGTCAAACACAGACTAATAGAAGAACTTCTTGCAAAAAAAATGACTTCTCCTTTGTCATCTTTCAAAGTTTCTCCTTTTGGTACAAGTAACACTGCACACTTGAGCAGTTTGCATGCTGTCTTTTCTAGGACGTTTGATGTGTGTTGCTCCATAGGACAGTCTGACTCTAGAAGACTCCCTGTATGATATGGTGCGAGTTTTCCACTCAACAGCTGGAAGTCCGTTGCTGTTGAGTCTGTAGCTGAATTAATCACAATATTTAAGAATACCCTTCTTTGGCAGCACGTACAAATGCTTCAGAAGCAGGACCCTGCCGAGCAGTAACTAGATAAGGGCACTGTCCTGGTGTGAAGGCCACGTTCCATGGATGTTAGCACTTGACAAGCTGTACTCGATGCTCTCTCTTTTTCTGGCCTTCATAGTTTTCCTTTTCAGCAGATCTCATTTGAAATGCCAGAGGTAGTAGCAGAAGAGAGATATTCCCATGCCTGAGCAGGGCAATGCATACCCATGGAGGCTACCTGAGGAATGACAGGTAGAGGAAATGTAGGGCTTGGCTTTTTGTTTCTTCTCATGTCTGTAGTGCTACCATAGCCAGGGCTGAGAAAAGGAATTAAGATGCACCCTTTCAAGTAATGCCCCCCGTGGCCACACGCATCTGGAGAAGGGGGCAGCATAAAATGTGCTGCGATCGATCTGTCCCATGCGTGGCTCTCCCTGCCATGGTGCCATGACGTCTCATCCCTGGTCTGCCTTAATGTACGGTCTCCAGTTTCCACTGTCTCTAACTGATTAGGCCAATCATTCAAACTTTTTTGCGTTTGGGCAGGGACCATAAATGTTCCTTAATGTTAGCAGAGGAATGGTTTAGTCAAATAGCGAAGTTTCTTGCTTTGCTCTTAAATTTTCTTTCAGCAAATGATGGGTTTTTTCCACCAATATTATTCATTTTGTGTTGAATTATTTTAGCAAATAACTCTTGGTCTGCAGGGTACTAAGACAGTTAACTGAGAAATGCTTGTATTGAAACTGATTTATGGGACACATGACTCATACAATGTCATTTCTTCTTGCAGATTGGGAGTAATTATAATAAAAAAGTCAGGTAGAGATACAGACAATACTGTACTAATTAAAAGTTTGCATTTTACAAGTTGTTTTGGTAAGTAATAAACTGTGAGGTTGATGAGCAGCTAATATAAATAAGGTCTCCATGTAATGAAAACGCATTTGATGAAATACTTTATGAACGTTTGTGGTTCTTGGTTTTGGTTTTTTTTCTGGTATTTGCCTCTTATCTGATTTCCTTCTCACTCTAAAAATGTGTATTAATGTTTACATGAGGTTAGTTTAGTTAGCAAAGAAATTTGTTCTATGCTTGCTTGTTAAATAGAAGTTAAACCAGATTTCTGTATGGAGACTCTGGTAAATGAGGAGATGTTTGTAGCTGAATGGTTGATTGAACTAAAATCTTATGCTATCTTAGAGAATTTTAGTGTAAAACAGAAACAGTGTTATAAATAGTGATAAGGAACATCTTAAGAGAGAAATTTCCTTAAAGTGGCTATCACACACCAAAAAAGAAATAAATTTTAAAAGGTTTGTGCCCATAATTGTGTTCAAATAATTTACATACTTGATTGTCAGAAAAACTGGAAATGATAATATTATTGATGATTGAGCTGGAAACTTCATGATTATTTTTGCTTACAGTATCTTGGTTGTAATCCAAACAATGAAAATGAAAATTCCAATGCAAAAATGAGAGTTTCATCAAAGCAGAAAATATTAACAAAATTAGTAATAAATCAATCAAAGTCTACTTCATTTCACAGTACTGGAAATATTGCTGTTTCTGGCTGTTAATCAAACCTCAGCAGCCACGCCTGCAGCCATGTAAGTGTAGGGAATACTAAAGATCTAAAATACTATACTCTGTCAATTGGGAGAAATACAGAGTTTGAAGGAGAGTGTTTGCTCATCTTCACCTGCCCTTACTGTGGGTGCGGGCCCCAGCCCTGTGGTGTCCCGGCAAGCAGGGTGCTGGCACAGGTGCAGGCCCCCGGGGACGTGCTGGCTGGGCTAAAAGAGAAAGAAAACTAAGAAAGCATTCTTCACACAAGTTTTTTTTCAGAGAAGTTGACTTTGGATAGCTTTAGTTTAGTTTAATAAGTATTTTCTGACTATCTGTCCCCTTCCTGTCTGCTGCACCCTCCCCGGTATTCCTAAGTAGCTCTGTGCAAAGAATTGTGTTGAATTCACAGTGGCTTAAACCCTACAATACAGAGTAGACAAGACTTTAAAACTTTTTTTTCAGATGCAAAAAATTTACTTTGATACACCATCCAAACACCTCCAAAATTGCTATGCTTCATGAAGCCATGATAGATATAAGGCAAGTAGAGTCTGACCTCGCGTCAAATAACAAAACGATCCTGAGCAACCCTGCCATACAGAACACATTTTTAACATTAATTTCTCATCTATGTGATATTTAAGACCACAGGTAAATGTGTAAATGCAATGAACATTAAGAAATAGAAAGGTAACATACCAAGCACAGGAGGGGGGAAATTATCTTCTTTGCAAGTCCTGTAGTTTTGATAAGCAGGCAAAATGTAATTAAAATAAAATAATCCTAGCAATACTTAATACTGCCTCTCAGGGACCTTAAAAGGCTATGCAAACATGAATTGATAAAGCCCCCTCGTTTCTCCGTGAAAAGTACTGTAGCTAGATAAAAAGCAATATCCTTTTAAAAAGCTACATTTGAAGCACATAGGATTTAAATGTTTGCCATGTACTGACAGTGGACCAGGGTCAGCAGTAACAATAGTCTCAGGTTTTGTTCTTTCAATTTCTTCATCTCCTAATTAGACGTTCTTACCAGCTTCCTACAGACCCAGCGAAACATGGCAGCAAGGTAATCACAAGGTATAATTGTTACCTTCAGTCCAGTTTCAGCCTGGCATCTGAGTTGCAAAACTGTGATCCTTCTTCGCTCCCTTGAGCTTAAAATGTGAGAACAGTTGAGGGCACGTACTGAGTACAGTAAGAACAGGAACTAAAGTAGGTCTGCAACCTGTAGTAACATCATTTAAAGAAACTAAATTGTGTAACATTTGAACTGGAACAATCATTTTTTGTTGTATTTGCAGATATAATTTGCTTTGGGTGGTTACTTAGTGTTTCTCTTATTTCTTATTAAAGCTGTCTTGTCTCATGCCCTTAGCAGTGTACAATGATTCATTTTAAAATAGGATTTTCCTGAGAACACTGTGCTGCTTTTTCATTTCCAGGTTATTGAGCTGATTTAAATGGGCCTAGTGCCTGACTAGCTGGTATGTTTTTGATTGTCCTTATGTCGATTTTATGCATCTGAGAAGTGGTTTCCACTGATGACTAAACAGTCTGAAGTGCAAATGCCTACCTGAAAACTGATTATAAAATGGCTTTTTATATGCCTTTGAGTAAATAGCCACTTTGATGACTAAACAATCTGGAGTGCAAATGCCTGCCTGAAAACGGATTATAAAATGGCATTTTAAACTTGTGATAGTACCTTTGAATGAGTAGCCACTTCAGCAATATCTTAACTAAACTTGCTATTTAAAAAAACCCCACATATCACTCAGTAGTGTGAGAGCACTGCTACGTGCATTTGGTGCAGTTCAGTTCTTGGTGTTGGTGCTGCAGCACTCTGTATCGATATAGCTGAGGAGATAATTCAGCACTTCTGATTTTGCCTCTCTTTTGACTCATATTTTTTTCCAAAGTAAAAGACTAATTCTAATCTGATGGTTCTTTATCATTTCAGCTCCAAGTTTCTGATAAGTCTGGGGGAAGCCTATTAATGATTTTTTTCCCCTGTCTGTTCAAATTACCAGAAAATTCTCTCCTGGATGATACAAAATACAACTTAATCTCATGGGTGGATGGAGTCCTCAGTGAGGATAGGTGCCTCTTTCAGACATTTGGTTGTATACGTTGAAAGATTCATTGCCTGATGGAAAGCAGGCAGCCAAATTGGTCTCCCACTCTCTGTTATCTCATATACAGAACTGGCTAAAAAGGAGAGAGGCAAGCACTGGTTTGGCACCTTTTCTTTTTTTTTTTCTTCCTTAAAGAAGCAAAGTCATCTTCCAAGCTAGTGTGAGTGAGAGCTTGTGCACTGAAGGTGGGTGAGCATCAAGAATGAAATCTCCCTGAATGTCCCTCCAGGATGTTCTGACACCTGGGGGAGTTAACTTTGCATTAAATACAGCCCTTCGGTTCTGAAGTGAACTAGTAAGATGGATGGGATAAATCCTGCATGCATAGGTTGGACTGCAGATGTTTTCCCCTATGAATTCTTTGTCCAAAGTATAAAACTAAGAGGAAAATATCTCCCATCCAGATTAATTATTGATAAGGACAGATGCTGAAAATAGTGATGAAGTGCCAGTGTTGGAGACAGGAAAAGAACTTCTCTTCCTTGTATCCAAAAAGTATCTTGCAGTCAGGTGTACTTATTCTGCAAAGGATCTCATTGACTTTGAAGAATGATTGAGGCTCTGTCAGTCTCAGTGGCATATTTGTGTGACTGTAGATGCAGCTTCTTTCTTGCTTGCTTTGAGCCAATTTCCTTTAGCTTAGCCCAAACTGCGGTGGCTCCTTTAGGAGAGACAGAGGTGTAGATGTCTCAGCACTGAGCCTCCCTCATCCCCAGCACCTCCTGCACTCAGATGATCTTTGAGTTTTGGGGAGCAGGGTCTTGGGTGAGAAGAGGACAAGGAAATCCTCAAAAAAATTCTTTGGCTCATCCCAGTGCAGAAGTGGAACAGTTTGAGTATACTGGAGGTGTTTGTGGTCACTAGAAAGATTTCTCAAGCATCTCTAGCCAAAAACTTTGTTTCCCACAATAAATTGTGTGCAGATTTCAGAACTAATCTGTTTTGATACTGCCCCCTTGTTAGCTCTGCGGTACACAGATTAGCCAAAGCTGTCACTGAATGTATAAGAGTTTGGTCGAGCTGAAACAAAATAAGGTACGTTATGAGAATAATGTATTATAGAGCTTCTTCTACTTCCCCTTTGTTTCCAGATAAAGCCTTAATGTCAGAGAGGCTTCCTAACACAGAGCTCCAACTGAGTAGCTTTGATTAAGAAAAGTCTCCATTCTTTGAGGAACTGCATGCAAAAAATATGATAGTTTTTTTTTTAGCAAAATGTAGCTCTGTTTACAGCAGATAATTTTTTTTTTTTTGACATTTTCCTTCAACAAAAGCTCAAGAGCAAAAGTATCTCTTGAACATGAGCATCATGCACAGGTCACAGTAATTGATATTTATTGTGCTAACAGTAATCCGAAGCAGAGAAACCATGTGTAGCTGGCTGTGTGTTCTGATTCTTTTGTCCAGGTTATTCTGCTGGGTAACTGAATGCATTAGTATTTCCTCTGAAAATTAATTTTGTGGCAGATAAAGCATGTACATATACATGAATCTCTTGTTTTCTGGCTGGGCAAAAGGCTAAAAAAACAGGGTGTGTCTGGATATATTTTGTTTAGGAATTAGTATTCATTATTTTTCTCCCTTTTTGAACTGTCTGATTCAAATGTCAGTTCATTCTTCTCTATTTCCTGCCCTTATTCAACTCGGCTTCCAGACCAGGCTTAATTAACTTTGAGACTTTTTCTGCCCACCCCTATAGTTACAGTCTTTTCCTGGAACATTTCCATTGTTATAATCTCCATGTGTTGTGAGATGATACAAATGATATTATTACTACTCTTAGGAATTTACAATGAGCCTTTCAATATTTTTTCAATTAAGCTTACAAGCTTAGCTCTTGTCAGGAAAATCTCATCTTCAAATCAAAATAAAACTAGAGAAGCGAATTTCCAGCTTACAATGCTGATAAAGGGAAGCTGGAGGGCCTGAAAATTCAGGCCTCAGACACAGGGAAGCTTAAAAAGATGAGGAAAACTGTGGTAAGTTCTGTGACTTCTTTTAGAGCTAGACTTTTTTTCTGTGTGGAATTGTTTCCAAATGGGAGCGGCTGTGATTTAAAACAGTGTAGTGTTGTGTTTTGCTCCATTATCCATGCAGTGGCTTACGCAGATCTTAGTCTGGTGAATTAGGCTGCCCAGGGAAGTGGTGGAGTCAGCACGCCTGGAGGTGTGAAAGGTGTAAAAACCCTGTAGATGTGGTGATGAGGGACATGGCTTAGTGGTGACCTGGCAGTGCTGGGTTAACAGCTGGACTTGATGATCTTAAAGCTTTCTTTCAATCAAAACGATTCTTTGATTCTATTATTCTAATTTTACAACCTCAATCCAGAAGCAATGGTGGAAGAGAGCTTGCTTTGTGAAACAGAGCAACCATAGTAGGTACTAGTGCAACACGTTAAGATGTGACTGCAGGATTGATCCTGTTTCAAGGCAGACCATGCTTTTGTTTACATGTGGTAAGAAGCCTTTGTGAAAGTGATAAAAGTGAGAGCTGGGGACTTTCAGCTGGCTGGCCTGAGGACATTTCTGCTCACAGGTTTTCTCAAGCCAGTGCCGAAGATCGAGGCTGGTGGCTGCTGCTCTGCTGGGGCTCGGTGAGGCGAGCACCTGGGAGCTGATGGCTTTAAAGTAACCTGACCGCTTGGGAAGTTCTTATTCCCAGCAGTGCTGCACTTGTGGCTTTGCTGCCTGAACCCAAAACACAGCTGGACACATTTCTCAAGCTGAGGTGGGAATTTTTTTTCTCCTTAGTTAGTGGCTGCATAAGTGGAATGTTCATTTCTCCCACAGCTAATATTTTAATCATGGCCACTGAAAACCCCTTTCTTGTGGGAATGAAGCCTTTCTCTTCATTTAAAGTAGCTGAAGATCAATCCATATAAGGCAGGTAGTACAGCTCACCACTTTACAGCAGGAAAATGACACAATATATTCCAAAGAGAAATGTGCCCCTTTCTTCCTGTTTGAAACTTAAGTCATCTCCAGGTGCAGTTACTGGAGGATTCAGTATCTATTCTAATCCTAAACTCTTACCAAGGCTGCTGCTGGCAAATCTAGTGTACAAAGAAAATATATTTGTTGAATGGTGCTACAGATGATAAAGCTCTGCAATAGCTTTGTCACTGTCAAGTTCACATTATTGTCTTAGTGAAATGAACCCATTACTAAAAGCATTTCTGCTTTCTGTGCTCTCTACTTTCTTCCCTTGCTTGTTAATTTCTGTGCTGGATACTTGTTTTAGGTGGAGTGCAACGGTAATTTGGATGATTCTAAAATGTGCATACTCTAGCAATATTTGTTAATGTTTTAATTACAGCCTAAACCCCTGAATTAACAGTACTAAGAAAATGGACAATATAGGCTATTTCATTGTAGGTTTGGATTCATAGATTAGGTGGTGAAAAATCTGATACCTTAGTAGCAGTGTTGATTGCTTGGCCTAACGCTAATATGAGTAAACTGGTTTTCTTGCAGACAGATCATACATATCTGAAAGATAATGACAGTAAAAGCCAGTAAGATAATGCAAATCTCCTCTGAATTCAGGTCTAGGACTGGATGTAGAGAAGCTAACATAAAACTCTCTGCCAGTGGAGGTTCTGCCGATGAAGCTGAACCTATCACAGGAACAACTCCCATCAATGGCAGGATTTCCTATCATTTGCATGAGAGCATCAACAGGCTCTTAGTCTCCTCAAGCGGTATGTTGTGAGGTAGACTTTGCACTCCTAGAGCATTTCCAGAACACAAATTCATAGCAGATAGCATCATAAAAGGAAGGGGAAAAGGAAGACTAATCCTACCAAAGCATTGCTTAGCAATGTGGACAAAAGCAGGAGAAGGAATTCAACTGTATCCTCCAGTCATACTGTGGAAGTGGAATTTCCCTTTACGCTGTCATACACAATAAGGATAAGGGCCTGTGTATGCTGCAGATAACCTACCTTGCGCCCTGTGAACTATGCCAGGTGTCAGGACAACTATTCCAGATGTTGCTGGTGGACTTGGGGAGAGAGGAGATAGCAGAGAAATGGATGACTTCAGTGTGGGCAAAGTCAGATGGGCTACTGCTAATTTGTGGAGATCAATAGTGGACTTTTAAAATGAATGTGTAATAGAAACGGTGCTTTTTCTCCTAAAATTTTGGTAGAGGATGGTGGTGAAATCCCACAGCAGCAGGAGGGTTTTTTGATGACAACTAGACTGGGACAATAAAACTGGCCTCTTTGGGTTTGAAAAATGAAGAATTTAAAACATTTCTGCTTTTGCTCAGTCTCTAACCATAGTGGTGCTCTATAACTCCTTGCATTTCAGATAGCAATGTTAGGGCAGAAGAATACTCTCCACTGGTCTTCTGGAAATGTCCCTGTACAATTTCTGCTTTGTGTCTCAGGTAACCATGCCTGCCTTTTCTCTAAAGTATCAGTCATTTTTAACTATAAGTTCTGGACCCTTTCATGGATGATACTCTATAACTCTTTCGCATGCAGCTCCTTGTGTTTTGTAAGACAGTCTTGCAGTCTATCTTACACAAAAATACTTGGCTGGAGAAGAGTCTGCCAGACTGTCCACCCACCTGCTTCATTCTTTCTGGTTTACTGATTATGAATCTTTACTTGGATATACTCAGAGTACTGAAACTGAAGTGTAAACAGTGTGAACACCTGCAATGGGATGGGTAAGTTTCCCTCCTGCTCTTCTCCTTTCTTTGCCCAGCCGTGGAAAACACAGCTCTTGAACTGTTCTGGTTCCTGTGAATGTCTGTGGACTTTAGCACCTAGGAGGGCTGGGCCCCAAATCTTCTCACTGCCTGTCCAACAAATGTGTATAGCAGCATATGGACAAGATAGACTCATGGCATAGATAACATCCATCTCAGAATTATGTTACAGAGAGAACTTAGTTAAAATATTCAGCAAAATCTTACATTCAAACCATAGCTAGTTTCATGCTTATTGACAAATCTGAAATTCAGATGAAGATGAGTGAAGCCCAGGTTCTCATTGAATGAAAGGGCTAATTTTCATTCTTGCACTGAAGAACTGTAAGGAGGTTATTCACAACTTTTTATTATTTTTTTTTATATTTCAAGATCAGACTCACAGCAGAATTCAGGAGGTAGGTGACACATGCATTGGTGAGTGATGTGCATTTATTTGCACATCATTATTCCCAGCATTAGTCCTGTTGGTGGCATTCCTGGATTTGCAGTGGGCTCTCTACTGAGGCTGAGGACAGGACCTGGAGCAGGATGCCTGAAAGTTTCTTGGCAGCAAAAATGGTGACTCCTGATCATGGCCGTGGCACCAGAATGTCGTCTGCTTTCTGTGTTTGCAGTGGAAATATACCTGCATGGGCCCTTCAAATGGGGTAGGGCGCTGAACTGAAGGCCATAGGTGGATCAAGCAAACTAGTATCCAGCTCTAAATTTGCTACTATCTGGTTCAAATTCTGATCTGCTCCTCAAAAGCATGTGTGGGCAATTATTTTACCTTGGTGACTGTGAGCTGGGCATCTCTTTGCCTTAGTAAACCTCCAGTTTACATAAATAATCAGTGTCTGCTGTATTTTAGGGAAGGAGGGAAACCAGTTGTGTCAGAGCTAAACTTTGAGGGATTTTGGATTTGCAAACCCACAGGGGTAATAAAGAGACAGACAATTTAAAAAAAAAATACACCAGAATGTTTTCATGATCAATGAATTTCTCACAAAGACAGAGAACCTCTTATTTTCTTCTTGGCACTGATGTTTGAACCTCTGAATTAAACTTCTATAACCTAAGCAAAAACTGGAATTAGGAATGCATGATAAAAATAACCATGAAGATTCCTTACAAGAAAGCTCAGCTGCTAGAAATAATCGGTTACCTCTACTCTGCGAACTTCTGCTTTTTTAGAAATATCAATTATAAGCTGACCTGATTTAAACCTGTAGTTCTGTAGACACACACTCTGACAAGAAAAAAAATATTTTTAAAAGCTTTTCTATTTTTCATTTGAAATATTAATTGAAGTAATTGATATACGGATGCACAGTGAAGTCCTTTGTTCCCTAAGTGCTATAAATCAGAGGAGCTTCTAAACCATCCCCAGTGATTTTTACCTATATCCTGTTTTCAGTTCTGCTCCACTAAAGAGAGGCAGGATGTGAAGCAAACCTGGCGACAAACCTGTTAACTATTTGGGTGGAACTTACTCTGCCTAAGCTGCCTCTCTTTCACCGAGCCCTGCATCTAGTGCTCTGCAAGCTGCAGATTGCTGAGTGACATGTAGCTGTTTCAGGGCAGAATTTCAGTCTTAGCATTTGTTTTAAAATGTTTAAGAAACAGGTTTATGATCTTATGTTAAAGCTCAAAGTTTTGGGAATGCTTCTTGTTGCAACGCAGTGCAGCTGTAGCACTCTGAAAAATAAAGCCCAGGTTTATGGACAAAGCAAGAATGATTTGTTAATTAAGTTTATCTTTTGCATTCAAATTCCTTTCGTTTATTGTTTGTAACTTTGCATTCTTCTCTATAGTATAGTGTACTCTTCTAAGGTTTTCATATGCTAAAATAATCCTGTGTCCTTTCCTCCTGTTTGTCACCCTTTATTTAAGGATAAAAAGTAGCTCCTGGAGATACTGCAGATAGATTGCAAGTCAGCATTTCTGTGATTTGTTTCTGGTATATTGGTTGTTGTTACAAGACACAAATTAACCTAAGATGAGAAGCTTTTGTAAATCATTGGACTATCCTTGCTTCTGTCTAATATTTTTTCCTACATGAACATCTATAATACTCTGTGCCTTTACTAATGCTGATATAATGATTTATAATCAGTGCAGGCAGGGACATATTGATTAACTATACCTTTGTTAAATGTAGTAGCAACCAACTTTTAATGTTTTCAGTAGCTAAGAATGGAACAGGTTTTCTCACAGAAATTCATCTTCTTCCATATCTCTTTTTCCTTGCATTTCTTTCCTTCCTTTATCTTTATTACAGCTTGACAACCAGCACGGTAAGGTACTGTGCACACTGACAGTCCCACTATTGCAGAATAGAGTTTTTACTGAAAAAGCAGTATCAGTTCATCTCTTATGCATAAATGCTTTGTCTCTGCAAGCTGTACAGCAAAGTTGTTCACTCAGGGACTTGCTACACTATCTTTAGGATAAGATAAAAGCCTTTTCAACTAACTTTTTGTATTGAGCCACTGCTCATAAAATACCTTGTCAGAAAAAATGGTTCTTTTTGGACCACTGAGATTAAGAAACTTCTAAAATAAGAATTGCTAGAATTGCTAGTCTTTTAGAACAAGGGCTGTAAAACCTCATAGTCCGGGGTTAGGGTACTGAAGTCCCTGGGCCACTTTAAACTTGAGATTTAGGAGACCGAGTCACTGATGTGTTTGGGTAAACTTCCCTCCAAGCCTGAAACAAATCTTTTAGCAGGAGAGATATGCCAAAGCTGGCTAGTATGCATGGTGGCTTCCACCTCCTCTTGGCATTGGTCACAATAAAGCCATAGCACCTTAAAGACAGGCACCGAGTCAGCCCCCACATTTGATAAAACGGATTGCATCAGATCATAGCACAGCATAGACCTGCTCACTCCAAACAGTACTAAGCCTGTAACTGCCCACACTGCAAGTGAAATCCTTTCCTAAAGGGTTTACAGATATCATTTCATTGCAGTATCATTTCTGTCCCTTTTCCGGTATGAATGAGCATCAGCAACATCATCTAAATATTATAAAACAGAACTATAAAATATCATAAAATGTCTCTTCTTTTAAACAATCTGGGAACATTGTGGTATAGCCCAGGAAAGCCAGAGATTTTCCACTTCCAGTGTCAATTGTAAACAGCTCTGCTGTTGTCTGCACTTCATTTGGCTTAAATGCCATCAATGTTAGGCCCAAAGGATTCTGTGGATATGTATAAAATTCATAGCATGTCTACTGGTATTTCTTAAGTTATTGAAGGCATTAGAAGAGATTTTTGGTGAAGGCAAAAAGGTCTTTAAAATGAACATCACAGCTCAAGGACAGCAAATATTGTTTACCGCTTACCTGAGTTGGAGTTAGTGGAGCTTTGGTTTGTTCCCAAATGAGGCAAACTAAAATCAACAGTATCCCAAAATGTTAAGCAGTTTACAGAAAATGAAGATCAAATAGAAAAATCCACTCTCTTTTCGTTAAGCAATACTGGGAGTGTTCAGCTTTCCAGTCTCCAAGGTCTTCCAGCCGGGAGCCAGCCTTTTCCCATCCTGCATCCCGGCATCCTGTTATTGTTCCAAGTCTTAGTAATACAGTGGGAGTGGAGGAAATAAGATAAACGTAGCCTTATTATTGCTATACCTACTTATTTGTTGCTGACTCTAATGAAGGAGTTGAATAAAAGGAAAGTACAAAAGTTGGTATGTTATTTAGTGTCATTTTATAAAGAGTTTTAGGAGTTGGCAAACATCTGAATGGTAGTTTAAATAGTGTCTGATATTTGATTAGCACAGACTATGCCTATTTTGCACAAACAGGATTTTCAAAGCAGTTTAGAGATGTCCTATCTATAAGGATTTTTATACCTGCAAGCAAAAAACTAGAGCTGTCATATAAATAAGGTTCCTGTAAATGCCTCTAAACAGGGGTTCCTGTAAAGCTCTGTCAGTGCTGGATGTAAAAATGAAATTTAACAGTATTTTTCATGGGTAAAATTATGACCCCAGAAGCAAGACAGTGTAGGTGGGGGAGGAAAATATTTTAAACGTCTTGATTATGGTTAGTTTTAAGTCTCAAGACCGTTCAGGGCAGACAGAAGGGAGAGATTCAGCGTTTGTGTTACATTCTGGAGGCTAGCTTGCTGGGCAGTGGCAATCTGGGGGAGGCTCACCAAAGCGCAGGCATCAGTGTCATACTGTCACCCACATAAAACTTAAGTCAGGATATTGTTCAGTGAACCCAACCTGATGAGCCAGTGGGCTTTTCTACAGCCTAGGCTGAGTACCCAAACCCTTCTGTGGGACTGTGATGCATTCTTCAGTGCCACCTGCGGATTTCTGACCCTCATCTGCATGTCAAAACTGAATGCAAAGCAGAAGTGTATCTCTGGCATTGTGCAGTACAAATGGAAGAGGGATTTTAAAACTAAATAATGCACAAGAAAATCTGAGAAGTGTGGGACTTCACTCAAAACTCACTTTTTTGGAGCCAGTTGTAATAAATGTAGGCAAGTGTTCAATGTATCTTAAGTAGGACGTTAAATAATAATGTTCCACATTTAAGTTCTCTCTTGCCCCTCTTTGTCACCACAGTCCAGCACAGGTGGTGGCGTTGGTTTCCTGGCTTGCTAGAAGGCTGAGGCTGGTTAGATTGTTTCACATTTTCATGATGTACAGCAGCAAAGATGAATGGCTTTTTGCAAAATGTGATATATTAATTATTCAGAAAAGTTAAGCAACTAATGAGAAGTCATTTTTCAAAGTTTTATGTAAGGAGACCACCTAGAGGTAAGATTCCTTGCAAGAAAATAAGCCATTCCTGTGTCATTGGTGAGAGAACATGGAGGATGTTGATAGGGGTTTTCCAGGGAGCAGCAGTGATCTGGTCAGGATGCAGCTCAGTGATAATCTGGTACCTACAGGCAGACTACAGTCCCAGATATGATTTACTTCAACTGTATTTACAACCGTTGCATAGCCTTTGATGTTCATATCTGTGGACTTGCAAGTATGCATGCTCTTTAGCTAATCTAAACAAAGGATGGGGATAAGGGAGCCCTTCACCTCCACTGCTCGGAAAAGAGAAAACCCCTATGTTCTCTATATATGCTCTACGTCTACAGGCCTAGATTATCAAGGTCTGTTTTGATGCCTGCTAAATAAGCTTTGTATTAGTTGACTTGTTTTATCTCTACTGAAAAGTTCAAGGAAAGAAGTGAAAACATTTCTAAAGGCATTTTCATTATGCTCTGTTTCAGGGCTCAATAAAATAACTGAAAGCTGTTTATAAGCTTTGAGGAAGATACTTTCAT
This sequence comes from Eurystomus gularis, assembly GCA_013400335.1. NCBI lineage: Eukaryota > Metazoa > Chordata > Aves > Coraciiformes > Coraciidae > Eurystomus > Eurystomus gularis. Next base: position 196,995 of record VZZY01021886.1, read on the forward strand.
TTAAATTTTAGAAACCTGATTTAATATCTCAAAACCTTTCGTATTATGTGTTATAGATTTCATTTCTGCTGAACTGATTATTTAAGTCTTCTTTCTGGCTATGAGGACATGTCCATTGAGACTTTACTGAATGAAGAACGTATCTTTGCAGCTCTTGCCAACAGGCAGCAAAGCTCCTAATGACTCAGACCACCCCATGTCCTCTGGTTCATCTCAGACATTTGCACTGCTGTGCTTGCTAGACCAATATTTCATCACATTTTCAAAGCTACTGACCAAGCAGGTTTTCTCTGAGATCTTAGACTTTCAGATTTTGTTTTCTTTATCATTAGGGCCAAATCATAAAACTTCAGAAAAATGCCCTGGTGACTGGTGTGTTCTGCAAGCAAGAGGGTAATGTTTTAAACACGTATTATTAATTCACACCAAGTTTTGCTAATGAGAAACATCCTGTTCATGACTGGACAACACTGGCAGGTATACTTACCTTAGAGGTGCCTCATTTTATGTATTAAATCTTATCCAGTAGTCAATCTTCTAGAATTGAAAGGAATAGGTAAAAAATAAATAGAATCCTTAATATCTAACAACTTTTTCACTACTCTGTAGGACTTATGGATGGAGCTGGTGGCACGAGGAAAAGGAGTAATAATTATTTACTTGGCATTTCACGGTGTTGTTCTGCTGTTCCTTTTTCCAAATGACACCAGGTCTTTTTCATTGGTTTGTTCAGCACTGCTGTACAAGTTTTCTTCCATGTTATATCCAGCTGTCCCTACTACATCATTTGTGTTTTTCCCCCAAGGTTTTCTCATAGTTGTTCATTAGCTGCTATATTTTGCCTAACCCAGGCACCTGAATTAAGTGTGCCTGGTTTCTTTCTATGAAACTTTATAATGTTAGCCTCTGTTATTTAAATGCTGGTCTCTGAGCAATCTTCCAAGCTACTTGTGCTAATAAAGTTTAAAATAGTCTTTCCTTTCTTGGGTAAAGGGGGTAAAACTCAACTTTGCTTTGAAGGTACTTGTGCATAGTTTAAATTTGACATTTCTGGGAATCTAAAGTAATAACTGTCATCTTGCTACTGCTGAAAGGAATGATGTGTTATAATGGGCAGAAACAGGGCCTTCATTTACTATGCTAAATCTATTAAATTTGACTGTTCTCCCTTTATGCAGATACTTGTGAGTGGGCTAGTATAAGTTAATGGAATTGAGAACGGCACAGAATAAATGCAAGATTAAAACTTGCATCTTTCTTCAGATTTATATTTTATCTCTTGGTGAGAACATAGGTCAGGTGATCTGAAACTCCAGTGTCATCTCTTTCTGCATAGCCAGCAAAGCAGGCTGACTCTTATGGTGAAAGCTTTTGTTAGATCTTGTTTCAGTTTTCCTCTGTCGTACTTGTTCACTGTCCCATCTGATCAGTGGTGTGTGAAGTTCTTCTCAAAGAGTTTATGGAAACCATAGTTGTAGGGACTAGTTCATTGCTTTCCTAACCAGCACAAATTCCAGCAAAGTTGATAAAAAAGCCTGTGCTTTTCACGGAGTGGGCATGGATTATATTTATTTTCTTTGCAAGCAGTTCTAGTTATGGTGAAATTCCACATGATAAATAACCCCTTCTTAATAAGCACAGTCATCAAAGCCAAAGACAGCTATTGACACAGCTGCAACTAAGGATGTTTTAATTTCTCAAAAGCAATCATGCCAATATTCGACTCTCTCTGAAGAAGGGCTTTACACTTGGCAGTATAGCTCAGGAATGCTTTTGTAGTGGTTTATACAGGTTAGACCTAGTAGTCTGTCTTGCTAAAACCAGCATGTTACAGGCACTGTGCAAGTAGAAGTCTGCCAAGATTTGAAATTCAGTCACAGAAGTAATACTTGTGTCAGTATTTTTATGACCAGCTAAGAATTATGGTAGGAGAGAGCATGAGCTTTCCTTTGGTTGTAAAAATAAACCCAAAACACTAATTCTGAACAGTTCAGATAATAATTGTAAAATCCCTCCCATTTTAAATGTGCAATTGTATCTGACTGTTGTTAGAAGCCTCTTTGGAAGAAACATTACTTAAAGTTCAAACAATAACAATTACTGCTCCATGTAGAGAGCATAATCTCTGCTGAACGTTGTGTTATTATTTCTGGGACCTTTAATCAGGGCAGCTCAGTGTTCTTAGTCATTTCCGCTTGGTAACTCTTTTCCTTTTTGTCACAGATTGGGAGTGACTGGAGTCACTCACTCTGGACTTCCTCTTCTCAGGTTTGTTGAACAGAAGAATGTAGCTCTGAATTTTTTTTTTTTAATATAACGTGTATTTAAAAAAAAAGCTGCAGAATTTGAGTTAAAGGGGCTAGGCACATGCGATTTTTCTTAAATGCTTTCCAGAGTACCGTTATGGCTGTACCATACACATTTCAATAAACTGGATCTCTCACGGAAGTTTAAACTCTATGCTCCTTAATCAGGAAAGTCTCTCATCATGTATGAGACCTCTGGCTGCATAAAGACTAATGACTGCAAGATTTCCGTCTAAAATGTTCAGCAAGGAATGATCCCAAATGATCTTGTTTCCTTGTTTGGAAGTGACAGGGAAAAATAGATGGTAGAAAATGCACCCATATTGTAAAACTCTTGGTAGCACTCTGAAGAGGAGCTGTAAAATGAAACTGCCTCACCACTGAACTGAAAGGAGGGAATCATGAATCCCTTTGATTTCTTTGTTGAAAACACAATCCACAGGGATTTTAACAAGCAATCCTGCAGACTAACTCAGACACAGTAACCTTGATATATGAGTGTGAAGAGAAAGTCTAATGCAGAGGTGTGAAGCTGATCAAAAACTTTCCAGAAATGTTTTTGATAAACAATCTTGATTTCAGTGAAATGTTTTCACCCAGAGAACATATCTGTTTTAATTGAAATGTCACTTAACATAGAAACCCAAACCAACACAATTTCTTCTTCTCCCCCTTAAAAGTGTTGGAAATCATTACCTTTCATTCATTAACACTGCTGATTTGCTTTTTAGAAGCAGCCCAGCTTTCACCTCTGACTGGTAATGTAAATGGCAAGCTCATGTCTTGGTGTTGAAGAGTTTCTCTCTGTTACATCAGGTCTGAAATGAAAGGGATAACATCCATCTTAATTTTTGGTAAAGTCTGCAGTGCAAACACTATTTATATGTGTGGTATTAATTTAAAAAATAAACAGAATCAGAGTCTGCAGTGATGAAGAGGTAGTGCTGTGGAGCTGTTGGGGCAGGAAGGACTGAGAAGGTTTCCCTCTGAGCCCTGTCTTGCATTTCTCTGGAGGCTGTCCTCATGTCCTGACTGTGTGCTGTAATTCCTCACTCTGTAAAGGATGTACACTCCTCAGCATATCAGGAGTAGGGAGCTGGAGAGAAGCAGGGATACGGCCTCCTCTTTTTCCTTCCTACACTATTTACATAACTGATATGCCCATCCTGATACTGGCTTTCATATGACACTGTCCCCATGAATGAGTCAGATGTTCCCAGCTGAAACACTTGGCAGCAAGTTCCTGACTTCAGTGCTGAGGTGATCAAGGGTAGCGGATCTTGGTCCCTGCACTCAGCAATGCTGGCTCTTTGGCTTGTTCAGAACTTGAATTTCTGCTAGGAAGCTCTAAACCAGAAGATTTTAGATAAACTTTTAAAAAGGTTGAAAGAATGTTGATTTTTTCTTTCAAAAAGGACTGAAATCTACTTTTTCTGCCTCTTACTGTTCTGTGAGAGCATTGGGGGATAAAAAGTCAGGTTACTGCTTCAACTGCAAGCTGTATACCCAATAACCATTCCAGACATTGGAGAGATGTCATCCCAAAAGCTGCAACACACAAATAGCTCTGTGATACTGCGATTCATGTGGCTGATCAAGTGCAGAAGGAGTTTTATCTTGAGAGTAGGATTTTACAGTATTGGGTTGAAAAGAGCAGGGTGCAACAAAGAGTAGGTTGCAGACTTGGGGTTGCTTCCAGGATGATGTTGAGGTGCCATTCTTCTCAGTGTCTTATGCTGATGCACCATATACACTTGTAAACTTGCCAGAGGAGGGATGTGTCATCTCACTAGTGCTTTGTTCCATGCCAGATGAGTCTGTGAATAAACATGTTCCTGGAACAGAAGCTGCGCTAGGTGTTTACAGGACTTGAGATGACCCATATCTTAAATGCTTTCCTTGATGCCCCTTTAGATTTTCCTTTAGATAGTCTTTAGATTTTCCTTTTATCTTGTAACATTGAACTTCTGGTGCCCCAGTGATTTAATCTCCATGTGTGAAGTCATGCCATTGACGTTACAGTCTCCTGCAGGAGGTCACAGATCATCCCTCCCTTCCACAGAATCACAGAATGGTAGGAATTGGAAGGGACCTCTGGGGATCATCTAGTCCAACCCCCTGCCTAAAGCAGGTTTGCCTAGATCAGGTTGCACAAGAAGGTGTCCAAGTTGAGAGTCTTCAGAGAAGGAGGCTCCAGAACCTCCCAGGGCAGCCTGTTCCAGTGCTCTGTCACCCTCTGCCCCCTCAGTTTCATAACACAGGGATGGGCAGAAGCACTCTGCTGCTGCGCTTGGAGCATCTTCCAGCAATGCTCTGCTGTGCCCTATTAAGGCACACGCACACACTGTCTCACTGCTGCGCAGCCATGGCCCCGCTTGAAGCACAGTGCCAGCCCCAGCTGGTTGGCAGCTCACAGTTGGGGCTGGCCAGATCTCTCTGGCATATGGTTTCATGGAGCGGGAGAGAGGCTGCGCCACCCTGCTATCAACGTGTGAGGTGCCAGGCAGGGGATGGAGAAGCGCGAGGCGTGGGGTCCAGGCTCTACTGCATGGCACAGACTGTGTGTGAGACGCCTCAGGCTTCTGTGACGGAGATCAGATGGACCCGAGTCTCAAATTGCTGCCACCCTTTTCCTAAGGGCACAGGATTTCAGACTGGGGTTTTGTTTGTTAAAACAGCACATGAGAAGAGGGAAGGAGGTACATGTGCTTTCTATAAAAGCTGTTCATGGATCTGTCTGCTGGGCTGAGCGTGTCTGAGTGTTTGCCAAGAGGAGGGTCGAGAGAGCTGCTCTGAAAGAATTCTTGCTGAGGGCTTGAAGTCTGAGAGCCAATGCACTAATGCCTTGTAAATTGGTTCAGTGACTTTTACTCATTTATATGCACTCCCTTTATTATACCCCCAGACCCAGGCTGCCTTAGTTCTGGTTTTGCTGCCAAATCCTGTGCAAATGCAGATGGTTTAAGTGTATCACTGACAGTCCCCCATGTATTGTTCCTGTTCTGCAGTCTGCATTGTGCCTCTTTGAGCCAGTGAGTGTATGTGTAAGAACTCCTAATGGCTTGGAAATCAGTCAGTATAGATTTTTTTTTTCCCCCCAACTCATTGAAACTGAGCCATCCATGTGGAGGCAACACCAGCTTGTATTTTCTGTTATTTAAACAGTGGAGGCCATTCTCTGCTGTCATGTTGTCTCCTCTGCAGTGAAGCTGCTCTGATTTGTACTAGTTTGGATCTAGCCATTGCAGTGGAATGTAGAATGTAAAGTTTCCCTAGAACTGATAAAATACATTTAATTCTTCGCAGCAGAAATATATTTATAATTACATAAATAACTTCCTAGCTTCCAAGAGCATAGAGACAGCACAAATCTGGTAGAAATCCAAAGATTTGGGGTTGGGTTTTCTTGTTTGTAACATTGGCATAAAGAAATACCCTGCAAATAGTCGGGGAAACTGGTCACAGAGGTTGAAGGGCTTGCACTGTAGAAAACCGACAGTGACCGTGATCTTTGCAATGCAGTGGAAAAGTAATTTTTATTCTTCTGGATACCTGTGAATGGCTCAGTTTGATAGTGCTGAGACATGGGACTGGTCTTCCCAGCTACATACTAACACTTGGGAGCTGTAAATACCTCACTGCAACTGCTAACTGAGGGAATAATGCAGAATGGAAAACGTGTAATGAATAATGAAAAGACTCAAGCTTTAGAAATTAATGATTCATGCTGAAATATATCTGCCCTGGACAATTTTCTTTTGCTGATATTTCATCTTGAATGTACAAATGGTTATGCTGTGCCCATCCCTGTGCACGTTAACAAAGATTTAAAAGAATGAGAGTTGGTTACTAACATCCAATCAGAATCTCCAAGAAGAGAATATGTGTGTTTAAAAGCACAATGGAAAATTTAAGACAGTTAAATCTTTGCTTTGACTTTTCAGGATTTACATTAATTTTGGAAATTCAGAGAAAAAGAAAAATTATTGATCTTGCTAGTTCACAAAGATTGTTCATGAACACCTCTATTAGGATCTATCTTCCTGAGCATGCTCCTGAAAAAATACGCCTCCATATTAACTTACTGTGTAAAGATATATTTATAATAAACAAGAGGAAAGGTAAATGTTCATGAATTACTGCAGGTAGATGTGCAGGTATTTTGATTTGTCACCACTTCAGTGCAGCAAAAAGTTCTGCTGATTTAACTTTAAAAATTTGTTTTGAAGAGAAGGCATAATTTTAAAACACTTGATTTAAAAAAAAACAACACCTTTTAGGTATTATTTGCACCTAAGTGCAATATTTTTTCAGGTACTTCAAGTATCTATTAAATGAAGTGGCAGGTAATTAATATTACTTGTGTTATAGAATAACTCATAGCCTCCTCCAAAGGCTGCCTGAGGTTAAACCAGAGCAATACATCCTGAACTCAGGACCTTCTTTGGTGGATAGGGCAGTCCAGCCAAAGCAGGTCTGACGCAGACCTTGACCCTGCCCTCAAACTAGAGTTCAGTGGCTGTTTCTGTGATCTGAAGCATGGAAACCTCTGTGAACATGAAGATCTGGCCTGTTTGAATATTGGACTTGAAATAGCAAATGTTACAACATTTGTTCCTCAAAGCTGTATAGAATAGATTATTTCAGTTGGAAGGGAACTGCAACAATCATCTGTATTTGGCTTCTGCAAGGCTGAGCTGAGATGTCATTAGAAAACTTTCTTACGGTACTTCCGGTGTTTCCTGCCCATGTTCAGATGACAAAGGAACTGGCTTTCTTGAAGAATTTTGTTGTTTCCTCCCCTGACCTTGGCTGGTGCCTGCAGGTGTACAGCAGCACAATGAGAAATGCCTTCTACGTGTTTCCTTTAAATCTTCAGAAGGGTTGGTTTAGGGGATGCTTGGATGAAAAATGAGCCACTTCTAATCATCCTTGTGGAGTGTTATCACAGTGAGGGCTGAACATAGGAAACAAATGCAGAAGTGTTCTGAAATGTAAGCATTAAATATGAGCAGATCTTAAAAACCTGGTTTGTAGGAAACAAAAAGGCAGCTACCCAACAGCAGTGAAATGCAGCAAGTCAACAAGCTGGAATGTGCTGTTGGCTGTGGGTGATGCTTTTTGGTGGCTTCCTTCTGGATGGGGGGAGAAGATGTGTGTGGCGTGGCTCTGGAGAGAGCGTTTCAGTTCCAGCAGGGGGAAGTCCTGACTGCACAGGATTTCACTGCAGGTGAAAGATGTCTTCTTCTGCCCCGAATGGAACAGCTTGTATAACACTAGAATAGAGAAGCACATCTGTCTGTCACAGAGTATTTGTTTCACATAAGCACTTTCTGACTGTCATGACAAAGATTTTCTGTCCTGTCTTATCTGGAGGAAAAAATAATGTTACTGCTATTATTACAAAAAGTATATTTGTTTTAAGAGAGGTCAAATTAAGACTAAAACAATGGGTCCCTGAGCATAATTTGGCAGTGGTGCTGCATCAATGGGCAGGCTAAGATATTTAATGCACTATATAAGTGTTTGACACTAAGTAAGGGGTTTTTTTTTTAACGATGGATCAGTTTTCACTATTGGAGCAGACTTGATCTCTGACTATTATACAAGTATAAGTATTAAAAACTTCTACTGGGGCTGTAAACAACCATTGTTTAAATACATTTTACAGTAACTTGAATAATAGTTGAAAATGTTTAGCAGTGTTTGACCAGTTCAGGCATCTTGGGTTATATTTGAAAAAATGCCATGCTTTATTTTGATTTGACAGTCTGGAGGTAGAGAGTAAAATGAAGAGCAGCTGTAGTCACAGAGTTGAACTATTCAGTAAGGGCTTAATGCATCACAAGTCAGGAAAATGAGAAATTCCAGGTTTTTGATTCTTGCTTTACAGAGCAAGAGACAACTAGCACATGAGAAAAGGAGACTGCTGCATTGCGTGCCTTTGTTAATAAATATGAACAAATATAGTTTGCAGCATAAATCTGTGGTTTGTGTAACTAAAAGAATTTAGTGATGGAACAATCTTTGCTTCATTCTGCTTATTGCTGGAGGGTCAGAGACTTTCAGGCTCCTGTAGAAGTTGTACCTATAAGGCAGAGCAGAGTACTTGCACACACCTTTATTGATAAGGTGTGGCCAAGAGCCTGAGGTGCTGGAGAGATTCCTTGGCTTCCAGTGGTGTGGCATGCTTGTTTGAAGGGAAGTGCTGGAACTAAAGAGGTGGTGATGGTCAGGTGATTGCAGATATTCCTGTCACAATTTATTTTTTCTTTTGCTGTTTAGGGGTTCTCCTCTGACCCTCACCTTTTCCAGCCAGCACACTGTATTTCTACCTTTTTCCCTGCCAGTTCACATGCACTCGATATCCTTCTCCTGCTCCTTCCTGCAGCTTGTCCACTTTTTCTCCTGCCCTGCTGCCTTCTGTAGCACCTCCAGATTGTTCTGTACTGCAAATAAAACTGTGCTGTTAAACCTCTAAAGAGCAGAAGGGAGCAGTTCCCCTGCCTATGATACCAGGGAATCCAGGGTGATTGAATGTGGCTCTTCTGCTTTTCTCATTTTTTGCAGCAGCAATAGATATAGCCTATCCAGTGCCAAAAATGCTTTGCGGGATGACTGGTTACATATGCCATAAGCCACCCTACCACAGTGTGATGTAGGAGCTTGTACTGAATATAGATGAAGCCCCTTGAAACAAATTTGTCTGTGAATGAGTCAAATATTATTTCCTATTGATTTACTAGTTTTAGCAGATCATATCTCTCTTAAAATGACAGATTTTTCATTCTGGAATCTGATCTATGATACACAGTTTTATGGTAATACAAATGTGTACCCCATGGTGGGAAGAATTGTCCCATTTCCCTTGATAATACTGCTAGTATGAGTAAGGTGATCTGAATTTTGGATTTTCTACTGCAGGTTGATGCAACCTGGAAGTGTATCTTTTCAAAGGACTAAGAAATACAATGGTGATTTTAAAGGCTTTTATTACCATTTAAAATCAAAAGTTGCCTTCATTTTCTGGAAAGCAGAAGCTGACTTCTGATTTTAATTGGATCGATAAAGTTTCTCTGCATTTTGTAGTATGTATTTTATAACTCTGTAGTGTTAGCTACTTCCAGTTATATAAATGATGCAAACACTAAGCACTTCAACAGCATTAAAACCCTAAACTGATGGCGCTGCAGAGATGTGTACTGTACCTGTATTGGACTCGTACCGTCTCTTCAGGGGAGGCCTGCTTGCTATCAAGGGTTCTTTCTTCATTCTCCAGTTTAACAATCATTGCAGGGATATGTAGGGCCAAAGGATCTCTGAAACTCATGTGAGCAAAATGTGGAGCATACCAGATGAAAGCAGGTGTGAGGTATTCTTCTCCCTCATCACCTCTCTGTCATTACCTCTGTCTATCCGTCACAGAGAGAAACTCTGTTGATACTGCCAGGAGGTGCTATGGAGTCCAAGTACCCCAGGCTAGTATTTCCCATGGCATTCATTGCATGTGCGTATTTATTGGATAATTTATGAAATGTCCCCCCTCCTTAGGCACAAGAGGAATTTTTTTTTTAAGAGAAAATAAACAACTAATTTCTCAGCTTTATGAAGGCATTCAGTTAAAAACATGTTTTGTGGTGCAAGGGGAAGATGCAATCTGGATGTCAGTAAATGCTATCAAATACATTGAATAGAATAATATATGGGAATGGGAACTTTTTTTTTCTTTCTGAATACAGTAGTTCTGGTTTGTTTTGACACATCTATGCTTCTATCGAAAGGATTTCCGTTGTATAACAAAGCTTGGGACAGGAAGCACATTGTGTTTGGACTTTTGCTGCAATAAGGTATAAACTGTTAAACCTGTAGCTCTAAAGGAGGCTTTTCTCTGTTGGGATTGTTCTTTTCACACTTTAGAAACTGGCTGTTGGGGAAACAAAGCAAAATTTAAGGAAAAGGAGTAAATTGTTTTTCTCTGTTGGTATAGTATTTTAATGCTAATAAGTTCTAGAAATAAGAGGTCTTGGAGGGGGAAAAAAGAAAGGTCCCATTTAAAAAATAAAACATACTCCCTTTGCTGCATATATCATCTTCCTGAAGTAGCTAAGGGTTGTGTCTCACCTGCCTACACTTGAAATACTCTCCAGGAGAGCTGTTGGAACCCAAGATAGGGTAATCACCTTGCATGCTGATCTGACTTCAGTAACACATCTTCTGCCCTGTTAGTGTCTCTTCAGTGGCTATGATATCTGTCTGTCTTTTCCCTATCTTTAAAGATAGCTTGTAAAATGAAATGTCATTACCATTGGCCCATTAAAATAAATGAATACACTGGTAGATTAAATAACAGATCATGTTGATCAGTGATACATGAAAATCAACAGCAGTAGAAAGATTCCATCTTTGGGGTTTAGCTTTCTTCTATGGCAAGGGTGCAATGGTGCTTTTAGCTCTGAAGTAAAAATGTGTTCTGGCATTTGCATATATAAGCAACCTGAGCTTTAAAACTGTCAGTTTGGTTATGTACACACAATGCAATAGGAACTGCCCCTACAAATGAAAACTACATTCCTTTTGTGACCTATCCCAAAGTCACAGCTGTACTTACAATAATCAAATCTTCCACTACTGAGGACTTTTTAGTAAGTATGAATATCTGTACTGTGCAAAGGCAAACCCTGTTATTAATTCCCTCTGATTTTAAAAGGAAATTTTCTCAGTAATCTTATGAGTAGTTTTGTTATTTGACATGTGTTAATTACATTCTAATTCCTTTTGGTTGTAATGTGAAAAGTAAATGGTGAGACGTATCTTGAAATGACATGTATGGCTTCAGTTGTAGTGAAAGCTGGTCTTACTTTCTAAAAGATCTTTAGCACTTATATGGGAGACTTAAGAGGATCAATGTAGATACCATGAAGCAGCAAATATATATGGAGAAAAGGCATTATCTATTAAAAAGCTATGTGGAAAATACTCATAATAATTTCTTTCTATGAAGTTGGGTCATTATGTAGACAATGCTACATAGCCTACAGGCTGTAGGTTGAGCAGCGTGCTTTCTGGGTGCCTTCCCTGAGTGGGCCTCAAAGATGAGAAAAAATTTTGAAATTTTTGGGTGATATTCCAGGTTAATGTTAATAATCCTTAATGCATCATGGTAATTAGAATTTCAGCTGAGACTTACAGAATTTTTGAGAGGGAGATGCAGTAAGCTGCTTCGTACAAGGTCTCGTGTCTGGGAGGAGTGGTTTTTGTGCACTTCTCTGGACTCTTCCTCAATCCTAGCCCAGGTCTGTTTTCGCCACAGTTTTATCTTTCGTGCATGCTGGTTTGTGCTGACCTGCATTCAGTGCAGTGCTTAAAAAATGTGCCCCACCTACAGTGATGGATGTATCGACTTTTAACAAGAGGAAAAACACGTTGTATCCATCACTGAGCAAAGTCTCCTGGGAAGCCTGGAGTTAAGGAAGAATGTGAGAATGAGAACTGAAAGCCAAAGCAGTATTAAACACACTTTTTTAGCCTTGAGAGGATGACTTTTAAGGCTACCTAGTGGATGGTTGTCTGTGGCTGGAGGCTACTGAATGTCTGAGCAGACAGTAGTGGCCATGAAACTTATTATTGGGGTAGGCTGGTATTAAAGAAAGAAACAAGGGTTTCAGCTTCTTTTGAGACAGCTTCTCACAGAGTGCACCAAGCACAAATTTATACAGCATACAACCTAAAGTAGCTAATTGTAAACCAGCATGTTCTTGTGTATGATCTTTAGAGGCTTTCTAATCCAAATGATCAAACAGTTTGGGATGCTTGTAATGGACCGCGGAGCTTTTCACTTGTATCATTTGGCAGAGAGGCGATGTTGAGTGCCCAAGGAAAAATGGTTTCAAATATGAGGGCTGTGTAGCATCTGCTAAACCTGTATCGGCAGCCTTTTCAATGAATTCAGGGATGAATAGGGCATGGTGGAACTCGAGCCATTGTTTTTCTGTAAAAAGAAGGCTATTTGGGTGTTTGCAGTTTTCCTTAATGAGTGAAGAGAGCTTGGGGCTGACTTTCCTGAAACATTCAGAAGTTCAATCCAAGTGCAAGCATTAGGCTGTGGGAGATAAATTTGCAGCTTTTTCCAACATTAAGCTTGCTTAATATGGAAAGAAGAAAGCACTGTTTCGGTAGGAAATGCTATGAAGTCAGGATGGTAATTTAAAAAAATGAAAGTAGTCTCCTGATAGGTGCAGAAGGCCTGAAATGCATCACTGAAAATCTAACAAAAGCAACTTTTTCTCCACCTTCTACTACCAGAGATGTTTCTGTGAAATGGCAAAATGTTTATAGAACCAAAGCAGTTAAACCAGCGTTCTTCTCTCTTCTGAGGTTTGAAACCTTGATAAGAATCTCTTCCTCATCATTTTTGCTTAGCAGCCTGTCATTCCTTTTTGGAAGTTGTGTCACGCTGCAGTAACAGTGAAAATGTGCTTCACGTTCAGGCAGACACACACATATAATTTACTCTGGTTTGTTCCTTAATCACATTACAGAAAAGTGGAGATGAATTAAAAAGTTTAGAATTTGCACATTTTCTTTCATTAGAAATTTCAAAATCAAACACATCCTGCATAGGTCTGTTGTTGCTGAACTGCTCCAAAGCAACTCCTTTGAAAGGGTAATCAAATAATAAGATAATACTTTATTTGATTCAAATGTCATGCAGCTCTAAGCTTAGTTCAAGTCCTGGTATAAAATGCTGACAACTAAAGAAAACACTTTGTATGACACTCACAAACAAAACTTGTCTTTTGCAGCGCAGGGGAACTTAGGAATTATGCAGGCTTTCTGAAAAGAGGAGAAATGAAACCAGGATTTATTTTGACCTGTGTTTTTAAGTTTTTAGCTTAAAAACTGAACTTGTAGCTTATTTTTTGAATTTTCAGTTCTTGACTTTTTTTTTTTGCATTCAGTGGGTTAAAGGCTATACTAAATTTTACTGACATAAAATACAGTGCAGATCAGTTTAAGACCTTCAATTAAGAAGTACTAAATGACAAGACTTACAAATGAAGTAGACCAGGCACTGAATACAGCAAGCAAACGTAAGCCTGCTTTTCCATTTCCAGCAATGAAAGATTTAAAAACAACTAATTTTTAATACATGGATTTTAAATTATAAGTTTGTATTTCATAATTCAGATGTAATTATTACTTATTTTAAGTTAAACTTAGACTATAACCTATATAAAATAAATTACATAGGAAAAATAAAAATCAGACAGCTCATTCCTTAACCCGTCGGGGTGAAAGCACAGCATGGAAAGTCATTAGCTGTACTTGCAGTCAGCAGCTGCAGGGGGTTGTGTGGAAACTGAAACCTGTCCTCAGCTGTTTCCACTGTAGGTATTTAGCTTCACAGCAGCTTCAACTCAGCAAAGTCGGGGCTACTCTGGTCTGGTGTCCTGCCCCCTCTGATCCCTGGCACCTCCATGGTGTGCACAGAGTTGGTTCAAGGAAGTGATCTGGCTGAAAACAGTTTGCTCTGCTAGTGCAGGTGAGTCTGAGAAGGAATTCCTGGCTGATGCTGAAAAAGAATGATCTGTCTTTAGGCACTGTAAGAGTAACAGAGCCAGCAGATCCTTCAGATGGTGCAGAGAAGTCACATCAAGGGTACCCACTAAAACCTGGAAAATGGAGTAGTGTTTTACACTTGCTAGATCCACATTCTGGTGCCTCGACTGACTTTGAGTAGCCTTGTAACTGGTCCTGTTTAGTTGAGACTGTTTAGAAATTTCAAGACACCAAATTTCCATATGGGAATAGCTATGAGTTAGTCCCAGGATGCTGTTTGTTGGTGTTATTCAAAGCTCTAATGGTCTGGATTGGTAACTGCTAAATCATTGTAGCTCCGTTATCTTTACTGATAGATGTACTGTTATTGTGACAGTTAAGTGGCACATTAAATATTATAGCCATTATTTCATCTTCTTTTTAAAATATAGTCTAGCTTATTAAGTGTAATTTGACTTCAGCTATACTTGCGTAACACATTATGCTAATATAGATGGCTCTATTGCAGGTGAAACTGAACTCTTAGTGAGGTCAAGGTGTATAAAGTTTAGCTAGCTGTCAATTTTTATGGATTTGTCATTAAATACTTACGTGCACAGACAGGCAGCCCTTCAACAGAGAACAGAATTTACAGGTTTTAAAAAACTTTAAGCAGAATGTGGCAATGCTATCCTTTGTATTGGAAACTTAAGAATCTGAAAATTAAAATGTGGTAGGTTTTCAAAGGCATGAACAAAATGGTGTTGATGTTAAGGAATCGAATGTAATAGAACTCTTATCCTTAGAAATAAGAACGAAACCAACAATAAAATAACAGTGATAAAGAAAAATTCGTATCACATCTTGGATTCAGGAGTGGCGTGCAGCTTCTGTGGAGGACATAGAACAGTTGTTATCACAAATGCTACTTCATTTATAAGCAGAAGGTAGTAAGTACAACTCTAACATATCAAATCCTGTGTAATTGGGCCTTACAACTATCTGACATTAATCCTTGTCCTCTTTTAGTGATGTCATCACAAAGGCTCTTAAGTGAGTGTAAGTGCCTTACACCATCATTAGGAGGTGGATAAATAGTAGCAGTCTTGAAGCCTCCATTAGGGCTGGGAACAGTTTGGTATAGATCGTGGAATGGCTTGGGAATCACCAGCCTGGAAGATTAGAGAATGGGCTAATTTAAAGCTTCTGAAATACGCTGAATTTGTATGTTTTGTTGTGATTAAAAAAAACCCACACTAACAAAAAACCCCACACCTCTGGTCCTGAAAGGAAAATTAAATGAAATGATCCCAGAAAGAGATTACATTCATAAAAATGGTTTTCTAAAATGAATGCTGTAACTAACATATAAAAAGCTTTACCTACAGTTACTCATTTCTCAAAGAAACCAAATATACTCTTTGTGAAATGGCATTTCAGTTGAATCAGTTATTCCATTTTGAGGTCAGGTTGCTTTTACATTATCATCATCTCTAAAACATAATGTGGTATACAGAGAGTCATAAATTGCCTCTTGTAACATGAGAAATAAAAACATAATGGATTCCCATTGGATTATAAATGGTAGTGGTAGGAAGACCTTCATAATTTTGTGGCTTTACCACATATGAATTGTAGGCATGATCTCTCACCAGCAGGATGCGTGTAAATATCTGTAATCATTGTGCATTTATTTATGTATTCTCCATTATGCTTGCAGTGTGTCTGAGGGTAAAAAATATGGCCCCGTAGATGACACCGAAGTTCAGCAGAAAAATATTTCTGATGTTTGTGCCACTGAGTTTAGTGCCAGAAGGAGAAGCCTTTCAATAGCATCTCACTGCCCTCCTTGGAGGGTTATCCTGACCTGAGGGGGACTGTGTGCATGGTTAGAAACCCTGCCTGCTCCTCGCAGGTAGGAATGTAGGTGTCTAGATTAAATAGCAGGCATCAGTCATTGATTTACTGGCCTCACCACTTCCATTTCTCAGCTTAAAGATGTTTAAAGAACATGGTGAAAGCTCCTTTCCCTTCGGCTTTTCCATTCAGGGTTTCCTATGTAAAAGCAAGTGATTATTGTTCAGTCTGAAAAGCGACAATTTGTCAAAATGAAAAAATCTACACAGTTGAACCAAGTCCACAGCTGCTAATGAAAGCCTGGTTTGTAGTTAATCTCTTTGCTGGGTGCTGATGCCCAGTAAGCACTAACTGGGACTTTGTTAGGGCTCATGCTGTCCTTGCGGTCAGCTCGAGGCTGACGTAACGTTTCAGTGAAACTGCAGACCAGATCCACTGTGTTTATCAGCGTGCCACTGTTCTGAGAAACGTCACCCGGTGTGATTCGAACAAGGCAGCGTCCCTGTAGCTGTCAGCGCTAACAAAGACCACCAAAACATTACGAAGCTGGAGTTTCTGTACCCAACAATTTTGGCACATCCCATTGCTTTTTTATAACCTGATTTAGGGAAAATATGCTTGTTGCTTCTGTGCTTCCTACACATGGTATGACCACAGTGATTCTTGCCATGTATGCTGTAACTGCTGATTATATCCAGGATACTTCTCTTTCCTTTTCCCACTCCTTGTTGGGCATATATCTCATTATCATCAGCTTTGTATATTTTTAGCTATTTTACCTGGAGAGAAGACAACACTGAACTAATAGCTATTAAAAACAATTTCCTAAAAGTGCCCCATCTAACAAAAATATCACTCCCTCAATGGAGGCAGGAAATGGTGTTTGCTCATCAGTGCCAGGGATGATGGGCTTTCCTGGGGTCTTCCTCGCTGTGGTTGCAAAGCCAGTTTCCCCTGTGCTGGCTTGTGAGTTCTGACAGGTCTTTCTGCCCCAAATGAAAGAAATCTTTTCTGTGTGCTGACGAGTTTCTGGGACCAACACCACAGTTGTCCACAGGAACATGGTGTTATGAGTTCATTTCTCACCCTTGTTTAATGAGCTTCCCTTTACAATTTTGTGATGGCTTCAGTGTTTTTAGTAACAATGAGAGATCTGGATGAAATGACAGTGCAGACTATTTTATTTCCAGTCCATTAAAGATTCATTCCAATATGAAAATCCAGAATTAATGTAGTTCTAAGTACAAGAATATTTTCTTATTGTGCTTACAAGAACCATAGAACTGGTTTGAAAACTTAAAAAACTTGGGGCATGAAAATCCTGCCCTCTCCGATGGGGGTCCTGTTTTTTAAAAAGTTCTTCGTTAAATCTCCTGTCTGAGGATGCATTTTACTGCAGTTACCTGTGGAATTTTTGAAAAGCACTTTCTGTTGCAAATCTCCTCAAAAGGATTCTGCAAGTGCTACACTTAACTGTTTCAAAGAATTTAAACTACCTTTAATGTTTTCTCTTGCATTAACCTTCTTCCCTGTAGTAAGTAAGATTGTACAAAGAATAATTATAATGTGCTGGACATTGTCTTAAGCAAATAGATAAATGAATATTGCTACAAGTTATACTGTAGCAGCGTATTACAGCAGGTTACCATTTCAGTAATCTGGATAATGTTTTTTCCTTACTTTTGTGTGTATTATTGGCAATTGTTTGGATTATACAGGCTGTATGTCCTTTGCAGCTAAGATTGGTAAGCTTTTATTACTCATATTTACAATCAAATTATTGTCAGGATTTGATGGGAGATATAACATTCTGCCATGACTTGGTTGTCACTCTCTGAATTATATGTTTTTTTTAAAAGAAATATGCTGCAGTTATTTTGACTCTTTGAGAAAATATGATCTTGGTTTTAAAGACAGCCATAAAAAGGGTTTTTTTAACTGAGCCTGTGGGTCCCCAAGTCTTTCTCCAAAAATAACTGCATCCAAACAACCTCTCCATTTGAATTTTCAACTAATACAAACTCTGCTGTTTCCGCAGACGCTGACATTTCTGTGCTTCACTGCGGTTGGGAGGGATATCTGAGTACATGCTAACAAGATCAGACTTTTGTTTCTGTGTGGTGGCGAGTATGTGCTCATTACATAGCACAGTTGTGTGAGCCCAAAGGCCAAATATTCAGGGACCGTAGAGCAGTGTGGTTCCTTGAAGTGACATGTTTAACTGTATGCTTCAACTCATTTAGCAATTTTAATTCGTGTCATTACTTAGACCTTCTTAAATAGTGTAGAAATGCTTTAATGGTTCATCTTTTTTCCTGGAATGATTGTTGTTTAAGCTATACCTAAGACCAGAAGACAGGCTTTGGAAAGCTGTCCTCTGTAACCGTGACTGGGGATTTGTGGGCACAAAAGATGAAGTGCATAGCCAGCTTCTGCACCCGCTGAGTGCACACCAGCGTGACATCTTTGTCTGCTCCCTCACACTACCCTATTTACTGGAACTGCACTGACTGCATGCAGGGATCTGGGTTATGTGAGGTTGAGGGGTGAGCAGTTGAGTGCATGGATTAAGCAATTGCATGTGCAGTTTTGAGCATAAAAGCTAGAAGCTGTGGGTAAAACTGGTTGGAAATAGGATCATTAGTAATTCATACAGTTAATAAACTCGATAGATATGCAGTCATCCAGCCATCTGCCTGACTGCACGTACAAAGCCCTCCCCAAAGTGTATGATACAATACTCTCAGAATCTGTGTCATTAAGGATACTGCAATAATTGTAAAGCCATTCCATTTCATATTCAATGCCTTCCTAAATAAGACCAATTAACTCTGTGGCTAATATAATGAGAAATCATTCAGTGATAGTCAGACTGAACTAAACCCGCTGTTTCTTGAATTGAGCAGAAATGTGTTCCCATACAGGCCACTGTTAGCTTCTTCAGCATAGCTGCTCCTGGTCTGAAATACTGCTTCAAAGATGGACTGTTTCTTTTAGAAGTTTTGGTGAGATTTTAAAGCAGGTTGAGGAAAGCAGAACCTTGGACCCTGAGTTCTCTCTCTTTGGGATCATTTATGTAAATCACTTCCTCAACCACGGAAAACACTGGTGACTCTTAATAAGGGTCAGTTAAATTGTAATGAGTGAATGTAGGCAAGTGTGTGTGCATGTTAATTTTGTGTGAGCACAGTTGCTGGTATTTTAAATCACAAATTTAAATACATGCAAATCCATTTAATGCATTAAATTGATAGTTTTTGGAGTCTGAATTTTAGAAAGAAATCTGTTATGGATATGAAATGGTATTCAGAGTCAGTTTTCCTCTACTGTAGCTATAACTTAAGGCTGGTTTTATCATTCTCCTATTAGCTAAAAATAAATTCTAAAAAAATATTCAAGTACTTTGTAAGTAAACTAAACATCCATTACAAATAATTACTTTCCAAAACATATATTAAAAGTTATAAAGTTAAAAGTTGAGAAATAAAGCTGTCAATGCAATAAACCTGATTGCACCATTTCTGAGTTGATTCACTTCCTTTTTTCCCTTGAACTTTCTTGAAAGTTTATAATTTCTATTCCTACCTTTTAAACTTTGCAGTTTCCTTTTTCATCATCCTGTCCACTGCCCCCCCCCCCCCGTAAAGCCCAGCTTTCAGCTGATCAGAATATTGAGAGAAAATTAGACATAATTTTTAATAAGAAATTGAATTTATGCTTATTAAGTTAGTCTTGAAGAGTTTTTGGACAGATTGCCTGCCAGAATTTCATAGCTACTAAAAGTATCTGAAAACAGAAAGTAACATTTCCATGTGATTAGATCACTAATTAGGATTACCATTTCAGCACCTTTCATGGTAGCCTTGCAATGTCTCAGGTTGCATGTATTGCAAGCAAGTTATCAAGAAAAAGTATTGCTGTGTAGAAACCTTTGCATTGGACATGGCATGTGCAGTCCTGCTGTAGTTCAGTAGTTTGTATTTTGTTTCTTAAAGACCTAATCTGGTTTAACTGAACTTGGTCTTTGAAGTGTGTTTTGGTCTCTAAGCACTTCAGGAATGTCAGGATGATATTCTCCTTACAGATAAAATATCTGGAGTTAATCTAGTTTCCCCACTATAAGGAATATCTTCAGTTGTACCTAATAACCTCAAGCAAAAGTATAGCAATTTAGTATGATACTACTTAATGTTCTCGTTAGAACCTCTTATTCTTCCTTCTTCTCCAGACAGTGTTGAAAAGTTAGCATACCACCAACATCCTCTGTGTGCTTTTTAAAAAGTATCACAGCTTCGTTTTGAAAGAAGGAAGCACAGATGATTTTCCTTCCATTTCCCCCAGGCATTTTTCCAGTTAGGAAAGTGAGATGGGGTAAGGACTTAATCTGTGTGCTAAATCAAAAGTAGTTTGCACCTAGAACTTGGGCCATGAGAAACAAAGCATCTGTCAGTAACTCAGAATAATGGAGCCACAGAAAATCATCAGAGCAGGATGAGCAGGGGGAATGGCCTTGTTTTCCTAGGTTATTCACTGGGAGAGGCTTAAGCTCTGATTGATGAGATGCCTTAGAAGTGCTAGCAGTCTCAGTCAGCTGGCATTTTGTTACTGCTGCAAGCAATTGCTAAGACAGCTCAGGACTCTACCCCAGGGAGGCTGACACTTGGTGGAAGCATGCTTTCTTCTTGCATAATTCAACCATGGTTTTGGTGGTTTCATTTTAGTACCTTGAAAATATATGCTTTGTGCTTCACCCAGTCAGTGCTCATGTTAGTAAGGATGGCATAAGACAGCAGGAGTGAAAAAAGAGACGAGACATATGGCACTCCTTGGAAAAAGGAAACCTTAAGCTGCCCTTTTAGTTTCATTTAGCAGAGTTTTCCTTAAAGAACAGTCCAGAATGTGACAGAGTGAAGTAAAGAAACAGACAAGACCTGATCTGCTCATCTGCAGAGGGAATTTAATTACACTTTTGTTTTGCTTATGTAATTTCCTTCTTCCTCCCCTCCTGTCAGGTTCTGCTCTTGTCAAGCCATATCTGACAAGGGAAAGATGTGAATAGGATGCAGCTGAAAGCTTTTGAGCTCTTGGGACTTAGGTAGGGAATGCAGACTCTGATCCAGAGCCGCCTCATTTTCTTGCTGCTGTATTTCTCTTCACCTCTTTGAGAGGAGAGAGGGAAGATGGCCAGGAAAGCAACTCTGGGACACAGAACCAGGACAGAGGCAGCTGAGTGGGCCTGACTCCAGTTTCACTGGAGAGAGGGTGTCACGCTTCTCTGTGTGCTCAAAGAGAAAAGCAGTCAGCCTAGCACAGCAAGGCTGGGAGGCGGGTAAGTTGTACCTACCTTTGCAAATTCTCTTCATAAGAAACAATAAATCCTGCTTTTCTGCTACTGCTGACTAGTGAAGAAAGTGGCCACAGCACATGGCAGTAGAGACATCCTTTTGGGCCTCAGCAGCTGAGATTCTGCTTACACCCTGAGGAAGAGGAGGCCATCAAAAGCTGCCCTGATCCTGGATTGCAGGGTTACACTAATTGTTTTAATCAGCCTTCTAGTTGTGCTTAAACTTTTTTTCCCTGTTCCTAAAATAATGAAATGTCTATATCCCCACAGTGTGTGCTAAGGCTGGGGAGAGGATGTGTTCTTTGGACACACATTCTGCTGCTCACTTACCCCAAAACTCATTTGCTTTTCCTTCCCTTTCAAACAAGCCCTTTCTCTAGGTGGTTTGTGTCCAAACACAACCTTTGCTCCTCACCTACCTAGAGCAAATCACTACTCAGGTAGTCCTGATTTTTCTACTGCAAGTACTTGACTCACCTGCAAGCCTGATGCGGTCTCCAACTGTTCAGTAACAGTCTGTACTCCCTACGTCATTCACATTATTTTCCTGGCTCTTCAACCAATCTATCTTAATGATATTGTCTTTCTGGCTTTCCATTGACACTGCTCTTTGTCAAGTGAGTGCTTGTTTCCCGAGTATATTGCTTCATCATCATTTCATCTGTGTTTATTTTTGTACTGCACGTAGCCAAAACTTAGTTTTTGCCTTTTCATTCCGTTTCCTGTTGCTTTTTTTACTTATGCAGTTATGTCAAAATCAGGCAAGTTATAATGAAAACTTAAAGTTGTTTTTATTTTATCCCCTTGCTCCATGGCACTGGGGCACTCCTGCTCATAAAGAAAAATGGCTTGTAAAAGTTTTTAGTTAATCTGGACAAAATTAGCTGCTTCTTCCTTCAGAGCCCTTCTCAGAAATGACAGAAGTTGTGGTTGAAATGCTCACAGAAAATTTCTCCCTTTGTTTGGAAATGCCCTAACTGGTTAGGTTTTGGGAAAGTTTCTAACTGAAGATGGTGTTCTGCAGTTAGCAGTGTCAGGCACCGCAGCGATGGCCTGGCTGTGAGTGAAGGGCTTTCCATAGGGTTATGATTTGCTTGTGCTTCCATCCCTTCTGTGGTTCAGTGGAGCTGCTTTGCTGTGTTCGTGCTTCAGGTCTGCCAGCTAGATATGTTTTTGTATACCATCCAGATGCTATTATTCTTCTGCAGTGTATTTAAATTCAGTAGTGCTAAGAATCATAAAGGAAATTTGTTGGTAGATTTGTTAATTTTTGGTACATAATTGGTATCTTTAGGAGAACAGCACCTGGCCAGGCTGGTCTGTGCTGCCAGTTGGCACTACGGAGATACCTTAAAGTCAGGACAAAAACTCTGTGTAATTCCTGTTGTATCACACACATTTTCACTGTGCAATGTACATAATGGCAATATGCAGCAGGAAGAGGCTCTCTGCAGCATTTGAAGGGCAAACAAAGGGGAAGGAACCTTGATTAGTGAGCCTTGTTTGTATTACACAGGGATCAAAGGAGATAAAACACAGTCTATTGCACTGTTTGTAAAATAAAGATTCCAATTACAGAAGGTGGTACTGCATCTGTGCCTCCCTGACAGCTGTGAGGAGAACAAAAACAGCAGCTCTCATTGCATTAAGTTATTAATAATTGATTCTTCCTTGGAAATCCGCAAGCTTAGGCATTGCACATACTTGTACAGAAGACTGGTTTGGACTAAGGCTGAAATTTGCAAAAGTGTCCCCTTCCCCCTTCTGATTTTCAAAGGACACAGGTATGAGGAGCCCAAGGGTTTGCCTACAGTGATGGATGCAGAGAGCTAAAACAAGTTCAGGGATGGACTGTAACTCCAGCACCAGCTGGGGTACACGTATGAAACCCTCCTTGTCCACGTGGGCTCTTTTGCTCTTGCATCAGGACACGCAGGGACTAGGTAAAGCAACTCAGTGCAGCTGATGTGGCAGCAGTTACTGCAGGGCTGCAGGGGCTAATACCGTCTGGCTGGAGGTTACTCTTAACCCCCAGGCACTCCATAGCTTGGCTGTTCTCTTGCACCACTCCCCTTGGGTTTTTCTGAACAAGGATAATCTGGGGCACAGTTGTTGCTTTGAAGAACACCCGAAGCACAGTGTTTCTGAGGCTTGCTCTGAGAAACATGCGGCATCTAAGAGGAAAACATTTCTTTAGCTCAGATGGAGGTCAACTTGAGTCATCTGAGATGCTCACTGGTGTCTGTGAGATGCAGGGGCTCAGTGCCCTGGCCTTGCAGCCAGCTTGCCCCAGCATGGTGGGGAGTGAGAGCTGAGTGTGTGAACTGCTCCCTCCAAGGTGCGAGGGGTCCGTCCAGCCTTGGTCCTGTGCTGGGTACAAGCAGGAACCCAAACTGCAGCCTGCTGCTGAATGGTCCTCCTTGCTAATGCAAGGCTGCCTGCTGATGAATGCCCTCCCACTGCTGATTTCTGCAAAATGCAACATGCTCTAACAATGTATTACATGCACTGCTGAAAGCGTAACGAAGATTTGGATGGATGCTGTGTGCTGTATGGAGAACAGCTTTTTAATTTTACTACATGGTGCTAGGCCAGCCCAGCAGAACTTGCCTGTCTTTGAGAAATGCTTTTATTAGTTGGCTGTGATATGTTGGCAAATTAGGCCGCGCCAAATGTGCTTCCAGCCTCCTGCTGTGAGGATGCTTCACAGAATCTTACGCATACCTTAGAGGTGTTTGCACATTATACGGTATTTGCAGTCTATTTGTCCTAGCTTTGATCATGTCCTTGCTGACTGTGTTCTGGTTGCTTGCCCTCCACTCTGTCAGCATTGATCCTTTTTATAGTATTTTATAACAACTTGGGTATAAATTGTCTTACAGTTCTCTAATTAGTATTCTGTTCTTACACTACTAAGGCAAATCCTGGGTCTGTTATACCAGCTGATAGTGTGGCTTCACATATACTACTTAATACATAAAATATGTAGTGCTTGTTAAATTTGGCATTTTATACATGGTTATAGGCAGTATAGCAATACAATAAAAGCAATATTTGGAAGGTATATTTTTGATGCCTCAGATTTAAATAATACAAACAAAATTTGCTTATTCGTCGTAGCAGGAGATAGAATTAGACTCGATTATAAACTTGAAACACAAGGGAAACCTGAGTTTTAGGATAGGTGTATTACCCCAGCAGGAAACAATCCATTGGAACGTGAGGAGGTTGCTCTGCTGACTGATGCCACAGTGAAGGTATGATGTGCCTGCAGCTCTGTCGTGAGCCTTACTCTCTCTGTTTCCAGGCATGTCTTGTGTCTAGGCTGGCTGTATGGGAGCGGGATTGGCTCCTGTGCCTGCTGGCGGGAACAGAGTTAGCTGTGTGGTGTGCTTGCCAGAGATTTACAATGGGTATACCAAATATCTTTCCTCAAGCTGTGCTAGGAGACTATGTATGTTTAGACACATGCTGGATAACAGTACACCATCCCATGTATCCTTCCAAGTTGTGTAAAATATCCCCTCAGCTTTCATTTCTTTTCTTGGAGAAGTGACCAGATGCTTCATTATTGTTTTGCAAAACAAGCTGCATATTACCCATATGTTTTTCTCCTTGTTTTTCAGGAGGCAAACTAAATGTTTGTGCCCATTTCAGATATTCATTAAATATTTTAGATAGGTTGGAAGTGAAGAGCAAGAGATTTTCACAGCACAGAGCAGAGAGCAAATCCATTCGGCACACAGCTGGGCTGGTTGCACAGTGTCTGGTGCTGGGGGCTGCCCAGGCCTCCTTGTCACCGCAGGCTGGGGTGGAAGCTCCTGGGTGGTGCAGACTTGATGGGAAAGGATTAATAATCTTCTACAGCTTCAAGAAGGAGAATATTTCAGGGTGCTAGCCAAACCTCCTGGTGAGTAGTGGTAAGAGGTTTTCAATCCTTTAATCCCCTTTTTGAAGAAAATGAGCTATGTTTCTTCCTTTGAGTCTAGGCAGGGTTATTAACGGACACTGAGGTGGTGCACGAACAAGAGAGAGATTGCCTTAGAGCCAGGCAAAGGATGAGAGAGGGGCTGCTTGCTGGGGCTGCTGCAGTGGAGGGTGGCTAAGGTAAATGAGGCTTAATTACTGGTCTTTGTTTTGTATTCTGCCATTTGGCACAGTCAAGCATAAAGCTATAGCTATATACACGTCCTGTAAAAATGAGAATTCTGGGACAAATGCTCCCTTGTTGCTATTAATATGGTGTAGCTATTCAGGTGAGTTCAGGTCTACACAGAAAATGAACACATCACTGAAAGTGAATTATTTAGAAATTAAGTACGTATCCCAGAGTAAATATTAGTCAGAACCAGGGGATAGATTCCTGTGAGTAGTGCCTTACTTCCCAGGTACTCCCCATGATGCTAATGCAGCTGCGTTGATACTTAGTGATTTGGAAGAATTTAGATGGAAACTGGCAGATATCCATGTTTTGCTTTGTTGAATTTTCAGGAAGAAACTACTGTTTCAAAGTTTCTGATAAATATTTTGCTGTGTAAAACAGCTAAATGATGCATAATTCAACACATTTCCCCCTCTTCAAATTCCTCAGTAATTTCTACTTTGTTTCATCTTGATTTTGTAAATGGCTTTTTGTTAAACTGCTTTGGGGAAGGGGGACTTCTTTGCCATTTTTTAATGAGTCTTTTTGCACCTCTTCATCTAATGCAATACTGTAATAAAAGTTTGCCTAGCAACTGACAGTTGCACTATTATGGAAAAACTTATTAACGTCACTTATTGACACAACCTCAACAATTCAGCTGTCAAAAGGTTGACACTTCAGTGGGTGACAAGTGCAAGAGATTATTAATAGTGTAATTTCTGATGTGTTTCATGTCAGAGTGGAAATATCAATTGCTTAAGAGCTAAATTTTAGCTGCTCTGAGATCATCTGAGAGGACCAGAAGGAAACCAGACACCACAGGTGCTTAATGTACCTGCTTTACTGGTCAAGTGAGAGAAGGGTTCACCCCATGTGGGATTTCTTTGGAGAAGAAAAAGAGTTTCTTTGAGAAAGCTAGAGGTTTCCCTGGTACCACACAGGGGTCTGTAGCTGTGACTCGGCCTTAGCTGGAAGGGGAAGGGTGTGTGATCTGGTGGCTTCTCTGCCCTTAGAAGGCTATCGACATTTCTGCTTGCAGCACAGTTTAGAAAGGAATGACCTTTCTGCAGAACACTTGAGTAACCTTCCAAACAATGCTCCATGGCTTTGGCTCCAGCTGTCTGTGCTATTTTACTGGAAGTGCTGTTTACTGTATCCTGATTACTACATCTCGCTTTATAAATGGAAGCACAACCATCTTTATGAAGTCACCCATCCTTTGCTTTCACACAGTCCTTGGTGTCCCGCCTGTTGAAGGGAATGCTGCAATGCCTCGCGCTGTCGCTCGGTAGCGACTGCTGGTTGTCGGTTGGCAGTAACTGCTGGAGTTAGCGCTATGCATCTGTGACCTCCCTCCCGTATCTGGCATAATAATGCTCCTGTTCCAGTTTGGCCCCGTGACACAAATGAGATAGGAATATGAAAATGAGGAACCGTGCTCTGACACTGAATTATTGTAGAAGCTGTGAGCAGGGGCTGTGACCAGAATACAGCTGAGAGGATTCGTTGCTGTCTCTCGGAGGCAGCCCGAGCACTGCCTGCTCTGTGGGGGGTAATAAGGGACACATTAAAGCTGATGAAAATTCTGAGTGCTCAGACTGAAGGATTCTGCTCTGCCTTTCGTGCCATGGGGGAGTTATGCAATTTAAGGCCATGATATATGATCCAAATGTTTTATTGTGGTGTTACTGACTTAGCCAGTGGCCGCCCTGCGCTCTTACCCGGTCTGATTTTGGCACATACAGCCCCTGTGAACAGCTGTGAGTTATCCATGGCCAGCCAGGACCAAAAAAAAAAAAAAAAGAAAAGGAATGTTTGCCTTCTAATGCATTTGTATGCCAGTAAAGGGCACTCAGAACTGGATGGCCTCAGCAGACTTAGGTCAGTCATCCCCTGATTTTGTGTCCTTCTTCTATAGGTAATGCTAATCATGCATGACTTCAAATATGAAGTATAAAACTAGAGGTTTGTAGTGCCTGTACTGAGCAGGTCTGCAAGGGAAGTTGCACACATGCCAGGTCAGTGCACACACAGTAAATCTCTGCCCTGCATTGCATGTAAAATAAGATGTTTAATTACAAGATTCTAAGAGTTCACAGGCAAGTGAATCTGATTCATGCAGATCATAACTTGCATGAAAATAATGCCTGTGATTCAACAGAGGAGCATATAAATGAAAATGTTGAAATACTTCATATATTTCATCTTTAATTTGTGGTGGTTTAAGGCAATAACTGTCATAGACAAATTAATATGTTTTATTAGGAAATCAAGATGTTGGAGATGTAGCCTAATCTGTTACACAGGGGAATCATGCCAGCATGTAGTAACATTACTTGATATATACAATTCCTATTGACCTTTTGCTGTTTAGCACCTTGAACGAATAGGACCTTCTGAACTGGTAAGCAGAGAGGTCTTGCAAAATTCCTGAAGTCTTTGCAGCTATGAGGAGGCAGTCTGGAAGACATGTAATTGCTAAAGCATCATTAATAACAATTTTTAGCTGAATGGGAAAACACCACAGGGATGCAAATAATTAAATATTTTGAAAGTGTTATTTATGTACCTAGTCATCACTTTGGTCACCACGTATACAAACACTTCTCAGTATGAGTTAGGAGATACCAGTTCTCAATTAGCCCCAGCTTGTTAGACCTTTAAACATTGCACAATAAACACAGGAAGCTCCATTTCACAAAAAACTAAATGTGAAATTGTCAATTAATGCTACTCTCTTGGTCTTGTAGTCCATTAATGCTCTTCGGTATAATGCGTGATACTTTAGGGTCTTGTCTTGCATGTGTATTTAAAAAATGCTGCTACTTGTTGCTGTTCTGTGCAGTTGAAGTAGCTTTCTTAACTAAAGGTGGGGAAAATTGATTAGATTGGATGGTAGGAAAAATTTATTCCCCAAAAGGGTTATAAAGGACTGAAACAGGCTGCCCAGGGCAGTGGTGGAGTCACCAACCTTGGACGTATTGAAAAGACATGTAGTTGAGGTGCTGAGGGACATGGTTTAGTGGTGACCTGGCAGTGCTGGGCTAACAGCTGGACTTCATGATCTTAAAGGTCTCTTCCAACAAAAACATTTCTATGATTCTGTGATTCTGTGACTGTGGTTAAAAGAAATAACTTCCCTGTTAATGGATGGAGTATTCTGTATAGCAGTAATGTGTTCTGAAGTTGTGGTTTTTTTTCTGTATTTGAAGTGACTGGCAGCAGCCAACAGGATTTTAGCTGCATGATGCCAGTTGGCTTCCAGCTTTTACAAAAACATGGATCTGTAGCTCCAGCTATGAATAACCTAATTTAGTACACTAAAAGCTACTTAGAAGTATTGGCTTGATTTGATCATTGGCATTCTGCAGGAGGAATAGGTGGGCAATAACAAGCAAAGCAGTCACCTCCCCCAGAGGTGTTTATTAGCTCTTTCTTAAAGGAGGAGACTGTAATTCACGGTGGTGAGGCTTATTATACTTACAGTTTACTCTTTGATAAATCTGGGTCTGCAGACTTTGTCTGGCAGGGTCTTGGAGTATCTTCTGTAAAGTACCTCTTGGAAAGTGACTCAAGAATCAAATCTTCCTGATATTAGAGGCCATCCTAAATATTTGTTTTATGCATGTGTGTACATAAATATGGATTAAAAGGCAACATTGTCTACTGTTTGGACAGTAAACCTCCCATTTCCCACCTGCTGTGTGCTGTCGCTGCTTGACGTTTGAAAGGTAGAGTCACCAGCTGAATGCCTAGGTTATATCATACAGAGATTGGCACTTTTCCTTATTTGACAGTATCGGTGTTTTTTGTATAGTTATTCTTCCTTTTCTTTGAAAGTGAGTGACCTTAGATGGCATCTCATAGCAGTCACAATGCTTCCTGGTTAGGCACGTATTTTAGTAGATGAAAGCCCTGTGTGATTGCTGGTGATGTGGAGTTGTCCTAGCTCAAGAGCCGCTGGATTGCATTGGCCCGGGACTGGCCATGCTGGGTCACACACTCCCAGACTGGTCTGGCACAGAGTAAAGATTTACTTTGCACTCTAAATAGATGGCAACAACACTGCTGTGTGGAAATACCCTGAAGGTCTTGTCCTTTTCCTCTCTGCGTAGGAGTACAGAGGAGCATAAACTCACCCAGGGTAGAGAGTATAGGAGCTAACCTCACAAAAAAAATTCCTCCTTTCCCTCTGATTTTCAGTGGAAGGCAATATATATAATTCAGAAGGGAATATAGCGAATTCTCATCTTTTTGTGTGGCCAACTCTGGCTACAGTATTTTGCAGTGCTCCATGATCAAGAAAGAGTGCAAGACAGCCATCTGGTCCCTGCCCATCAGCATTCACAGTCCTCCCAGCAATTTGCATTCTTATTTTGCTGTGAAATTAGTGCTGTTTCCAAGACACAGGGGAGTCTAGAGAGACTTGTGAAGAGACCATTTTATTCCTTGTGATGCCATTTATTAGGGAGATAATTAAAAATTCACCATAAATGTGCTTTAATTAATACACCAAGATGAGAATGTAAAGCCCGTAGGGTGAAAGAAGAAACTTCACTTTTAAATATAAAATGTACCTTACTTGCTTTAAAGTAGACCTTTGAGAACAACAATTTTACTTATCTCAGCTTTTTAGAAAGTTGAAATCTCTTTGTAACAGGTAGATAATGATTTCAGTTGCTTTTCTTGTAGATATGGAAATAACAGCACGTACTGAAGTGGAATACTGGTATTTTCATAGCTGGGAAATTATCCATTTTACACTTTTGGTAGATAAATTATCTGAATAATTGTAGAAGAAGTTCAGACTTCATGTGTAATATAAAACACCAAAGAGAGCTTTTAAGAAGAAGAATGCTTTTCAAACTTTGTTTTCTGGAGGTTGAAGAAAAGAGAAAATAAATAGGTACCTTATATATAACAGGCCATATTATTCAGGAAAACACAATAGCATTATAAATTAATTCAGTGGCTTATTTCTCTTGAGATCTCACTTAGTATCTCAGCATTTAATGTGTCCCTTCTCGGATTGTCTGATGTGCTCTCTGGGTTTGTTTGAAACTGTATTGACGTTAAACCTACCTTATAAATATTCACAGGAAACTGCTTGGGAAAACATGAAAAAAACACGAAATCAGAATGGTTTGTGTGGGAAGGGACCTGATACCTTTGTTCCCCCAATGCAGACAGCAAAACTTTCTGTTGGTTTTTGTGGATGCCTGCAATAAACTTCTGGGGAATAAACTGGGGCTGAGGCTGCCCTGGCCATGGCAGAGCACTGGGGTCTGGCCGTTCTGCCTCCAGGAGCAGCTTTGGGCTACGTCTTCAGCAGCCACCAGCTTGGTCTGACTTTGCTGTCACCAGTGAACACAGACAAGCAAGTTTCTCCCAGAAACATGAGTGTAGGAGTAAATTTGCCTTCTTACTTGATTGTACTGTACACTGAATGGGGTCCTTAAACTTTATGCTTTATTTTTAACTAAGATGCAAAGTAATTTGAATCCAAATGGAAAATTTCTTCTTGTTGATGGGTTGGGGTGGGTGGGTTTTTTTGTGTACTCTGGTTGCAACTGGTAGAACATGTAGGAAAAATAATAGAATTAAAATTAATTAACGATACCAGGAAAAGTTGGTTTCTCCAACTGAACTTCTGACTGCTGTGCATCCTGAGGCTACTGTGACACTGAGCACTGCGGAGATGATGCTAGCTCTGGAAGTTAAAGTTGCTTAAACAGGTATTAACTTCCCCTTTCCATCTTCAAAGATAGGAAGGAACTAGAGAAAAGTGTTAGCTGTTCGTGGAATAGCTGTTCGTGGAAAAACAGTTACATAGAACTTTTGAGAAACTCTACATAGAGAGTGGGAGACAGAGAGAGAGTGAGACAACTTTTTTGAAATATTATACAATCCTAGAATACCAGGTTGGAAGGGATCTCAAGGATCATCTGGTCCAACCTTTCTTGGCAAAAGCACGGTCTAGACAGGGTGACACAGCACCCTGTCCAGCTGAATCTTAGGTGTCCATTGTTGGGGAATCCACCACTTCCCCGAGGAGATCATTCCAATGGCTGATCTCACTGTGAAAAATTTTCCTCTTGTGTCTAATTGGAATCTCCCTAGGAGTTACTTGTACCCGTTATTCCTTGTCCTTTCCATGTGACTCCTTGATGGAGTCTCCATGTTCTTTGTAGCCACCCTTTAAATACTGGAACATGGTGACAAGGTCTCCCCTAAGCTGCCTTTTCTCAAAGGTGAACAAACTCAATTCTCTCAGCCTTCCTCATGTGGCAGCTTTCCGGTCCTTTGATCATCTCAGTGTCCCTTCTCTGGACCCTCTCCAGCCTGTCTGTATCTTTTTTTTTTGAAGAGTGAAGACCAAAGCAGGAGCAGGCTGGAGCTGTGCAGGCAGACAGTGAAAGCTGGCCTCTTGGGCTCGTCACACTCGGTCTCAAACCAAAGGCAGTATGAGATCTAGAGGGTGTTTTTGATATTGTGAAATAGTACATGAATCACGTAAATCCTTTTTGCTGTTTTTAGCAAGAGAAATACTTCAAACAGTTCAGATTTTTAAAAATTCATTTTTTGGGGTTTTTTTTTTTTTTTTTTTGAGACCAAAGCAGAGGTAGAAACTGCACGACAAATCCTTACTCCTCAACCAGTCTTGTTCCAAGCCTGCTGAGCACTGCCATCCTGCAGAGACAGCTCTAGTCACAGTGTCTGGGTTGTGACAGAAAGGGCTGTGCCCTCCCTTTGGGTATGCGCAGAGCTCTGCCTGTGCATGGGCTGAGGGCACACGCGGGGCTGGCGCTGGGCTCAGCACTGCAGCGAGCCCCTGCCTTCAGCTGGCAGCTGCTTGAAGCAAGATGATGAAAGTGAAGTAATGAGAGCAGTGAATCAGGCCCATAATGTCTCGTCACCCTGTAAGGTAAAAGAATTAGTTGGGAGTTTGATTGATTTGCTGTTTTTCCTGAAGTTGTGAGGAGCAGAATATGTGCAGATGCTGTTTCTGAAGCCGGTGTTCTTCAACCAGGAAACAGCTGAGCCTGTCTGCTGCTGGGCAGGAGGGGGATCATGCTCATGAAATGACCCTCCTTAAACTAACTGACATTAAAATAAAAGCAAACAAACAAAACGGTTGAGCTTTGTATTCCATAGAAAGCAGAGCAAGGTAAAGATGGGGATCAAATTATATTAGATATGTTTATTTTATGCAAAGGGAAACAAATACATTGAATATATATTGCTTTTCTGGACTTTTACAGCAATATTTGCCTACTGTAAAATCAAATTTTAAAGAAACAGGGAAAGTTATGTTTGTGGAAGCAAAAAAAGAGCAGACAAACTGAAGGTCCTTTTTAGTTTCATGTATGGCTTTGTCATGTACTCTGATACCATTTTTTAAAAACCTGAGGGCATTAATACATAGTGCAGATGTTAATGCTAAAACTCATGTACACATGTAAAACTCATGCTAAAACCTGAGTTTTAGCACATGTATATGTGCTTGCATATTACAAGCACAAATAGATAGGTGAAGTTTTTTGGGTTTTTTTTCAGACTTTTCCTCCACTTAGATTGAGATATGAGTTTCTATCATTGAACTGTTAGCAAAAAAGGATATCTCTTCTTTGTAGAATAACCAGTACAGGATGGTATCAAATTGTCTGGTTAAAACAATTACCTCCTCAGTGTTTCAACTAATTTATCTCTGTTCTCTCTGAAATTTCACTCTGGGTTTGAATGATCTCAAGTCTTAAAGACTGCGCTCAAATTTTCTATTTTAGGATCGATATAGAAAAATTAAACCAAGGAGTGTTGTGAAGCAGTGGTGCATGCAGACTTAGCAGAGGGTGAGATATTATTCTACTGAAGCATTGAAAAGCGCTGTTTTTCCTGCAGACTAACGTGAGCTTGCCCATGAGTTTTAACACAGAATTCTTGGTAGCCCAGTGTGTGGTGCTTTTTTTTTTTTTTTCTTCTTTGTTTTGTTTTACTAGACCTGGACTCTAAGCATAAGATGGTGCATCCTTTCTTCTTTAGATCTGCATTTGGCAACCATGGAGGAGCGAGGGTTTTTTGCGATCTTCATCTGTTATTGACTGATGAGGTTGCCTATAGGCTTCAAGGTGAGTTTTATTTAAGTGTGTGTCTAAATGTCTAGCCTTCAGAACACACATTTTCTGTTCTCTATTATATATTGCTCTGGTAATAATATGTATATATGTCAGGAAAGTTTGATTTCTACCTCAATTCTGATATAAAGTTTATTCTTTAGTGATACTGGTAATCTATCTGCAAATCGCTGTTGGTGTTGATATTCCTAACAGAAGGGGAGGTGTTCAATGTGCTTTTTATAACCACCTTTGTTCCAGGAAGAAGTATATACATAATTAAAGCTAGTGTTGCTTAGAGTATGCTCAGACTCCATCATTGTGTTATCCTCACATTGCCTCAAATACCTGCCCCAGCTTACTAGGGGTGCCAGAATGATGAAAATTTGCTCTTTCACAGGCCTGAAAGAGTTTTGTAAACAGAGCCAGCTAGTATATTCTTGTTTTAGCAGTGGTGCAGCTGGAATATCTGATTGTTTGATGGTACATATCTAATAGTTTACTTGGGTCAGACTTACCTGGCTCCTCACTCCATGTGCTATCCTCTTGGGCCATGCTACAGAGGATATAATTTTTTAGTATTGAAATTAAGAAATGTTCAGTCACCAAAAAACCCTGTTCTGTTCTTTAATTTAAATGAAGAAAGGTTGCTAATGTCATATCTGCAGCAAATACTAGATAGTGAAACAAGCTCCATGGGGTTCTTAAAAATGCTTTTGACTCATATTTTCAAAGTTGAGACCTTATAGCATATTCTTATTAGATACAATGATATAGCTGATGAATTACTTTTTAGATCAGAAAAGAATGCTGCTAAGTTGGATTTGGTATTGTAACTGTCATTGAAGTAGAAAACATTAGCTTTACTAGAAAATACACTTTGAAGAGTCTTGCTTGCCTTTGCTTTTGTGTCACCCGTACGATAGAAATACGTCTTCAAACAATCAGAATAAATGGGCTTTACCTGCGAGTCTTCAGACTCCATGCAGTCAGCTGTATATGCTGAATGTCTCTGAAGGGGCACTGTGCTGTTTTTAGACAGTGAAATCATATAATTGAATTATACAGGCCAATCTTTTTATATTCTTTCTGAACTAGATGTCAATTTAAAGCTGCTTTTGTTGTGTCTTGCACAAAGCACTTGCTGAGGTTTATCTTGGCCACATGAGGACAAACAGCCAGAGAAGGATACGCTGTGCTGTGTAGCTCTGCTCTCTTTTGGCGTTACCCCTCCGTTTTTAACGTGAAGGGGCAGCTGGCATGAGCTGCTCATTCCAGCACCTTCTCTCTCTCGACAGTGGCCTGCTGCCGATAATTTCAAAAGATGTTTTCCCCAGATTCCACCCCACTACGTGTAAACTCAGTCTGAATGGGGTCAGAGTATATACTTGTTTCTCACACAGTCTAATTTTTCCTCGTATACCTAAGAATAGACTTGCTGAATGCAGAGTACAACACTTCTATTGAATGTTGTTCCTGACTCATCTCTGGGGCAATGCGTTCAAAGCGAAGTGGGCTAATTAAAGTATGGGTCTATGTGCGTCAAAAACTCTTTGTGGTGTAATCATGGAATGTCATCTGGGATTTTTAAAATACGAGATGTGGCACAATCTGATAAATACAGAAGAAGAATGACTTGTATTTTATGCTTTTAATGTGCTGCAGAAACAGGATGAGCTCTGCAGCAGGAGAGCCCTTAATAGCATAGAGGGTAAGTGTTAGTGATACCTGCAGACCACTGAGCACCTCCTCCCAGGGTGTCATTCAGCTTAACCAGTTTTGCTGAGGAAGAGGTATTACCTGTAGTAATTTTTCTTAAGGATAGGTTGTTTGTCATGGCTGCCAGAGGTTGTGGAAGGAAGCGGACGGTGAATAGAGTTTGGTGAGAGCTAGCTTGGCTTGTGGGGTGGATTGATGACTCGGTTGCTAAAAGGGCTCAGTCTGTTATGATTAGTGTTGGGGCAAGTCTGCAAGTTTGAAAGGCGTATTCAGGTTCAAAATTCGCAGCCCCTCCCTATTGCCCCTCCTGTCTATAGAGATGTAAGAATTTCTCTATCTGACAGCTAATTAAACCTAGTTCAATATGTACATTGTAATCTGTGAAAAAATAATCATCTTCTCTAATGGCTGGAAAGAGCTGGTGTAGTTAAAAAATACTAAATAATTAACCTTTAGCCCTTAGAAAGAAGGAGTTTAAAAATTCCTTTAGTGCCTCAAATTTCAACAGAGGGCAGTGTGACATTGCTGTATGCATCTCTGGAGCATTTTCTGTTGTGATGATTTATGCGAAGACTCTTCCACTCGGTGTCCTCATTAAGCTTATTATGGGAGTAATAGCATTGCTGAAAGCACAGGGAAGATGTAAAACAGAAGAGATTTTTACAATGGCTAGATGTGATAAAGGCAGGATAAACTGGAGAACATTTTAAGGTAATGGATGGAGTCAATTACAGCAGCATCCCAGGATCCAGGATAGCAAAAAGGGTTCTGCAGTGAGCTACGGGGAGAGGTTATTGTTATGGATCAGGTCCCAGTTGGGGAATATTTCAGTGAGTATTTTGGTGTGCAAACCTCAGCCAGAAGATTTCAGGCTATAGATTCTAGTTACATTGATCTGTTTCTGCTCTCCCATTATCTGGATGTCCTGAATGGCCGTGGTCTCCAGAGCAACAGAGAGCTTTGTCAGGACCAGCTGATTTAAGTGGTGCCCCAAAAGGATGCTGCATATCTCCTGTCAGCATCACCTGCTACACAGGTTGCTTCAGACTGTTCTCTCATAGCCAGTGTTGTACAGCTGTTAATAGCTACTGCCTGGGAAGTAGCATTTTAGCAACATAGGACCAGAAAGGGGCTTTCTGGGTCATTGAGTTCAGTCTCTTGCTATCACAGGAAACCATATCATATAATCCCCTTCAGAAATTTATCGCACTTCATTTTAGAGCAGACATTGCCTTACTCCAGGGGTGACCTAGCCCAGAGGGCTCGGAAATACAGACACTCAACCTACTTTTCTGTTCATCCACTCCACCGTTCTGCCTAGCAGAGCTCAGGTGAGGAGACCCTACCCCAAAATACCTAGCAGAAAGTGTAACTATTTAATCTGTTAAATGAAATAAACCCAAACAATAAGTCTTCCATTGGGATTTTTGCATAAGAAAAATAATAAGTATTTGTGTACACCCTGTAGGAACGCCATGTTTTGTACTCTGCCTGCTAGCTCTACAGCAGCAGTTAATTAACAAACACAATTCCCAGAGCTGTGTTGACATTAATCATTGTTGCTGGTGCACAAACAAAGATGTTTTGGCATGAAAAGGTGCTTTGGTAGTTGAAGTTCTTGCTGTTGCTAAACAGAACAACAACATTAATTTAAGCTCAGTTTAAAACATAAGGAAAGAACTGATGTTTATAAATGGAAGAAAGCAAAGCATCATGAAGATTGGTGCCTGCAAGAAAGGAACAACTGTGACCATAAAAGTTAAAATAACTGGATGTTACTTTGGTAGCAGCAAGTATTAAATTACTATAAGTAAGGAGTAGTTGTCTGCTAACATGAGACATACACACAGATCTGTTGTGTGGGAGTAGCTCTCCTGCATCATCTGACCAGTCCTCTGGCTGTGGGATCTCCTGGGAACTTGGTGGAAGAGGTGAATCCTCAAGGCAGAGTATGAACTTGTGCTCTTTTCTATTAACTCTTTCCACTGCAGAAATCCTTTGAATTCAAAAGCTCTTGAACTTCTTTTATGTTAGAGCTACAGATAAGACTTGTTGACCAAAAGTTGGCTTACTGTCTTCTTATGCTTCGTTACCCATGATTTCTGTTTAAATAAAGTTACAGTATCACTCCGTTATAGTGTATCAGCAAAGGAAAAATACAGTGATAAGTGTGAAGAGAAAAAATATGAAACTGTTTTTAATCACGCTTTGAACTCACTGTCCTCTGAAACCAGATTGCATGGTCTTCATGTCTTCTCATGAACCCCTGGAGGAAAGATGGGAAGGAACTTTCAACTGTTTCAATAGGAATGAGATAGTGAAGCAGGGCTGGAGCTGAAATGGGGAAGTCAAATGAGAGGGCTGGGAAAATGTATGAATAGGGAAAATGAGGAAAAAAAAAGTATTTCAAGAGACTATTTTATGATAGACAAAAAGAAGATAAGCAGAATTTAACTGGCTTTATTGAAAATTAAGCCTATACTAAATGGCTTTTTAAGGGAAATATTGTATATAAAGTTTGGATCCAGATTTCTACCACTGACGTTCATTGCGTGGTGGAATGATGTATGCGGCTGCATTAGCTCCAGTCACAAATGGCCTTCTCGCTGGCAGCTGATCTGTATACTTGTTATGACTATTCCAGAAATCACAGTAATTATAGATGTGAATGCACATGCATTTTCCCCTTCTGGAATGATGAAGCAGCTATGTGTTGCTGAAAGAGCGTATCTTCAAAATTGCCTCTGATGTTATTTGGTTGAAAAATTCTTGCACTGCTTGCTGTAGTATAGTATAGGAGAGCAAAGCTCCCAGTTCCTGTTAGAGACCTTGTTTTGCCATCCTGCAGCATACGGGATAAGCTCCTGCTCTTGAGAGAGAGGGTTGTCCTGCAGATTAGATGTTGTTCTAATCGTATGTACAAGAAGGTAATGAGAGACATCATCATTGCTCACATTCCGTCCTTCTGGAAGGATCCTCAGCTTGCGACTGTTGCCCAAATCCGTGCTCTGTAATCTCTAGCAAGGAAAGAGGGAGGACTGCAGCAGGCACTGATATTCACGCGTTAGGCTTCTGCCATTTCTCAGTGTGGCTGCAAAACAGCAAAGTTTATGCAACATGCCTGAACTGCATTTGTAGCGATTTTAGCTGCTTTACGGATGCGCTCTGAAACAGCCGGTTGTGTTTTACTCTGCCTGCCGAGAGTGCGGAGAGCTCAGGAGAGGGCAGTGCGGCTCCAGGGTTCAGGGGCTGCTCCGTGCTGGAGGAAAGCTTGTGCCTCCTTTCCTTCCTTTCTGTCTATCAGCAAGCGTGTGACAATGTCAAACTCTACCATTTCATAAATGTGAACAAAATACAGTTTAACAATCTGATTTCACCCCATCTCCAAACTCCTTGCAGACATTTTTTTCTTGACAAAATGCCCAGAGAACCAGAATTCACTTTGTGGTTTGATTTAACAATATGTTTGTTTGGTTTTTCCCTTCAGTTGAGGGGCAGGAACCCCCACCCCAGAAGTAGTTTTCGAAATAGTTGTGTTGAATGACAGATGAATTGTTTCATGCTCAGCACTGGTATTACAGTTTTCTATCTTAGGTATTTGCAGTCCCTCTGCTTTATGCAATAGCTAACAACATGAACAAAGCGCCTTCGGAAGATATTATAAAAGCAATGTCTACTTGCATATGGAGCAGAAGGAGGACAAGCTATTATTAAATGATTGTAGTGAAGAAGAACATTTCCTTCCACCCTTAGGCTAATATTAAGTATTCTCAAGGTCAATTGTAAGAGAATATAGAGAAAGACAGGAAGCATAGGTGCTGTCAGTTGTATTTTCTGTTTTCATGTAACTACAGCCTTAAAATCAGAATTATTTATAACCATGAGTTATCTCCCTGTGACCCTGGTTCCTCTAGTTCAGGAGTGCCCGTTACTTGTGCTCAAAAAGAAGCTGCAAGTTCATCTTTGAGTCACTCCCTTTTGTGCGTATCAGACAATAGGAAGTGCCTGGAGTTTTCTTGGCTTCTAACTGTAATTACAATTTTTCTGCTGCGTATGGATTTGATCTTTTCAATACCTGGAGAGTCCTATATACTGAGACTGCTCAAATATGACTGCTTTTGGACTATCATGCATTGATTTGGATGTATACTTAAAAAATCTGAGTTGATGTTCTAAGGAAATATCTAGGTAAAAACACTTGGACTTCAAAGGCAGATTTATACTTCCAACTTGCTTGTGTTGAAGATGGAAATAGCTGGGGTAGGGCATTCCCTCGTCTTGGCACGTGGCTGGTGTTCTTTAGGTCTGGCTCTGCATGCAGTGGAGGTGCCATCGACCTGAAAGGTAACGCTCTGAGCTTTAGCACAAGGGTAGAATGGGACATGTGAGGTTAGATGACAAAGACTGTCTTTGAATTTGTTTTAATTTTAATTCAACATCACTGATATCAGAATAAATTTTAAATGTTTTAATGTTCAATATTGCTTTTATGTGTATGAACTCTACTGCTGCTGGAGGGTACTAGAAAATGCCAGAAAAATTCCAATGGGCCATTTTAAAAGTAAAGAGCCCATTTTGACTCCATTTCAGTATACATACTCACATACCACTCTCCTATTCATCATTCACAACAGCATAATTTCTAACCTTTCAGGTGTCCTTGAGCAAGTCACTTAACCTTCTTTTGCCTCAGTTTCCCATTAGTGAAGTGCATGGAGATAACAACTCTTGTCTCTATCCTATGGCTTAGAGGATACAAAGTGCAGCACTTAAGCATAAATGCCAGTCCTGGTGAAGTCAAGGCAAAATAAACTCTGTGATTTTATACGAATTTTACATTAACCTGATAATCTATTTAAATAAATAGTTGCCTGTATGATAGCTAAACATAGCTGAATATGTGTTAGTCTTGTGAGTGGCTGCAGAAATGGAGACAAGTGCATAACATAAGATGGTTTGGAGGTTTTATGTCGGCTCACAGTGGATATACATCTCTAGGTGTCATTATTTGTTAAAGTAAACAATTTGCTAATGTGTGGATTATAAGTGCCTGTGTAACTATATCACTTCAGTTGATAGGTTTGTGAGATAAGTTGTATAGGAAATCCAGACTGTGAAAAATGGTTCCTTATGTACCCTGTTCTGCAACCAGAGAGTTAATTTTTTGCATGACTGAAAGTTTTCAAACCTTCTAATGAGTGAGGGTGAATTTCAAGCAAATCTGAGTCAAATTAAGCATGGCCTTCTTTTGAGCTTCTGTGGGTAATTAAATTTACTTTTTGTTTGAATATTTTGCTGCCTTAGATTTTAAGTGTTCCATACTCATTTTTGGGTAGAAAATTTCAGTCCAGCTACCTACCTGCCTACGTGATCATCATGTTTATGGTAAGTGGTTTCTGGAAGTTGAAGGTACCTCGGCTCTTTGTGTTTATTCCTACTTGGCAGAGTGCTCTGGTGTATGCTGAACTTGAGGTACGTACTGAAGCTGCATCCATTTTGAAGCTGTCTGTGCTTGTATGCTTTCTTGAAAATAAATGGATTTTGGCAATGCAGTGAACACATACTTAATTGGGACTTAATAATTAACTTCCTCTTTATTTGCGTAAAAGCCATTATCAAATGTATCATCGTGATGCATTTTACTGTCTCAGTCTTGTAACTCAACATTCAAAGAGGATGCTTTGTTGCAAGCTCTTTTGCCCATGCTCTGTTTTACAGAGCTCCATTCCTCCTCGCATTTCCATGCCAAATAGCTCAGTGAGAACCAATCAGGGAATGTGACAAATGTTGAGAACGTTTCTATCTTCCTTCGCTGCCAGTGGAGCACTCATTCTGTTTTCAGGATGTCAAATGATGTGTGCAGGCAATAAGCTTGCCTCACTAGCAGTCAGTAGGGGGAAAGAAAAAACTAACACTGCCTCTTTTCTGTCATTATAGGCGAAGCAAGTGAGTAGATGCCTCAAACGTGATTTTCCAAAATCCATTAGAATTTTCTAAAAAAAAATATTTATTTTTTATTTACAAGCTTTTCTCTTTTTCAGAGCCTATTTTTAAGGCATTATATGTTTTTATGTAACTGATGATTAGATGCTTAACAGCTGTATAAAAATCTTACCCCTCTTATTCTAAGGCAAGTTATTGTAGTAAGGCAGGTAATGTGGCAGCATTATGCAATGGATACTATCATGAAGTGTATTATTTGCTGTTCAAGGCTTGATTTCACAACTCATTATTTATGTAGGTTCAGCTATACTGAGTTCCCTTGGGCCATTCAGGTTTTATGCTGGTGCAAGTTAGAGCAGAAACTAGTCCTCTTATTTGTATTTTCTCAACATACGTCCCCACTTTTTAAAGCATCTAATTTATGTGTTTGTGCTACTCTCTCCTCCCCGCTCCCCTTGATAGGGGCTGGCTATTCCAGTGAAAGCTCAGTGTCAACAATATTGGCCAGATGTTTTTTGCCCCTAGTGCAACTCGAGTGTGTGCAGTGCCCCAACAGTACAAATGCCTTGGTTACCCATCGTTGGGAACCATATTCATATCAACACATGTGCCTGCAGTTCTGTCTATAGTAAACACAAGCATACTCAGGGAGGCCCCTGCTGTGACACTTCAGTGGTCCTGCAGGCTTGCTTTGTCTTGGGTTTCATCACAAGTATGGTACCTGTGCATATGATTTGTCTGGAATTCTGTAACTGAGGTCTAATTGGGAATTTGTGCTGACTGCTTGTCCTAAAGCTCTCTCTTAATAAATTCATGCCAAAGTGCTGTAGGTGGAAGAATTGTGAATGCTAGCAGCGGCCCAT
This sequence comes from Eurystomus gularis, assembly GCA_013400335.1. Classification (NCBI taxonomy): domain Eukaryota; kingdom Metazoa; phylum Chordata; class Aves; order Coraciiformes; family Coraciidae; genus Eurystomus; species Eurystomus gularis. The sequence goes on from VZZY01021886.1 coordinate 238,820, forward strand.
AACTCTGTGTGTATGAATGTTCTTGACCTTTTGAACTCAGGCAGTAGCCTGGTATGGGATGGCAGTAAATTCTGATAATGCCTGACTTAAGTGGCACATCCCAAATCCTCCAGTTAATGACATAAACAGAACCCCTTTGTGCAGCTTCAGAAACATCCTTTACTGTATCTACTTGACTTTGTGGACCTTTTAGCAGTTGTCCACTACAATGTACGCAGGCAGAGCTTATTGTGGTAACTTTTGTAAGGGCAAAATTCTCTCTTGGGAACTTCTGGGAAATACTCAGTTGTGTTACATTGCTCTCCAGTGTGTTTTGAAATAGCATCAATAGGAGAATCAGATCATTACGCTGTAGGTATGAAGGACACCATCATTCTAGCAGGATATTTTCAATAAAGCAGGTCTCAAAGAGATCCAAACAATCGTTATGATGAGGAACAGAAAGGATTTTAGTCAAAAATATTGGTTTTGAAGGTGCACAGCTTTGGAGGAGGCTACCAAAAGCAAATGTCAGTTGTTTGGTTGCTATACAAGTCTACACTATATTTCTTTTGCTTGACAATAGAGAATTGGGAGAGGTGAAATCGGCATTCATATGGGAGCTGGAAATGCATGTTTTCTTTCTCAGCAGCATGAGTGATGTTCAGGTCTTCCTCATTCCAGCACAAGTCATTTTACAGAATAAAACTCCACTCTTCTGCTTTATTATCAGTGTTCTTCCAAGAAACAATCCTATCTGAGTGATTATATTAATATATTATTTCCCTGTTTCTTTTTCCCAGTAGACAGAAATATACAGGGAACATTCCTATATATTATAAGGTTCCTTTGTGCTTTATTACAATTTTTAAAGATCATGTTTCTGTTGTATAATTTAACATCATTTTATGTGAAGGATAGCAAGGAGTAGAAAGGTATCACATTAGTCATCCCATTTCTGGCTTGGATTATGGGCTTGAAGGAAAGAAGAGAGATTTTACTCTGTCCCTGCATAATGGGATGACAAAGGGTTTGGAGTGATGATCAAATCTGTCCATCCTGCTTGGCAGATGCTGTGGTTTCTCCTGAGAAGTGCAACAAAATAAATTTATTCTCCTCTAAGAGGTGATGTAACTGAATCGTGTGTTTCTCATCTGATTTGGAAAAAATCTTCCTCTGAAGGGCTCTTCTTGGGCTTGTGTATTTACATGTTGCCCATGTAACTAGATTGAGTCAAACACTTCTGCCTTATAAAATTAATGTAGTTGCTATAAGACCACCTGAGTTGCAAAACAATCTAAAAATGCTTGTGAAAAAAAAGTTCATTCATATTCTCTCTCTCATCCAGTAATTTATACTGGGGAACTTTTCCATCTAGTTGTTTTGATCAGCTATCTGGAAGAAGCCTGTATGTAGTATTGATGTAGAATTGATATAGTAAGTTGCATAAAGTTTCCTTATTGCTTCTTAGGAAGAAAATAAATATTCCAAAGAGTGGAGGTTATGAGTCCCAGTGAAAAACAACACTTTAGCTTAACTGCACATACAGGCTGGTAAATATACTGCCTTCTGTCACGGAAGGAGGACTATAAATGCATATTAGCTGAATCTCTGCCAAACAGTATCACTGCACTTGGATCATCTCAGTGATAGAGAAAGTACTACTTCATGTCAACATAAATTTTTACATTATTTTCTCCGTGGGGAAAAAAAGAACTTGTTTTAGACATACTGCGATGTTGTATATCAGAAATACAAAACACTGATTGTATGAATTTCAAACCCCGGACAATTTAAAAAGATGAAATGTTCTAGACGTCTTGTGATATCTGTGGCAATTATGTGCGTCTTGTTTCTCAGAGAAGTTTTTTTAAGTTTATATTTAGTTCTAGAAATAAGAAAAGAAAAGGAAAGGTGTCATGCCAGACATTCAACCTGCCAGATGCTAAAAGGACTGTAAGGGCAATGCAACTTCATTATTTTCCACTGAGACAAGTAGAGAATAGAGAATTTAGAAAGCTGGTTTATTGTTTCATTTACACAGAGGATAAGTAATTGTGAATGCACCTCCATGAGGCTTGTCTGTCTGACAAGAAAACAAACAAACAAGTACCTTCAAAACCAGGTAAGACTAGATAAGACTAGCCTCCTGTCCTTTACACCTGGCCTTTAGCAGCAAGCCCTGAAGATAATCTCAAGAGCTGTCCTTAATTTAATTTGGGGCAAAATACTGGGGAAGGGTTTAGGCAAGGATTATAATTGCTCAAACCATTAAGGTTGAAAATAGCTGCTGAAAGGAGTTATTCTCCTGTATGACAGTATCTAGGAATTACAGTCTAGGGTGCGATAGCCTTTCATTAACATCAGCACCTAGGATAATGATACAAGTAAAAGTGCTGTACTTTACTATGTTCTTGCTGTCATTTAATTGCTTGATAATAGGTTTTCATAACAATAGAGACCCACGGAAAGTTGGCTGGAGTAATCCCAACTGGTGTATTAACTGTAGCAAAGTTGCCATTAACGAAGCGAGTTGTTTGGGGAGGTCATTCAGAACAGATGGCTATTATTTAGGGAAAATAGCTGTAGAATTGTGTCTCATGAGAGAAGCTAAAGTTCCCATATTTAATATGAACTGTATGAAAATGTACAAAAGGGTTCCCAGGACCAGGTAGACAAAAGAAGCGCTATGCTGTAAAACTTCATAGTGGAGCCGTTGTGAACAGTAAGTGCTGAGAAGTGGAATGCGGGGGTTTTTTGCTTTGTTTTTAATGTAGTCATATATTCTTTTCTCTTAATGAACTTAACCATAAGCAATCTATTTTTATTTCATTTCATGAGCTGGTTTTGCACGCAATAGAAACCTCACACAGAGCGCAGGCAGACGACTACCTTTGAATAATAATATTAATCAATATTAATAATACATAATGCTTACATGCAAATGTGTGCTTACATATGCAAACATGGGGGTTCAAACATGGTGATGCAAATGTTGAAACGCTGATGTTTGTTACATTTGATGTTAAGGATCTCTAGTGGGATTTTCTTCTCATGAAAGAGCTCATGTCTCATTTGATCACTCTGGGATGCAGTTTTACGAAAATTAATTAGTTGGAGTAGAGTGGACTCTAAATTTTATTTTCATGATTATTGGACAAGCTATTTTGTAATTTAGTTGTAATTTCCAGTGTGAGGATGAGTACACAAGAGGACAACAAGTATAACCATCATGGGTTTTTTTTACTGGGAAGTGAGGCTTAGACAAAATAAGGATGTTTTCCAGAGAGATTTCTCATACAAATTGAAGTTGTACCTGCCAGTCAAATCTCTTTTCCATTTGTGACTCCCAGCTTTCACTTAGAAATTTCAATGAATAACGAAGGAAGTTAAAGTCCTGCAAAAAACCATAGTGAGCAAGAAACTATTTTTTGAAGAGCCCTTTTCCCTCCCTCATGTAGACAGGAAATAAATACAATCCCAGCTTCCTAAATCATTCTAAAATTGCCAGATATCCAATTTTCCTCTCATAAGAGGCATCTTAACCTCCCAGAGAAGGGATATATTACTTTTTGGATTCTCTTACTTCTTTCATATCAATATTAGGAGCTATCATGGAAAGCCTATGTGTGACAGTGCGGTTAGGTCTGTTACACAGGAAAATGATCCTCTGCAGCAAACTGAGATATAGGGAGGGTGTCCAGCAGTGTAACTGGCCTCTCTGTACTTTAGGGGCTGTATTTTAAAAGGTTGAGTGTACTACTGAAATGATATATGGTTTTCTGTTAAATATACATCAAATATGAAAAATTGCATAGTCTAACTACGCATGTGTCAGGTCCCGACTCACTCACAGGTCTGGAAAGGCCAGAGCTTGGCTGGCCCTGCTCTGATTGAAGGGTGATTTTACTAACAGAGGAGGTGGAGCTGCAGCCCTGACTTGCTGCTGGCCAGGTGCTGGCCACTGCACAGCTTTTCCTCCTGGGCTGTGGGTTCAGGTCTCTTCAGGCAGCTTTTCCGCACTGGTGACAGAGTGGTCGAAGGCAGGCATAGAACTGAGAATTAAGGCCACTGACTTTGAGTAAGCTGCAAGACTCACTGTTCATTTCTGAAACTTAGATGTCTGCAGACATCACAAGGGATGGCCACTACACGCAGAGGCAAGTCATCTTTAAAAGAAAGTTGTGCTGTGGTTTCTAGATGACTTTTCCTTTCAGACACGTTCATCTGATCCCATTTCCACCCTAGTAAAAACACTCATGTTGTTTAACAATGCAGGTTCAATGTCTGCATAGTTCCAATGTGCTTATATCCCTGCTTGGGTGGAAACTGCACACAACTGCCCTGAGCGCTTCCTCTCTGATCTGCTGCTAAGGGAGTAACGATGTTACTCTACAGGGAAGACACACTGTGCCAACCCTTTCTACTACAGGGCAAGGCAACTTGGAAAAAATAAGTGTAATCACCACATTAAATATGATAAAAGTCTGTAACTTGCTTGCATGTGCTCTGGAACAAATGGAGGTTGTAACGTTGGTGAGCTGTTGTATTCATTGCTGCAGTTTGTTCATCTCAGAAAAACGTCTAAATTGTTCACATGGAAAGCAAATGGACTTTTTATTTAAATTTCTTCTAGTGCAACCATAAAAAGTCTATTGTAAGGTTGTGGTTTTTTTAGTCTTGTACTATGGTATTTCTCTATTAAATACAATCAACACCATGCAAAACATTTTTCATCAGAGAGCTAATCATCTGCAGAAATGGCTCAGTGAGTGTTAAGGCTGGACCAAAGCTATCAAATATAAGTCATAGAAGATAGAGATGCAAAAACCTATTAGATCACTTAATCCTTCAAACCTCCAAGTGCAAGGGAGTTTCTTGGAGAGAAGGATATGTCAGAGTGAGAATTATTATTGCAGCAATGAGATGGTTTTTTGGTGTTTATTTTTACTGATATGTTGACAATATTGAGGGTGAGTAGCAGCAAGGTGTCACTTGCTTTTATACAGCCAGAGCTGTATAACCCCCTCCCTGATAATCAGTGGTTTGTATTAATGCAGTGTCTTTCTTCTGGGTGACAAGTGTAATATTGTGTGGTGGGAAAACTAGCCATGGGATATCTGGGGGCTGCCAAGCATCAGCTGTGGCTAAAGCTGCCATATGTCGGGACTCCTCCAGAATCCACTGAAATTAATGGAGAGAAGCTTAGTGGGCTCTGGGTCAAAACTAGGATCACAGAGTTTTTTCTATGAGAGGGTGATCTGTTCTCAGAAGAGAAGTTTGGTGAGCGTAAAACTTCTCTCTTCATTTGCATGGCAGGCCTTTCAAGATAAATTCGTGGCAACTGCCTCTTGGGGATGTAAACTTCTCCGAGAGGGAACTGCGACTTGGCTGGTTTTGAAGTGGGCACATTTCTTCGTTTTGTTGCCTGTTTGCAATCCAAAGATCTAAGTCATTCTTGTGTTATACAAACCTCCTCTGTGTTTGTGCATACAGCGATGCCTTTAATCAAGTTTTACTTTAATGGTAGGGAATGTTATTAATAATATATAAAAGCTATTTCATGTAATTAAAACTGGGAAGAAAGTATTATTTTACAATTATGCTGACAGTCTGTCTTTGATCTTGGAACCTTTGTCAAGGTATGTTAGTGATAAAAATGAATGCCCTCTCATTTTAACCTCGGAGTAAGGCTATCATTATGTTTACGAAGCCAGAACTGCCCTCTGAAAGTAAAGTACTGTGTTAATTGTACTCCAGCACAGGATCAGTTGGCTTTTCTAACCTTTTCTTCCCACGTCTTGTCACTTCTGCATTATGAAGCTCAAGTGAATTACCTTAAAAAAGGAAGTAAGTGGTAAAATAACAACAATTTTTGCAAACATTTAAATAATGTAAAAGGTTAATAAAATGCCAGTGCACAAGGAGCTGGATTTGTCAGTCTACAGCGGTGTTGTATGAATGGTATGTTTGTAGGTGACTTGAAGAGAGCACAGCAATTCTTTTCTGGCTTCCTTGCATGCCAACTTTGCTACAAAGCAATGCAATAACTGTACTGATAACAGGATTTAGCCCTTGTGTACAGTTGCTGTGTATTCAGCAATAGCTTAGCGTACCCTGAAATAAAAATTTCCATCACTTTGCTTTAGTAAAGTCAGTGTTTGCAGACTAGGACATCAAGCAGAGGATTGTATGTACATTCCTATAGCTCCTATTTTCCTTCTCCTCTGCTTTTCTCTGCTGAGCTAGCTCCAGCTTACTACTGCGGGTTGGTAGCACAGGACCATTAGGAACTTGGTGAGAGCTGGAAAAGCTACTTAAGAAGGTGGATGGATATTCCAGCAGGCAAGCTGTACTAGCAGCTACAGCTATTAGACTAGCAATATCAGCTGTAAATACCTGAGCTTAGTGACTTAAAGCTGTCTGATATATAGTCAGCCTTGGCTGTAGGTTGCATTAATCCTACATGACCCAGTGCTGAGAAGACACAGATTTTTCTCAGGAATGGATGCTGGCTGCTGACAGTTATGCTGATTGTTTTAGGGGTGGCATGAAAATTTTACCCAGGTCTGCATGTGTTAACTTCAAATATTTAGTTGTGATGCAAGGCAATTTTTTAGCCTTTTTTTTTAAAAAAAAACAACCAAACCGTAAATTTTTAATTAAATAGTTTACAAGAAAGCAAATGATGCTGTGCCTATTTTCCTTTTCATCTTCTCAATTTCTTATATTTAGTGTAAAGACTAGGAGGCAGCTTTGGAGTATGTTTTAAGAGCCATCATTCACGTCACGTCAAGGTTTCTAGAATGTTTTAAAATCTAAATTAAGCATTATGGCAACACTGCCTCGAAATTATTTTGCTTGCAAGTGAAAAGAAACAAAGATTGTACCATATGTGTTGTACTCCAGAGAATTACCATTTTGGGTGGATGGATGGATTTGAGATTGCTGAAAGCATTCACTTGCCCCTTGTGTGTGTTTGTTAGTGACGAGATGTCTGCAAGTGGGAATTACAGCTGTCTGCCCCGGCTGCACAGTGTCACTTGTACAAAATCCCCCAAAATGGGTCACAGAGCTTCTGGAGTGTAGCCGGTTGTGAAGACTTTGCACGGCCACACATAGTCTACCACTTCTACCCAACATGTTTACTGTCTTGCTTGCACAAATCTTGCATCCACACTCTGCTCCCTACTGAGATTTCACAAGAAAAATTATTTCTTCCTTGGTTAGCCTCCAGATAGCAGCAGAATACCTGCTGTCGATGGGTTATTACTTGATTTCCACCCCCCATATTAATCATGTTATTAATTCTCCTTCATAATATTAAAAATGTTAATTCGGTGTTTGCTAAGTCTCCTGTTTCCCGGTGAGAATAAGACCAAGCTGTTTAATCTTTCCACACAACCCGCCGCAATTTTTGAGAATTGTTATCATTTTGATTACTCTGTAATGCACCTCCCAGAACAATTATAAACTCAGTAAACTGAAGCTATGGCAAGCTGTTTGCCGGCGATTCGGGCCCTGGTGAGAAAGCCTTTTGTAAACTGGCCTTAAAATCCCTGCGTCTTAGCTGGCCTCTGTATCAAGCATGCGTTTGTTTAGTGAGGCATTGGCACACACATCTTTAGATGAGAAGCTTTCAGGAAAAAGCAGCTTGGGCGGGGTCAGAGCAGGCAGTGAGGTGCTCTAAGGGAGAGCAGCTCTGCTTGAGTGGAGCCCAGTAAAAGGGCCCTTGGAAAAACTTTTGAAAATTTAAGTTCTATATGAAAGAGGGGAAATTAAAATGGTCAGCAAGCATGACAAGGGCTGCTCCTGTGGGATACAGCCGTTCAGATGGCAGGCTCTGTGGAGAGGCTCAGATGCATGTAGGACCTAACTTCTCTCTGAAGCTGGTCTGCTCACAAAAAGTCTGAGCTGCTTTAGCAGGAATATTATTTTGCATCACTTGTGGCCACCTCATACACGGTCAAATGGGAATTCTGAAGAAATGTCTGCCTTCTGAGTGGAGTTGGGGTCTTTTTCTTTAATTTGGGATCTTGCAACATCTGAAAGAATTTCCTAAATCTCTCCGGTATTTGTGTATGTTGCCTAAGGTTTTACTCACTTTAAAAAAATTTCTTTTCAATTCTTTGCCTATTTGAGATATAATCTGCGTGTCATTGTGACCAACAATAGGATATTTTATTCATTGTTGCTAAAAAGGTTGCTTGTTTTCCTGTATAGACTCTGGGGAGAGCACTGTGGAAGATCACCCTCTTTTAGCAAGGAGCAAGCTGCTGGGTGAAGGACCTAATTCCTTCACACTCCCTGGCACTGCCATCCTTTACTTCCACAGGTCTGGTGAGCCACGTCCCAGGGACATGGTGGCATATCGGAATTCTTTTTGTTTGGGTTCCAAGTATGAATTGCTCCAGTAAAATCAAAATGTAGAAAAAGCAAGTTGTAACTACTTAACAAAGGAATAACAACAGGATAAAAATAGAAGAATGTTTCTGCTGTAGAAGTAGTATTACAATTGTGCCTGGCTATGGGGTAGGCTTTGAGATGAATAGGTATGTGGGTGTCTTGAAAAACTACTTCAGATACTTTGTGTGCCATGAGTTAAAGCGTATTTGTTGCTACCCACAGTGACTTATTTCAAGTGGCTTATATTTGGCACAGTATGCCTTTAGATTACAGAAGGAAATGCTAAGCATGGAGCTCTTATTGCTCTACTCAGGCTTAGCAATTATGAAGAATAAAAAATTTACCAGAGCCTAAGCTCTTAGATAGTTATAAACATGGGGAGAATTAAGGGACAGGAAAATTATAGCAACCCAGCTAAACCACTATAATTAAGACTGAATTGCTTTTTATATTATAGCATTCATGAAGTAGAATGTTGAAATAAATGAAAAGTAAAAGCTCAAATAATGTTTCAGGCTTAAATTTTTGTAGGACAAATCCATTTTGTCTAACAATGTGTGTGTAACTTTCAGTTTCTCTCATCCTCCTCCTGTTCTTAGTGATGATGCCTTGCCCTCCAGATTCAAATGCCTTCTGAGCTTCCTCAGCTGGGAAGAGTGGGCTTGGTCTTGCGCAGGTACAGCCTGCGAGGGCAGCCCTCTGCCACACTTGATGCTGTTTACAGAAGGCTCCTAAATCACTTGTGTAGGTTTAAAATCCCATCTGTTATGGAATTGGAGACAGTCTAACATCCTTCGCATTGAGATTAGCATCAAAATATTGTGGGTTTTTGATAGTTTTATTATTTGTGGGTGCAGCGTGTTGTTTGTTTGTTTTTAATTTTAACTAATTTGTTTCATACTTTCAGTACTGATATGATTTTATGCAGTAGACCTGTCTGACTGCTGTGCATCTTCATCGGTCTCCTGCTAATAATGTTTCAGTCCACTGGTTGGTTTCCACTGAGGCTGACAGCAACGCAGAGGCTGAAGAGATACCAAGTTCTGCCAAGTTTGGCAAAAATCCTCAGCTAGAGGAAAAAGACCTACATTGAAGTTCCTTCAGGGGGAAAGTCAGGCAGAACTCAATCCATGTTCACTTTGAGAGGCAGCAGCCAGACCAAACCAGATAGCACATGTTATCAGGTGGGCAAACGGAGGACATGGGAAGAAGCTGAAAGTATATAGAGAGGAGGTTAGCAAACAGGGGACACGGGTCTTGCTGTTTGTAAGCTTGTTTGGATCAGCAGGTTTGTAATGGGAATAAATTCCAATGTGTGATTTTCAAAGGCACCCCTACAGCTTAGGGAGAGAGGCTTTCTTTACTGATGGGGAAAAGCACCATATAGAAGTAGTCGAAAGTCTTAGGAAGTGATAAAATATACAAGCAAACAAAATAGTCTTTGTAGGGAGTATTCTTAGGCTGATGGTGATATTATGCATGTCTAGACTGCAGTAATTTAATTATAGCTATATTCTGCATTTTTCTGACACAATGAGCTCTATTAATGGCACTGCTTACCCACCCCACCTCTCATTTCATAAACCATAAGGCAGCTCTTTGGAAACCATAAGACTAGCTTAAAGCTCTTGCTTACATTAATTTGAAACTCCCTTTAAATTGTGTCTTGAGTTATGAAATGACAAAACTTGGAAACAGCTCTATTCATGTTCATGGTAAATTGATTTCATGAAGGAGGAAGCAAGGCCACCTTTGAGTGCTTCTGTAAGTCCCAACCAAACTGAACATTGATCTCAGCATGTTCGAGAGGCATGGGGGGAACCATGATTTTGACCTGAATGGGAGCAGCAGTGAACCTTTTTTCTCTGTTTCTAAATTCCTTTTCATGTAAGCTTTACTGTCTCTTTGTAACCATCTGCTGCAGTGCTGTGCACTCTGAGCTTGTGTAACATTTAAGATTATATATATATATTTTTTTTCCTGTGGCTGTGGAGAAGAGCTCGAGTTTGTGAGCCCTGAAAGTTCAGAAGCAAAAGAGCAAATGAGGCAAAGGGCATCCTAGTTTTAAGGGAATTTAGAATTTGTTGTTTAAAACACAGCTGGTTTAAAAATGCTGAGAACTTAAAATAGGGCTACTGCTGACCACCAAGTCCCGATGTGGAGTTCAGGAGTATGGAATGGACCTGCTGAAGCAGCTTTGATGCAATAGATATGAAGTTCTGTGTGTCTTTTTGCTAGAGCTGTAAAAGGAGCGGTTACTGCCAAGTGGAAAGCATCCCGAAGGTTATGCTGCTGTACTGCTTTGAACAGAAGACAGCTTGAGTAGAGTGTAGTTGAGTGGTTTTGTTTATTTTGTCAAGACAAATAACTGTAAGTTTTGCCAAATGACCAAACAGAAATGAGGAACAAATGTTTACAGGACTTTAAGTGCAGATTGGAAGCTATAGGAAATTTAAAACAAAATTACAAGCTGTAGATTATTACTAGAAGGTTCTAGGAATATGATGTCTCTGTGAAGAAATTTCAGAAATCAGGAATGTCATTTAACTTCTGAGATTTTGCTTGGAGAGAAACAATTACATTGCATGTATGCCAGGTGTGCAAATTTCAAAATGTGTGTGCTATGTCCCATACTGTTTGCCACTCCATGTTTTGGATCCTACGTTTTGAAATCTTCCAACTAATGAAAAGTTAATTGATATTAATTTATTTATGGTGCTGAGAGTTTGCCCCAAATTTCTTGAGCAGTACAAAGGTAGACACTTTATGCATTTTCAAAGCGAATCAATTTAGGTTATTGTTTAATTCATGAACTCTTGTTTAAGGTGTAGGGGTTAGGTTTTAAAAATTCTTAAAAAAAAATTAAATCTGTTTCTTTCATAGCTGGAAGTAATCTTGTAGGGTGTGTTTCTATGAACAACAAACAAAGGCTTGGCCTGGTAAGATGTCTGCAGGGTACTGCTCTGGATACAGACCAATGTAATAGCTTCATATCAGCAGTAATGGACACAATTCTGTGGAAACCCCTTATTTTCCATGCTATTGAAGTGGCCTGCCATATGAGGGAGGATTCCCACGGACTCGTGTCAAAGAGCAGTAATTGCGGAATCATCCTGAGGTTTGTGTTTTGGTGGTCTTGAGTTCCAGTCTCTCTAAGACCGCTGCATGAAAGTCATGGAGGTTAGAAAGCTTACAGACCTTTAGGTTGGTGTAGATATAAGGTATTGCTCCAGCAAGGCTAGTGCTGTCAGCTTGGTTGTGAGATCAGTTTGAGGCATCTCACTCCTTTATCTGCAGTCAGGTAACCTCCAATAACATGTACTGAATGTTTCTCCTGGCTTGATGAAAGATATTTGAGGTGGCAACCTCAATAATGCAGTCAAAATTTGGAAGAAGCAAACCTGGGTGTGGAGCCCTGAGGGTGGAAGCTGTAGTAGGGTTAAAAGGCTAAGAAAGCCTACCACAGACTCCAGGGAGCACAGATCCACAAAGAACTGTCCCCTAAAATTGACCAATAGATCATATTGATAATTGACAATTTTACTGGACATTTAATATCTTACAGGAAATATTTTCTGTGTTAAATTTAATTAAGCCTAGAGTAATTTAAAGTAGTCTATAAACAGAGAAATAGTAGGAACACTTACACAAGCACTGTTTTTGCCTTCTCTTAATTTTGTATGAAACGTAGTATGAAACTCCAAAAAGAGTTAGCTGTAGGTGCAATTTGTATCCTAAGAAGGATCATTTTGAATTATGACTTATGTTGAAAAAAAAAAAAAATCTTCAGATGTAAGACAAGAAAAAGGAGAGAGATTTGCTGCTTATATTCAAGAAGCGAGATACATAACCATCAATGATTCCATTTGTTTTATATATTCACTTGTCATTTTAATGGTTTATTATCAGGGATCCAGTCAAAATTGGCAATAAAAAGAACATAGCTTTACTTTGATTCAAAGTCTGCAGTAGATATGCCAGCAGAAAGGATAAATAAGGCATGGAAAAGATGCTGTTAATAAGGGAAATACAAGTAGTTCTAAGCATATTTCACATGCTTTATTTTGATTTCAAGCAGAGTGTTGAATGCACTTAAATTATTAAGTCATAGTGAATAGTATCTTGAACAGGGGTTGAAATATTCCATTCTAGAGCAAACTTGGGTTTGTTCTTGTAAATCTAGTCTTATAAATAATTTTCAGAGAAGAAAAAAATATATGTTCCTTTCTCATTTTGTGTGTTTCACAGAAAGGGAATATCTTCTAAGAATCTCATTGCTATTCACCTCAATTCTCCACTCCAGGGGAGGAAATATGCTGGAGGATTTTGTGGCATCAGAACTGTATATTATTGTGTCCTTCAACAGCCAAACACAATGTATAGTTGAGAGAATGTAATATGACTAAACATAGTTCAGTACTATCGGTCTTTTTTGATGCCAAAAGCACATGGGCTGGCCAGGCAGTTGGCTGATGAAAGGTCAGCTGGCTCTGGGTCAGGCAATTAAACTGCGTTGTACCCTTTCGGACCAGGCTCTTCATCTAACTGTAGGAGTGTTACGAGAGAAAGTCTTGATTAAAAAATTCAAAATTAGAGTAGCTGTGCATACAACTGAATTCTGTGGCTCAGGTTTTGTTTGCTGACACCTTCCTTCTTCCCATGTGGGGAAGTGAAAACAATACATTAAATTCAGCAATTTTAAACAGTGTATTTGCTATTTTAAGCAACTGGAAAAATTATAGGGCTGAGATGACTCTTCTCTGGGCTTTGCCAGGTCCATGGTCACATATGCACTCCTCCTGAATCTCCCTTCTGAAGTTGTTTTGCTCTTTTACCTATTCCTTTTTTCATATCCACTAAGGGTTTAGCCAAATACCTTTTAAGATAGATATAAAAAATCCCCAACACTTAAGAACTTAAATGAGAGAAAATGTTGAGGAAGTCATGGCACCACCTCACACCTTTTTGCTTGGGAGACTCATTTGTCTGTACCATGTTAACTTTTTGTGGACATAATTGCTGCTACTTCTTATTCACCAGATTAAAAGTTACAGTCTCTGCTACAGTTTTCTAGGACAGATCAATCTGGAGACTGTGTCAGGGAGAAGAAAGCAGCTTTCTCTGTTTTACTTAGCAGCCTAACACAAACGTGGTGAGAAAATCCATTGCAAGAAAGAATCCATATTCCTTTTAGACAAAGCTGCTCTAACCCATTGATTTGCAGCTCCAGGTGCCACTGGGGTTTGCATGTAAGATCCTCAAACCCACAGTGCAGCTTCTGTGTTAGAGCGGAGGAGCTAGAGCAGCTGTGCAGGCAACCCCGTGGGGTTCCTGAGCCTGGAAGGCAGGTGCTGCTGCAGTTCAGTGATCTCCTCAAAATACATCAGGGAGAGTCAGCTGAACAGTGGGGAAAACAACAGTAAACTTCAGAATTAACTGAGGAGGGTCTGGAGTTAAAAGGTTATTAATAGGCCAGGCAGGTAGGGTATATGTCAGAAATCCTCTGAGGGAGACCTTGTCGCTACCCCATTGATTTCGGTTGCATTTGGGAATACTGCGTACTTTTATGACTAATGCCTGCCTGGAAGTCCCCAGACAAAGTGGAAAAATATGTTTAATAGAAGAAAATAGAAAAGCAAATTTCTCTTTTCTGAAGACAAGTGTTTGGATGGACCTCTCGATCTTTCCAGAAAGAGACTGATAACATCTGGAAAGAACTCATGACAGACATTTGTAGGAAGAAATAAAGGAGAATAAATGGAGAGAGAGGGAGGATTTTTGTGGCTTCAGAAAGGGAAAAGAGCTGAATCAGGTAGCAATATAACACAGTCAGGCAAGTTAGCAGAGGTGAGGCCTTGTGGTTGCTCTCTGGAGTATGCCTCCATGTGCAGGTAGTCAGTCTTGCAGTTGGCAGGTTTGTTACACAACCCCAGTGGAGTTTTTGCAGTTGAATTGTGCTTCCTGTGGTGTATCTACACCCCAGACCCTGATCTCATGTGCTTTTAATCATCCTGTGACCTGAGCTGGCTGTGACGAAGGCTTTCTTTGTGGTAGTTCTGCTGGACTTGACCCCAGATGCAGAAGCCAGGCCTCCCCTCTGCCTGATTTTCTTGACCTGTTTCTTTTTCTCTGCTTGGGAGTCCTGGTCTGGAGAGATTTGAGATCCATCACATATGACTGGGACTTTTGGACACCGTATTGTACCTGACTGGAACAAGTCTAGATGTTTCAAAACCTGGGCTTATGTGTAGCATGTGTAGATTAATTAACGTATCTAGGACATTTTGGACTGATTGCATGTGCTCAAATAAATATGACACCTTCCGGCCATGGCAGCAGTCCTCATACGTAGACCTGAAGTGTCCAGGTGTAATTCATATTGCAATTTGATGCTGAAGTACCTGTTCAGACACCGCAAACAACCTACAAGCAGTCATTCATATTACCTGTCTCCAGATCCCTGAGATTTACCGTTCACTTGTTATGGAATATATTTTAACATGAGTAAGAGACACAGGCTTCTATACAAACACATCGCTCTCTAATTTAAGGGTGTTGTCTTAGGTGAGCATCTATTTGTCGTCAGTATATAGTGACCTTCCATTTTCCCTCATCTGGATGTATGCGACCTGTTCGAATCTTCCATGGTTTTTGGAAACAGTGCAGGTAAGTTCATTAAGTTCTGTATAGGCAGATTTCTCAAATTGTTACCCTGGAGTTAAAAAAAAAAAAAAAAAGGAAAGTTGGTTTTAAAAGCTGAGTCAGGAGGCTGTTCTCTGTTCATTGTGTTCTTCAAGACTGTCTGTGCTGACTGGAACTGAAGTCTGGTGTGGAATCATCAGTGCAATGGGTGCAATGGCTTTGTGTTTGAAATGCAATTCATCACTCTTCCTGGTGGATGTGATATAAAAAAGCAGAGTTTATGCTCAGAAGAAAGTAGCTGCTCTTGCCTTGCTTCCCTTCCTAGATGTCCCTGATCCCTTCCCCCTCCCCTTTGCCCCAAGAGCTGTCCCTATTCTCTGCTCTCTGTTGCTTTTGAAATCTGAAAGACAGCATGTGTAAGGGAAAATGGTATTTCCAGAAGATGGAAGGCCAACTTCTGCCTGGCAGTATCTGGAGCCCATAACACCGCCTATGGCCTGGAGCCCATTCTTTGTTCTCTGGATCCGCTCCCTTTTCTTAGGGTTTTTCTGATGAACAGCTGAATGCACTAGATGGTCACGCTTGAGTGCTCGTTATTTGTGTAATTAGTGGAGAGTTGAACAGCATGCACATGTGCAGGAGAGTCCAGCACAGCATCCTGTGCAGCCAGAGACCAACACGTATGCCCTTTGAAACCGATTTGCTCCTCGCAGTCAACAAGGAAGCAGAGCTTTAGCCTTTTTAAGATAAGGCTGCTGCTGATACGGCTGAAAACATCCTATGCAAAAATATGGACTGGTCCTAGTGCTAGTCCAGCACCTAGGCAGTGATGCTGGGACCTCTACTTGGGAATAAGGGAAAAGAAAATCCCTTGGAAAGAATACGGTTTCCTTTCACAGCCTACAGAGGCCTGTTCATTTTGCATCACTAGTTTCCCCATTATTTTTGACGCCCTGGCTAGCTGTTGCAGCTGTGAAAATGGTGGGCTTGTGAATACTTGCCCTCCCAGAGTTTGGTCCATACCGCAAACAATGTAATCCTGAAAACCTTAGCACATTGCAGGCAAAAAAAATTGTTAGAGACCCATGTGTACAACTGTGATTTATCAGCAGCTGTATATTTTATGGTCCTTTTACCTGGATATACAGCTTCTGCTGGGTAGTGATGTGGTCAGCTGACTAGCGAAAGGCACACTAAAATCAGAGCAAAAGGAAAGATGTTAATCATGGAGGGTTTGCAATGATAAATTTGCTTGTATAGCCAAAGAGGTAGTCAAGGAGCCAAGTGTCAGGGCAAAAAGGACCTTTTGTTAGACTGTGCAGAGAGGAAGTACAGCGGTGAGTTAGGATATTTCTGTCCCTTGGAAGGCAACCTTCCTGCTCAGCCTTCTGCTGCAAGGACGATGTGACACTTACAGCACAGCTCAGTGCAGAGCAGCGACTGAGCTGTTTAACCTGGTGACACTCAGCGCTTAAACCAGTCATTTTTCTCATTTCTTCATTTACTCATTCTTCACAGTAGATGGACAAGGAAAAACTTAGTGAAGGAGTTTGTTGTTGTTGTGTGAATCTACGTAATGTTTTAGCTACTGCAATTATTCTGGGATTGACATTTTAAGGCAGCGTTTCATTCTTCTTACAATTTAACTCTGTTTTAGAGAATGTTTCTGCTTCTCAAAATTAAATTGCTTTGTAAAAGTAGGAGGTGGCAAAGGCTCCTGCCTGCCTCTGCATAATGTCCTGACTCTGATGGCTGAACATGGGAATCTTGCCTAACACTGCTGTAACACTCACTAGCCAGCACAGTCTGATTTGCTGACATGGGAGCAATCTGGTGTTTAACTCTGATGCAGACCTCTAGATTACGTGCAGATCAGATACTCATTAGTCACACAGGAAATACAATATCTTAATTAGAAAGGGAGTTGTTCTGGTTGTTTCTGTGCTTTGTGGAAAAGAACATATTAAAGAGACAACCGGGGGTGGGAACTATTTTAATTTTGTTTTTCTTTTTTTAACCTATCAATTTTATTTCCCATTCTGACCGTGAGCCTAACTTGTTGTGATTGTTTTTGTTTTTCCTTCTGCTCCTTGGTTAATATCTATTTGATGATCTTGGCCTGACTGTCAGATAGCTACAGTGCTGCACTTGACACTCTGGTGTATTTGCCCCATCAGGGTCAAGGATTTACAGAAGCTGGTGGGAGTCTTGATTGTATAAGGAATGCAGAATGAGGCAGATACTCCACACCGTTTACCTTATTTATCCAAGAGTCAAAACAGTTACTGGAGAGGGGAGAAATAAGGTTTTATGAGCTCTGAATGAAAATAGCAGTGCTCCATCTTCCCATGAATCTGTAATTCTGTCTTCTCCCTGCCTCCGTAGCTGTAGGAATGTGACGTTTCTAATTTGCAGTGTTGTAAGAAAAAGCATCATATGATACAATCACCTAATTACAACATCATTCTTTGCAAAATAATGATTTCCGTGTATTTTATTAAACAGCGGGACAGTAAATGTGGTGGAGACAGCTGGCATCGCCTTGGTAGGAATCCTTTTGAGATGCATTACTTTTTTCTATGTTCATCTTATAACCTCTACTCGTTCTCTTTGATGCTGATGTTCTCTTTTAATAGGACTCATCCTTTTACCATAAGAACATCAGAGTGCTATGACTAACAGTTTGTTCAGCTTTAGTTTCTTCTTGCTATCAACTATATGTACCTTTTAGCTCTTTTAATTTTTTTATTCCCCCCCTCACCAGAAGATATGTATCAGGAAATAGGATCTCTTAAAACCTTTATTTCAGAATTTAAAGTAAACAACGCTGTTGCTGTGTTTTTCCATAGCACTGGGAAGTCAGGGCATTTCAGCATTGAACCTAAATACCTAGGAAGTGCTACCATTAGTTTACAGACCTGACATTCTCTCATCTTCTGAGAACACTGCTCAATACTATTAATAGTAGCAGTGGAGTTGTTAGTTGAGTTCTTCTTGTGGTTAATAATTTAATGGTATTTATTTCTAACTAAAAAACATGGGTTTTTCCCAAATACTTTTTCAATACTCAAAATCTTTAAACTGTGTTACAGGTAAGATAGTGACTTGTAGTTTTCGACTGCTGGGTCAGTGTTTTTTCCCAATCTACTTTTTGGAAAATAGGGATTAAGAAGAGCGGGGCCTTGGCTGTCCTCTGGTAACTCATCAAAGGTAGCTGAAGAAAGGCTTGTCAGTCAGGTAATCTGGAGTCAGGATGTAGTGCCACATGATGTTTGTGAAGCTGGGCCGTTAAGCAGTGTCCCTTGCACTGGGAATGTGCATTTCTTGCCTCCATGGCCAAAAACACTTAATTCCTGAAGTTCTGAAGCAAAGGTGCTCCTGCAGGTCTTCAAGCTGTTCCTGCTCCCCACCTAGTGCACTTGTGCATTCAGGGAGATTTGGCAGTCATCAACCCAGTGCTGGAAATCAATCCCCAAGCGATTTCAGAAAGCTGAAGTGAATTGAGTGTGAATCAGGGGAATGCTTCTTTGCTTCTCTATACATATTAATTTTCAGTGTATATTGCTGTGTCATAGTGCTGTAACCTTCTACAAGCAAGTATAACCACTCCATTCTTTTTTCTTCACTGAATCCTAAAATTTATTTATTTTTATAATTTCAGGTATCAGTTAACCTCTGTGTCTCTACACATACAATTAAAAATATGTCACGTGGCAAATATAGTTAATGTCTTCTGGAATAATTTTGTAACCTTTATTTTAAAAGCCAGTAATGCATTTTTTTTTAATTTACTGTATACTAGCTTGCTTTTAAATTTATGTTAAAGAAAGTGTTTTTTAATTCTGATGGGAAAAAAAATAAAGGGGAAAGAGTTATGATGATAATTATTGAGACCAGCCAATTCAGTTTTCTAACAGCATGCACTAGTGTCTCTGAAAAGTAAAAAGCAAAACCAAATAACAAATAAAAGCTTAAAGCAGAAAACAGATACTTAATAAAAACATCTTGATGCTAAAAATACAAATACTTAAAATGCAATCTAAATGAAGAAAGTGAATAAAATATTCAGAGCAAAATTTTTGTGTTTCCTACTGGAACCAGATTTTTTGTGAAAACAATACTTGCTCGCTTTCCTCTGGGCTGTTTGTTTGCACCAGAGCTGCCTCCCTTTCTGCTGGGAGGCCAGGAGCAAACCACAGAGCAGAGGGCTCTTGGTTTCCGTGCAGACGTGGCTCTGGTTTGTAAGGCTGTGTATAAGATGGCTTCCAATTTTGGTGATCTGCGTTTACACCCACAATTAACTGCAGGTGTAATTTATAGATGTTTGATTAGGCTATTTCAAATGTTTAGCTTCGGGCCAGTTTAATGAGCTGGCTCAGTGTTGTGCATCAACTGTGCAGTTAATCACAGGGACAAAACTTTGGGCGGTTATTGGCAAGTACAAAATGTATGTTTACAAGGTCAGACATCAACTATAAAACACAAGACTTCAACTTTAAAGGAAGAGTGATATTTTTCAGGCTGAAATCCTTGTAATGGAAGCTTTAGTACCCTTTTGCTCAGTTAAATGGAAAAGGACAGCATGATGTGTCTCCTGATAAACATTGAATTTCTACATTTTAAATGTTTGTTAAAAGATGCATTAAAAGTAGCTAGTGTTTCTCTGCATTCAAATAGCACACGTAGAGTATCAGTGAGGTCTATGATCACACAGGCAGCTAGTGTTGATAAAGTGTCATGTCCGTGTGTGTTACAACAAAGATTAGCCCACAAACTTTACAGGGAATTAATCTAGCACGTATATTCTTTCAAGATTATCAGCTCATCTGAAGTAGAATCAAAACTCAGCCCCATAATATAATCTATTCAACATTTGTGTCTTTCAGGGTTACGAGAAGCACCGAGTCCCAGAGGAGTGCTATTCATAATGAAAGACTTGACTGGTAAGAAATACCGGTGGGGTGTTTGGTTTCTATTTGGTAAGAGACAAAATACTTTTGGCATAAAAAATGGTAGCAGCAAACTTCCTCTAAACGTATCTGTAAATTGTCAGGGATAATTCATCAGCTGAGGAGACTGGTATTTTTGGTGATAATGAAATCTTTCAGAGTCATACACTTAAACTCTGCTGGCTGTTGACTGATAGCTTTTACAAAAGAATCAAAATGAACCATTAGTGTAGCTATGAGATATTTTGCCTTTTCACAGAAGTGTTGCAGGCTTCTTCATAAAGTTACTATTCTGCCAGCTCCCTCCCACCTTAAAGAAGTAGTTTACATAACATATTCTTCATGTCAGTAGAAAGCTCTACAAAAGCTGCATAAGAAGACACCTAATAACTAAAAACACTGGTAGGAACCTTGTATCACAATGTGCATGTGGGTATTGAAGCAGAGAAATGACTGTTTTGTATTTAAGGTTGCCGAAATGCAGTTCTTTCTGCCTGGCTGTGTGATATATTCCCAGCAACATATTAAACACTTAATCTGAACAGAGACACTGGATTCCTTTTCCCTTCCAGGAAATCTGGTCTATAATATAGAACAGAATATTTTTGCTATGTTTTGAGTCTTATTCTTCTATATGCCAGTGATAAAGACAGCAGCAGTATCTTTCTTTCCTTTTTCTTCAGACTGTTGTTGAGATCTTTTGCTCCAGAACACAGGGATAAACTGGAAAAAAACCCACTCTATAAACCATTGATTAATGGGGAGGGGGGGAGGAGGAAGAGAGGAAGGNTATTAGAGTAGATATGTCTTCAGTTACCCTATTTGGGAAACTCTTGGTTAACAAAGCCTACAATCCGTTTGCTTTATGCCAGAGAAGCTCCTTGATCATTCATTTTGCTATTGTTCCACTGTTACCTACCTGCAGTAGCCGAAAGCTTCTGTGATGATCTCACAAAATTACCTGAACAACTGTTTTGGGTGATGTCATTTGTCTGCCTTCTGAGGGAACTGTTGTGTTAACAGGGACTGAGTGAGCACAACCTGGGGTTGGAAGACTGCAAATACGTATCAGAGGGCGCTGATGGAAAACTTTGTCAGTAAAAACTAGAAGGCTTAACTATGATAAAGAATACTGATTTTTTTACCAGATACATTCTTTCAAAAAGTTATTACATTTTGTGTTTGGGAAATACCACTGTGGTGGTGATGACGATGATACTGCTGCGAAGTATGTGAGTTAATGCGTGATAGTGTTGAAGTTCATGGGACTTCTACCAGTCCTAAGTGCTATAGGCCCTGCCTGCAGCGATAGGTGTCAAGAGCAACCTAAATACTTATGTAACAGTCTTTAAGAAATATTTACAGTCCATTTGCTACTTCATTTACACATCTTTCTGTACTCGAAGTCAGGAAAATGAGGAGACTATTCTGATACTTGGTGACTTTTACCTTAAAAAAAAAAAAATCTAGTAAGTTTAACAACCTCATTATATACTCTTGTGACATTGCAAGTAAACATTACTAATTAGCTACTAGGGCTGAACACTTTTGATCATAGGCATTTGAGATCGCTGCTTGTTTAGTTCATCATTAGGTTGGAAAAAATACTTTTCCCTGGCGTAATAAAGTGGTCAACTGCATCTGTGAAATCAGACTAACACTATGGTTTTGTTGACTCTGAAGTAAATCGTTGTTTGAGATGCTCCCTTAAATATAAGTCAGGATGTGTCTAGATTTAAATTCTCATGTTTGGGGAAATTAATCTCTGTTTGCCAGAATTGATGTCAAAAGACGCTTAGTTAGTAAAATAGAGCTAGATGAATTTTTAAGTGATGGGTATCTGTGCTACAAACTGCAGATTAAATTCTGCTTGGTGCTGAAGCTTTCTGTTGAATTATTAAGGGTTTATGCTATAAATACAGTGTCCTAATAGCCATTCCACCCCCCACAACTCACCTGAAAGTTGTCTTACATTACAATGCCAGCTTTGAGTACCTTGATACTTCCTGCAGGGAAGATAATGCTGAGTTATTGATGCATTTTGACAGCTTTTCAAACACGTTGTCTGCGTGAAACAGAACTGTATAAAATTTAGCCTTATAGAGTTAACATGTAATTTGTCATTATAGGAATAGTAAAACAAGACTTGAACGTTTTTCAATTTTCTGAGCAGTAAAACACACCTTTTTATCTCTGTAAGACACTTCTTGCTTCTGGCACAGAGGAGGGAAGTTCAGCCACTGGAAGTCCTAGTGAGAGCTCTGAGCTTCCAGATCAGAGAATGTGCGGGCATGTGTGTGCAGGGGGCTGGTGGGAGCAGGCGAATCGCTGCTGTGCGTCTCCTGCGTTCTTCTCCAAAGGAAACGCATGGGAGATGAGAATGATGACAGGCTCCTCTGATCTGCTCTCAGTAACAGTTTCTTACTTGGTCACCCAACTGACCCAAGATAGCTGTCTTCCTTGTTCTTTCTTTTCCCTTGGCTCCTGCATTATATTGAATGTGCTTGCTGCTAAGGAGTACATTTCAGCAGTAATTATGTCAACAGAAACCGCTGCAGTCTGCAGTAAAGCCAAATGCTACGTTGTCCGGATATTCCTGCTTTTAATTTCCTAGTGCTTGTATTTGGCTCAGAATTAACTGTAACAAGAATCCTATGTGTAAGCAAAAATACTGTGTATATTGAATATTTTAAAACTAAGCCTGGGATATTTTTACCCCTTTTTCGGTGCAAGCAATTAAACCCTCTGCCATACAGAACAATATTTTCTGATACAAGGTCAACGTAAAATTTTCTTTATTATGAACCCCAGTATCTCTTCTTTCACTGTAACATCCTGTATGAAAACCCCATGCAGTCTGCCGAGTCTTTCAGATACTCTAAGCCCAATAGGAGGCTATTTTATTCTACATACTCAGTATAGCAAGTAGCACCATTTTGTTTCCCACATTAGAAGTACAAGAATTTAAGCAATGCCTATGTTTAAGCAACTGGTCTATTTCCAGCCAATATTTCAGAGATGTGTGTGGCTTAAATGAACACTCAGGAATAAATGGACAAATACCTCATGTCTTCAGCGGCATCAGGAGGACTCAGTGGTATGTTTGTCTTTTATTCACCAAGAAGTGGGTTTAGACTCTCAGAGCCACCTTGCTGAAAAGAGCCCTAACAGACTGCGAGTTCTGAAGCGAAAACCCCTTTCCTAAATTTTATTTGTGTCTGAGATTGGGTGAAGCCTTAATAGGTTTGAGACAGTGACTCACACATTAGTAAATCTTTCCCTTCAAATCCATCTTGCCTATCCCTCAATCCAAATAGTTTAAGGGCTTTGGTCCAGCAAAAATTAATTTATCTGAATGGAGAAATGTGAATGGTTAAAGAAGGTGGTGATAATAACAGAGAAGGGAGTGTCTTTTTAGTTGAGGAAGAGAAAGAGGAAAACAATGAGAGGTTTGGAGTCAAAATAGGAAACGTAACTTTGCATAAATGGTTTGAGAATCTCTAGCACAATTTAAGAATTTCTGGTGTCTTTGATTAGTGGCCGTGACTGAGAAGGTGGGACAGCTGAGTATATGCAGCTGGAGGAAGGATGAGAGACAGATCATTTAAGGAGAATGGGAGGAATGGAGAACGGGGCAAAAAAAGGAAAGAGAACCTTATGAAATGAGGAAAGGGGAAAATAAAGAAATTATGGAGAGATGGGAACGAAAACATGGGAAAAAGGAAAGAACTAAGATGAAGAATGAGAAATACTCAAGCAGTAAATAATGAACTATTTTGAGAAATAACAATGGTAAAGGAGAAAATACAAGCTTATTTTTATGGGGTTTTTAAAACCACATATGTTTGTATCTTAGTTTATCTTTTAGCTATTACAGGCAGATAAAAAGAGTGAAATAGTGTTTTTAAACTTAAATCTGGATTTACACTAGTGGAAACTGTGGCCTGTTGGATCAGGGCTGATCAGCCTGACCGTGTGCCCAGGGTAGTAGCAGCCATTTTCAAAGGGAGTGCCAGGGGAGCTTGGAGAATGATTCCATGAAACATTCAGACTAGTGAATGCCAGTAATAATTTTCAGACATGATATGGTATTTTGCTCTGACATTAGGCAGACCATGACCCATTGTAGAAACATTTTCCCAGGTTTATATTGTATTTATGACTGTTATTTAGTTCTATCTGCAAGTTTACCTGAACCATCTTTTCTCATAGAAGCCAGAAATAGAAAATGCAAATGAAGCCAGGTGATCAAATCCTTAAGGCATTTGATTCATTGGAATTATATCTATCCCCCCCCCCTTTTTTTTTCTGGGCTTTGAAGTTACAGTTTTTTAGCAGTTCTACTTACGATGTCCTGCAACAGAAGATCTCTGAGAGCAGAGGCAGATACACCCGTGAGGTATGGAAGTTCAGGGGGTACAGAGAAGGTGAAAAAGCTAGATACAGGCACATACTAATCCTGGTAATAACAGATGTACTGGGAATAAAAGTGTGCTCCTGAGAGTTAATAACAGTGATGCCAGTGACATTTTTTGGCATAGGAAAAGACCCACTGAAGCCTGCAGTGACAATGGCTACCGAGGCTTCCTTTTACAACTTAAGCTTTTGCAATCCTGCGCAGCAGAGACAGAAGGAGAAAATGAGAACTTAAACAGTTCAAATGCTGCCAGTTGGCATTGCTAAGAGAATGGATGTAAATGGCATAAAATTAACAGATTATGTCCTGCCAAGTTTCTTCTTAATTGATGTCATTCAGACCTCCTCAGCAGGCATTGTAACAGCAGAAATTCAGCCTCCCCAAGGTTCTTTGCTGTTTAAATAAGACAATGCAATTCCTCAATAAGCCTGAGAGCTGGAACTACTTTTTCCTGAAATCTTGACTTGATAATGCCTTTGGGCTCAATCTTGCGAGGTGCTGAGTGTCTCAGCCCCCACAGCCTTCAGAGGTAGGTGAGGCACTTGGCCCCCTTGCATAACCAGGCTTTGTGTTCCAGCAGCGCATGTCACACAGGACAGTGTGTGTTTTCCTCATGGAGCCTGGGTTGAAAAGGTACGTGGGTAAAATGTGACAGCTGCCTATAACTTGCCCTTCTCAGTACGGACTGTAGCATCACTTTTGTTGAAGTCAAGTCACTGGTAATTTCATATCCAATAATACAACCTGTGTTTTCTCTTTGAAAATTATATGCCAGATCTAGACCTACTTTTCAGCAAATAAATCTGAAAGAAATGTTAGTACCTGGAATTAGAACATAATCACAGTTTTGTTTAAAAGAAAAAAAATTCCCCGTCTGCTCTACATTTGATGGATACTAAGGGAAACGTGGTTTATTATGTTGCTGACCTGCTAATTAAAGAGGCCTTAAGACAAAATGGATATAGAAGGTGTTTTGTGGCTTATTCTCTGTGAGTCCCTGAATTGTCTTTGACAGAACAAAATGTAACGGTTTTAAATGTCACCCAGTGTATTTGGGGTTGTATGATTAATGCCAGGGGCTTTGAAACATGAATTTTACTTTGCTATGGACTTGTTTGACCTCCCTGTCTCAATTTTTCTCTCTCCAGAATTAGTGAAATAAACATGTTTTAAAGCTTAATTAATATTTTGAGTATTTTAAAATCCCTAAGTGAAAAATAGAGATCTGCGAAGCTACCATTTGAGAGCTTAAAATTCTTATCTGAGTACTTATAGTCACGGTTAGAGATGTTACGGGAGTAACTAGAAATCTTAATAACGGATTGGTTAGGCTGGGCACTGTAAAATACAAACAAAACATCAGTTTGCCATAAAATTTTTAAAGTTCATATAATAAGAAATAGAATATGTTCATCAAAAGGCACAATGGCATTTTTCTGTATTGTTTCCTGAAGAAAGAATAGCATACAGGCAAAAAATATGGGCTTCAGTCATATGAAAATATTTAATCTGACCCATCATGTTATCTCAGTGGCTACCTAATCCCATGTAGAATTTGGACATATAGCTTTGAACTGAAGAAAACAGAACAGTACAAACCAACCCTTTCCTTGTGAGTGTTTAGTGTTATTCAAACAGCAGGGTAGGAGAGAAACTGCGCTAAAAATTTTCCACCCTCAGCATAGCTCTTTACTCTCACCAAGGCAAGTAGCAGTAGTGAAATCATAGGGTCTTCTTACCTGTCAATTCAAGGAAAAATTGCTTGCTGGGGATGTATTACTCTATAGTGAGAATTCGATGAAAGTTTCTGACTCACTTGTATGCTTTTAAGATAGTCCCATAAACATTATCTCTAACATAGCCAAGCGCAAAATGCGTTTCTTTGATTTACCTCCTCTAAAATAAGAGTAAAATAATTTTTTTATGTACTATGAGCAACACAAGCCAAAGTCCATATCAAAACAAGACATTCCATTCCTTTTATCTCTGTGTAGGAAAGATGGAAAATCATACTGGCCAGTAAAAGCTGTTAGCCCTTTAAGTACTAGAAACTATTGCATATCACTTTAATTAACATTGTAATATGAGCTGATACAGAACGGAGTAGTTATTTTTTTCTGTAGCATATAGTTTGTCTTATATAATCATTACCCATTAACATACTTCTGCTCATGAAAGTGTGATATTTATCATTTCTCATCCTATTCCAAAAATTTACTGCCTCAGGAAAAAAAGGGCATGAAGATCTTGATACAGTGCTTGGTGTAGCCCAAATGGCGTCCTTTCCTTTGATCAGAATAGACCTCAGATTAAGTCTATCAAGAAATTTCTTACTCTCATCCACTGATGACATCTGAGGGAAAGAAAGATGCCACTTCAAAGGATTCTAGTGATGGGCAAATTGTTCTCTGCATAAGTAGGGGCCAGCATATGGTCTTCTGACAGTCTGTGAATTACCGTAAAACATTGCATAGGACATGTTATTGGCCTAATTTTCTTCAGGATTTTCTGAAATCTGTGTTCATCTTGTGCCTGTGAATTGGGATTTGTACTTATGGTACTTCCTATTTTTGCATGGAAAATGAATATGCTAAGCAAAGTCTTTGAATACAGTTAAGGAGTCCAGGAAAAATGACAGCTATAAACAGCATGATTTGAAGGTCATCTCCCAATCTTTTCTCTGCGAGGGACAATTAGATACACTTTTAAAAGATGCAGATGTCTATCACTTTGCTTACAACATTTTGCTTTATTATAATTGAGTATGAAAGATTTGAGAATTGTGAGGGACTCTCCTCACCTAAGAATTTTGCAGTTTAAGTTGAGGTGTCAAAAACCTGTTGATGTTATCTGGTGCCTTTCCTTTATGGTGAAAATGTTAGCACAGCAATTTCTGAGAAAGACAAACCTTCTTGGACCTGTAAAACAAAATAATAACAATCTTGTAAACAAGTGTCTGTATGATTGCTCTTGACATTTTAATTTCCCACTTGTTAAAAGTCCATTTTCTTGACCTGAAGAGGCTCAATTTGAATGAATTTGAACACCTCACTACAGCAGGATTTCTAAAACTGCTTATAAAATGGTATAAATTATACTGGCCATGAGGAGGTATTTAATATATGGTCACCTTCAAATAACAATGTAGTATATGTTTTTGTGTTCAGTATTCTTCCAGAGCACATTTCCGAACATATCTCTATATGCACATCCTCTTCACTTTTGATTTAGTGTGGTTAGTTAGCACAAACTTGCTCTCAGCTTGTTTTTAAGGGCAATGCAAAACACCAGTGTACCCCAACCTAGCTCTGGGAAAACCTTCAGAATGCTCTTAACTGTGTACTTACCCAGCCTGACATTTATTAAGCGTTCTTGATACTGTTTTTAATCTGCCCTGTTTTCGGGAGAGATTATGGATAGCTGTGCACTTTGGAAGTCAGAGAAGTGTCAGATGTCAGTTAGTGAAGTGACTCTCGGAGAGCTTCTCCATGAATATGTATGAATTGAAAAGCAGCAGAGTGATGGCCCTGGAGCCTAGAATTCGCTATCAGATACTGCATAGAAGAGAAGCAGAAATAATTCAAACCTGCACTACCTGCCGTGGTTTCATATGGAATGATCAGACAGGCTCTCTGCTGCTTGTATGATGACTTTGCATTTGGGTAATACTTCAATTGTCATGTAAATTTTAGAGTAGGCAAATATAAAGTCCCAACATGTGTTTGACTTGCAAAAAATAAGCTTAATTTAACAATATTTCAGTCCTTTACGGTAGGAAGATGTATTGTGATGGTAATGATGATGCGTCTTCTCTCACTGCCTCTGCTTCCTTGAGACTTCTGTCTTTGCCAGCTAACTGTTCCACCCTGCAGAATTCACCTAGAAGCTGTGTTTCTGGTATAGGTAATCACTTTTGATTACTGTGTGGCAACGTAATAGCTTGGTTAATTGTATGTTGTGCAAAGCTAAAATAGAGAAAGGTGTCTGTGTTGTCATTATTGGTGCAGTATGTGAACCTGTATCAGTTGTCTGTGTGTATGTTTCATTTTAAATTGATAGGTCTTTAAATGTTCAGCAGAAAGTGTGATTTAAAGTAAAATTCATCTAGATACATTTAACAGTGCTCTGAAAAATTTATTACCAGCTGAACTGGTAGCAAAATGGCCATACTGCTTATGATTTGGCTAGTATCCTGACTTTCTTGCTTTCCAGATTATTTTTGGATAGTTTGGCATATCTGTACTTTTGGGCAGTTCAGCATATCTCCTCGTAATACAACATAAATTGAACTGTAAAAACTAATGGACTGGAATACATCAGGGCTTTAAAGACTTATGGCCAATTCTATATATTTTGTGCAGTGAAAGAGGCTATCAGCCTCAGGTTTATCATATGAAAACTCAACCTAAGGTTGAAAAACTATCCAAGCTTTCATGTAATGGCAGTCTGTCTTCACTGGAGAATGACCTGACTTTTTTTGGAATGCAATACTTACACGTAAATTCTGATTTAAGCCCCCTCTTGTTGGGGGCTAATGTTCCTCTTGCTGAATCGTGATGTGCTAGGGAGAAGAGAGAAAAAAAATAAGGTACTAGTTTAGTGAGCGGTTCAGCAGAAGAGGACAAGGGGGTGGGAGACCTTGTCGAATTTGTCAAGTGGTCAGCAAGTGCTTCTGAATTTGACCTTGAGCTACCTTTGTCCTGCACGAGCCATAATTTTTGAGAAGCAGATGTTCTCTTCTTCTGCTCTGCTGCTTGTTAAAAGTGCTAATGTGTCAATATTAAGAATGTCATCTCGCTGAGCCATAGCCTGCCCAAATGCCAAGTTGGCTCTGCTTGTGTTTGAGAGTTGGTCAGTCTTATTTTTAACTTGGTGCTTTGGTGGCAGTATTGCTTTGGGCTGCTTGAATGTCTAGAATTGGTACTACTGTCATTCTTTATTAGTATGTGCAGAGCATGCTTGCTACCTCTAACCTTTAACTTTTGCAAACCACTTTGACAAAACCAATGCTTATATTTTCACCCCACCATCATATATCATACATCATACATCATACATCATACATCATAAATCATACATCATACATCATACATCATACATCATATCCCAGTCATACCATATCATACCATATCATTCCCTTACCTTGACAACTGTGAAGGACACGAGAGTGAAGGAGTTAACTATGTCATTTTGGGGATGATGTCATCTCCCTTCATTGAACCTTTTCCTACCATATTTGATGCAAGTCCCATCTTGACAGTTTTCTTCCCAGTCTTTTGCTACACATTTTATTGTCAGTGGTTCATGCCATCTGCACCCCAGGGAAGTAAGTCAGCTTGATGTCAGTTGTGTGGAAAATTGAGGAAAGAAAGAGATGGCCCCTGACCAGAGTAAGATGCATGCCATCCGTTCTACAAGATCTAAGTCTGCTGTCATGGCTACAAAGCAATTTTCTCTTTTTTTGGTGTCATGTTTCTGACTGTTCGGGGGTTTTGTTTGTTTGTTGGGGGGGAGGGTGTGTGTGTTGGTTTTTAACCTGAATACATTCCAAGAGTGTAAATGCCAAAGACATAAGTAAAAGCATATATTATTTTCCTACAAGTGTAATAGAAAGTTTTCTATTATTTGCTACTGATCATTTATTTGTACATTGACTTGATTCAGAGATCTGAGTATTTCACAAGTGTAAATGTATTCAGGAAGACTGCTTACTTTTCAGAGAAATAGTAATTTTATTCATTTTAAAGAAGCATAAGTAGTTTACCACTACTATTTAAAAAGTATTTTCTTAAGCAGTAGGGCTACTGGAGCCAGGTTTCCATTAGATTTGTTTCTCAGCTGATCGACCTTTTAAATTCCATTTTATAAGGTGATTGAACCTAAACTTTGAGACAGTGGAGGATCAACAACAACACAACAAACTTAATGTCAACATTCCTAATATCTTCTGAATTATGGGTGGCTTTAATACCCTGCATCTCTCTGTGAGAACTTGAGTGCAGTATACACAGCATTCTCTTGCAAGTGTTTGTGGCACTCAGTTTAAATTGCTGGGGGCTATGAATGTGCTGATTGTCCAGGGTTGAACAGAGCCAAATGAAGGACACATGACTAAATGTTGATGCCATTTCTTGGGCAGTAAATGCAAAATCTGAAGAAGAACGGATTCCCCAAATGTCTGTATCATCTTTTTCCCATTTCTCCATTCTGTACCAGAAGACAGGATGGAGAATCTCTTTGTGTCCATCTTCAACCAAAGATGGCCTGCTCCACTGTGATTCCCCAAGGACACTCAGTTACTGTCTCTTCTGGGAATATGTGTTTATCCTGTTGTATTCCCCCCTTTTTTGGCCTTTCTTGTTGAATTATTGATAAGACAGTGACCTCTGCAGCCCTTTCCTCGTATGTTTACTCCCCTCCCACGCTTGGCCAGAAGGACTTGCTTGCATTAAAGGGTGAAGTTAGTGTGCTGCTTTGCTGCTCAGTGGAAAAAAAAAACATGGGGAAAGAAGGACTTGGGTGGAAGTTGCTTGTATGATTCTCTGTAAGGAGCTACCAAGAAACAGAGTGATTGGAGTAAAGCTGAGGAAAAGTATTTAAGGATGAAGAGTGGGCAACCAATGGGAACTGTAGCAGTAAGGTCAGAACTAGCTGGCTAAGACCTCTAGTATAGTAAAGTTCAGCAAGGAAGGCTTTAAGCAAGACCTTCTCATCTCTATCAGATGAATACTTTTGTCTTTGCACTATCCCCCTCTTCTCTGTGGCTCTTCTGAGAAATTGGCCAACTCTGCATGCCTGATGCTTTGGGCCAAAATACTCTCTTCAAAGAGGAGACCATATGCCCTACACCATGCTCTGTAGTCCTAGAAGCTGTGCCTCCTCTGCTGTGCCCAAGCACCTCCAGGCCAGTGCCAACCACTCTTCTTTCATGCCAGGACTCGAGACACCTATTCAGGGGGTCAGTGCCCTTCCCCCGTGCTCCTTCCCAAGCACCCCCAGCGTGGCCTCCTGGAGCATCTGCTGCCTCCAGTCTGCTGAGACGGGGCCCGACGCAGTGGCTGAAGCTTTCCGATGAGTGTGGCATTTGTGTGAGTGCCATGAGCATTCATTGGCTCATGTTTGGAGACTTGAATTTGTACAGCAGTCTTTCTTCAGTGTGGGCATTAATAGAATCACTCTTCTCTGCAGCAGCATTTAGAGTCACAAATATTGTTAGAAACTCAAGATCACTATCTGAAACGAGCCAGCAGGCACAGATGTTACGGTTGTAGAGAGGACTGGCAGTGGGCAAGCAGGCGATGGGACTGCATACGTCATCTTAGGAAACCAGCCTATAAATGCATTGGGCTGTATCTGATCTCTCTTCTCGCCAGTAGCTCTCACACATTCAGAGAGAAGTGTAGAAACTGTTTCTTAAAAAGCCTTTATGTTCTTTAGTCACATTTTATCAAATTGTTTCTTCAGCTATGTAAATTACTGACTGTGAACAACATCCATCACGCAAAGCACAAGTTAAGCAATTATAGGTTCAGGTTGACAGAAAAGCACACAGAATACTCCTCATAGGTGCTACAGAGGAAAGTTAGCAATTTCATTCCAGATTTGTGCATTACTTGGGCTGCGAACCAAATTGTCTGAAGGTTATAACGGCCCTTACTTCAGCGTTCCCATGGCACAGCAAGCTAGAGCCAGGAGTTTGCCTCAGCTGTTACAGGGAAGGGAAAGAGACACCAAAAAAGCAGAAATGCTGCCCCCAGCTTATATGTTGGACACACAGATTTAAACTAGGGGTGCAGCAGGAATATTTTACTGTCTAGTTTAATACCTTAATATATCTTGAGTATCTAATCTTTTGTATTCAGCGTATCTGCCTTGTACTAAGTGTTATGGCTAGTATAAACCACAATATAAATTGTGTGGTGTGTCATAATACTAATACATTCTGAATTTATTAGTTCTCAGTCTATCCTCAGAGAAGCTGACAATGAATATTAAATAAAACTGCTGTCACAAAAGCATTTCATATCATAGTCTTGGGTAATTTGTAATAGACTGAATATTTTGCATTTAATGAAAAATCATTGGGTTGCATCTAGTAGTTTAAAAATGAGTTTTGAACTGAGATAGCCAAGGCATTAAATGACTTTATTGCAGTAAGTACATACGGGTACTTTTTTTCTGTAAATTCTTTATTTGGTACAATTCAGACATAACTAATATTTATGAAAGTTAGTTGTGCAATGAGCTGTTACTATTAGAGGAATTCTTTTCTTTGTCTTTATGGTTCATAGATTTGTCTTAGTGAAGTTTTTTAACTTCACTAATAATTTAAATTATTCTTTTTCATTTTAATATGATCTTATCAGTATGTATCATGCATTTTAATGTAATAACAGTTTCTAATTATTTAGAACCATTATTAGTTCTCTGAAATTCAAGGGAATTAAATCAGGATGATTTTAGTTCATGCTAGCATTGCCAAGGAAATCTTGAAACTTTATTTTCTTAAGGTGTTTTGAAGCCTTGAAACCAAAACCTAGTGATATTAAACATTTTGTCTTTATTTTTGTGAATGTTAGTAAACTGCTATTTCTTTATACCAGTCTGATTACATGGAATGGGTATTGACTGTATTTTTTTTAAAACAGGTTACCATACTTTAAAGATTATTCACCATTTATGTTCCTAAATTTTATGTTTGGTAGAATGTGGGAGACTAAAGACCAGATTTTTAGGTGAGGTTCAATTACTGATGTGAAACAAGCCGAGATGTAAAGTCTTGTTTATCTGCAAAGGCAGGGTTTTTTTGGAAGTAACGTAACCATCTCACCTGTGTCTTTTATATAGTCTTTCATTTTATATAGTCTTTCATTGAAAGAATCTTCATTTTGAAAAATATATTAAAAATTGTAATTTTAATTTTCCAAGACTCCTAATGAAGTTAAATCTTCCCTTCTTTATTATTCTCGATTGGATCTGTATATCTAATTCTTAAAATTCCATTTTCATTGTATAGCATTAGGATATTGTAAATGTTAAAAAATTACATGAGATTAAGAAACATTTGTGTAAGAAAACTGCTTTCCAGACTACAAAGCACAGGCAGACCGGGGGCTGTAGAAGTCCACAAGCTGAAAATTAGTAGGGCTGGGGAAGTATTGTGGGGACAGGTTGCTCTGTACTTGGCACTGCCTGGAAACTGGCCGTAATTATTCATTTCTAGAGACAGGGCGGAGCTGCAGTCCAAAGCTGTGTAGCCTTCCCTACATGGAATACGGTGGCTCAGACCCACACAGAGCATATGTGGGTGTAGGGCTGTGTGCTGGTCTTTTCACAAGCAGGCCAATTTTTATTAAGTTAATTTGCAGAAGAAGACTAAGCCTGAAGACAGGCTGTAATGGACTGACTTTTTAGTGATTCTGAAGAAGCAGACTTTGTGCATTCATTTGAAGTGGAGGACTTGAATGGTTGAGAACATACTTAGGAAACTGAAGAGGCCGGATCTGACTAGAGAAAAGAGAAACCATTTATTAGGGACTTAACAGGATTTATCTGTATTACTGAACAGCTGAAAAAAAATTGAATATGGGCCTACAGTGTATAGCCTTGGATCCCTTTGGTTTGACTTGGAAAGCTGGGGAATTGAGCAGAGGTGTGAAGTCAATGTGTCTAAGCAAGTTAAACCACCAGTATGCATCTCCCATTGGGGCTGTAGTTGCCTTAGATCTCTGCAACTGAATACTTTGATAAGGATTAAGCTCCAAGAATTTAGGATCACCAAGTAAAATCAATATAAATTATTTTACATACCTGAAAATCAGCACTGGATTAACAAAATAAGTTGTTTTGCCCTCACTTAAGTCCTTCTGTAGAAAACCCTTTGGAGGCCTTATGCTCAGACTTTAATCCCAGAAGGATGCTCCTTAGTTTCCATGTACGTAACAGAATTCATACTGTCCCAGGACAATATTTTAATACCAGTTCGTTTAATGTACTTTGGATGTGGTTAGAATTGAAACATAGTCTCTCAATTCATCACTGCTTTTCATTTGTAAAAGCGTAGAGCTTTGGGGATTTCAGAAGAATTTGCTTTAGCTTTCTTTTTCATTAGAATTTATTCGCAGCTGAGGGAAATTCCAACAACAGCCAGAAGCATCATTATATAAATGAATGAGTTGATCCCACTCTCTGACCCGGCACAGCTTTGAGGCAAACTTGTTAAATCCTGGCAATACAGGTGTGCCTCTTGCTTCTGATTTTCCAGTTTAATAATGAGAAACTTTGAGGTCATAATTTACAAATGCAAAACATTGATTAGCTATTTTAATTAAATTAATAACACCTTAATAAGCTTTGTATGCTTTTTGTAGGAAGACTCAGATTATTCCATTGCTTCAGGAAACATAAAGAATTTCTTTTTTCCTTAAGACAGTGCTGTGCCTGTGCTAGGAATGTGAATCCTTGGAGCAAGGCTGGCAGATCTGTCAGGTTTATGAGAGGTCTAGTGACTGCTTTAGGTTTGACCTCCACCAGCTTCTCCTTTCCCTCTGTTTTTTGGCGCTGTGATTCTATTGAACTGGATGAATGAGGGATGCACCTAAACCCAGCTACTCTACCATGGATCTGCATTTTGCTGACAGGGATACGTCTGTTTGGGAAATTTTCCAGGTGAATTGGAGAATTTCCAGGAAGGTCAGAAAATTTCCCCATTTGTCCAGGATGCCTGGTGGCCCAGCTGGACCTATTGGGCAGTATTATCTGAACAGACCTGGGGAAATCCCAGGCATTTTTATACTGTGCATATCTACGGTTTCAACCAACAGGCTTCTGATTTCCTTCTGGAGGGCTTAACCTGTAAATCTTTCTCTCTGGCAGGCCTAAGTTTATAGGGCTTGGACAAAAGCCATGAAAGATGGGAGATTCCTGCAGTAAGGGCTCACTGGGTTTAGCCAGTGTGCAGGATAGAGTGGGAAGCTTATTCCTACTGTTAGAAATCATCTTCAAAAAGTCTGTGCAGTAACATATTTTGTTCTACAAGAATGTAATTTTTTATTTATTCCTCAGCTTGTTAGTATGTCAGTCCACAAAGCGCCAAGGTAGAGTGATCAGGCTTTACATCTTCACTGAAATTTTAGGAATTATTTAGCTTACAGTACTTACAGGCATTCCATATATATGAAAACTTAAAGATGTTGCCAGCTGCAGTTCTTTCAGGACTCTTTTGCATCTCCTGGTACTGTTTTTCAGAAGCTGCATAGCATCAACTCAGGTCCTCTAACATGGCAGTCCATTAGACTTTTAACAACACTGAGCATTTAAAAACCCCATTCATTCTCACAAAAAGCTACTTTGCTGTAGCATCCTGTTTTTGAACGTAGATGAGGCTGAAGTAATTTCATTGCATAACCTGTCACTTAATGGCTACAATTAGCTGAATGAAATTTCCCACAATGGCTGGAGTTAAAGTTCTAATGATTTTGTTCTTGGCTAAATGTGCACTTTCCCCCTAAGATTCTGTAGCTGATTATTAAAAACCTAAAGCATCATTTAGACTTCCCTCCTCATATCTATCATAAAGAAAAATAACATTACATATGTTTACTGCTGTCACCTGCTTCCTTCCCACAATACATGTGTTCTGCAGGATATTAAAAAATCTATGATGCACAAGTGAGTCGTAACAAGAAAAGCAATTACATCTCTATCTTTATTCAGAGCACATAAGGTATCGGGCTGTTCAGACAAGGATATGACATTTTCAGGCAGACAGTGTTATTGTTCCACACACTGTGCAGTTTAGGATTTTTAATAAGCGCTTTCTCTTGAAAGCCTTTCTAAAATATTTTTACATCTGTTCAGCTGAGCATTCATGAGTGAAGGTGCAATGCAGGTGAAGAACACAGTTACCCAGAGCAGTAACTGCTTCTGTCCATGTAAAAGAGAAGCTCTTGGCTTTTGGGGCTATTGCTCTCACTGTCCTGTTCAGAGATTAGGCCAGTGGTGGGGCTGTTAATGAAGGAAGAGTTTCTTTTTGACTGGGGTATGTTCCCAGT
The DNA here is from genome assembly GCA_013400335.1 of Eurystomus gularis. NCBI lineage: Eukaryota > Metazoa > Chordata > Aves > Coraciiformes > Coraciidae > Eurystomus > Eurystomus gularis. The sequence continues at coordinate 275,266 of VZZY01021886.1, forward strand.
TCCTGATCATCCAGACTTCATTCACCACTTGAAAGTGTCAAGAATAAGAGATTATATATGGAAAAACAGTCTGAATGTATTTTGCACATACAGATAGGCTTTTTTTGAGAGGCATGTACTGTACAGGATTGATGTCAGCTGGACTTATCCCCTTCAGCTGTTTGAGACAATGAAATCAAGGAAGACCAACAGCTCACAACAGGAGCAGACCCTCTAGCTGTTGAATATCCTGTAAATTTGAATAGTTCAAATGCAGCTCCATGAAAAGGGCCCAGTGGTAGTGGAGGGGCTGCTGGGTAATTCAGCTACCTAGTCTCCAGAACACACAAGCCAGAAAATGACTCTAAAATTATCTCTCCATTGTGCTGACCAGCTTCAGTTCTACACAGTTCCCTCCAGGAGCAGAGAGGGAGTCTGGAAAGCTGTCAATGTCATTTTTCCATTATGTGAAGCATTTTCACCATTTCTGGAGCTGTCTCTGCTTTCACCTTGCTAAGGTTGTGTGGGTGTTTTGTGGCTCTTGGCCATATGAAGATACGTGGTTTCCCGTGTCAGGAAACTTAACTGTCCCACTCTGGTCCCATGAGGAGGATGCTGAGATGTACATTTCCTCTGTAGTCTTCCTCTCTGCATCATGTGCTAGCACCAAGTATCTTTCTAGTGAGAAGTCCTGGGACCTGAGGAAGCAAACAGAGGAGCTGCATTTCAAATCTGTGTTTTTGAACTGATAATTTATTACTTGTCTTGACTGGACATTTTCTTTTTTTGGAGGGCTAATATTTTATATGCAGAAAAATGTAAGTGTCAATCATAAACTGTTTGCTAATTCAGGTAAGTGATAACAAATAACAAAATGGATAAAAATATATTAGAAGTCTGAAAAGAATTACACATTTCTGAAGTATTCTGACTTCTTGTGGGAGAGTGCAAATATAAAATGGCTTGTGAGATCCACATCCAGAGTAAACAATGAATGCATGTCAAATGAAGGGTTTAGGTCCAGAAGTCTCTTTTGCAGTGGTGTCCTGTGATATGATTTGCCATACATGGTTGCACTATCCAATGTGTTTGCAGAACACGGTACGTGGCCCTATATAGAAGCATTTTCTTAAATACTGGTGCGATATTCTGTAATAAGAGAAACCGTCTGACATTTTGCAAACTTCAAACCGGAGTGTGTTTGTGTGTGCGTGTTAGCAAAACAGAGGGGAGTAATAATAGTCCTTCTTTTCTTATTTACTTAAAGTTGTATGATCAGTTTGGGCCCAACCACTTACTGTACGCACAGTTTCAGATTTCTTCTCTCCCTTGCTGGATGCACCACCAAAGGAATACATGAAAACCCTTTTTATAGTACATTAGAGACACTACAGCTTTTATCTTTGTCATATTTGTGTCTCTTTATTTTTAAACCTTAGCTACATAGTATATATTAGCTGAATTGTTTTAAAATCATACCTTTCCTCTGTTGTTGGCCTCTTTACATTTAGACTTCTTACTATATGTACGTCTGCTTTCTTTATGGTCCTTAAACTTAACAGGAGTTACACAGTTTTCCAGATACTGAAGCAATCTGTGAATTATGACAATGCTGGGCTTAGCCCAGCGTAATGTGGGAGCTTCTACATTTTAAGTGGCCTGGCATTTCTACTGGAAAAGCTCTTCTTCTTTTGCAAGACAAAACTGGAGGTTCTGCGGGAGGGTGCAAATGTATTTTTATAGAATTCACATAAGGTTTGTTATCAGTGGGCAGAAGAGACTGAATAAAAGGGGCCTGTGTAAAATATACCTACTGACAAACATCAAGAGAATATTACAGAATTGTTGTGAAAGGATTGCTCAAATTATTATAATATTCATTCATACACCTATAATAAACCAATGGAAACAATTCTTAAGTGTTCTGTGAATCTCCTACGGACTGGCAGAGACGTTTTGTAGTATTTTACTTTGTAGCTGTGATGCATCGGCCAAACAGTCTAACATGAAAGACAGAGTTTTTATATATGTTTGGGTCAGTGTGGGTTAAGCCATCAGAGTTTGCTTTTGAACTACATCATTACTTACAGCACCAAGTGTTACTGAGTGTTGGCTAAAATGGCTGTTAGATGTTGAATTAATAGCAGAAGCTAAAGTTGCTAGTTTATCATGTGGACATTAATGGCTTGGTGGGATCATACTTAAAAATATATGTGTATATAAAAATAATACTTCTGTGCTTTTTAATGTAATTTTCAAAGCAGCCTGTAGAGATCGGACAGTGTTGCTCCCCAAATAGGTTTGGGGGACATAGGACAAAACTGAAAACTAAACAAAACTTGCTTAAATTGTGGTGTTTTATGTAAGGATTGACTTAAGTAAGTTATGGTGTGGAAAAAATAGCCCATATGTATATTTTGCCCTTTAGAGATATAAATTAAATGCCTTACTGCAAGCAGTTTTTGGTTGCTCTCAGGCTAAAAAAAAAAGAGGGAAAAATAAAGTCCAACATCTGCTGGGTTTGTTCAGCCAAGAACTTGCCTTTGAAACACAATTACAGGAAAAAGCCCAAGTGCTAAGGTCAGCAAGCAGAGGAGGCATCACTTCCCAGTAGATGTGTAGGTGTACTGGTATTTTAAGAACACGTAGATGTCTATGTGAGGTCTCTTTGTTTCTGCCAGATACCAGGGTTTTTGAAAAGAAGAAATTTTGTTACATTTCTCTGTTGCAGCTCCCATATTTTGATTCTGTGTTTTTCATGTGGCTGTGGGACCTTCTCTTTGTATGGTGGCAAGGCTGGGGGAAGTGTTCCCCCTAAGCTCCTAAGGCACTAGATCTCTCTGTGTGACCACTGCTCAAAATGAGGGAAACTAAAATAGTCATGTCTGTAAAACGCTGTCGAATTCCCCTCTCAGTTTAAACCTTGCTCATAGTTGCTCTTTTTCAAGGCCAGAGTATTGTGGTCTTCAGTGGGGTGACTTTGGCAGCTGTGGGGTGGGCAGGAGGGTGGCAGAGGAGACTGAGGCACGTTGTGTATTGGCTGGTGTTGTTTCTGAAAGCTTTGTGAGAACCCACCAGGAGCATGGGGATGCTGCTCAGCGTGCCAGTGTGAAACACCCTTACATGGGGGCATTTTGCCAGTTTAAAAGACTGCCCTCGAGCAGAGCTGTGTAGTGTTGAAACCCATTTGAGGGCATTTCAGCTTGTTTCTATATTTGTGTTTAAAGAGTCTTGTGGCTTTGTGAAAGCTCAATGTCAATATAAACTACTTGTAACTGACCTTTCTTTTTTTTTTTTCCCCATAAAGTTACAGCGATTGATGAAAGCAGTGGGGTTTTAATGTTCTTGTCAACTGGTGTTGCTCATAAAACAGTGCTGCTGTTCAGCTCTGCCTGACCTCAAGCAACGGTTGCTCAGGCCCTCCTCGCGCTGCAGAGCATCTGAATCTCATGGGGCGTACTGCTGCCCACCGCTGCATGCCACCATGGGCGGTGGGCACTTTGATATGGGAGGGCCCTGTGGAGCTGGGCATGGATAAAAAAACAGCTGCTCTACAAACATGAAGAGCTGAATTAGAGTAATCTGCATTCCATTCCTTCAGCTCTTCTAATGTTTGTGGAAAAACAGACTTCTATCAGGTGCTGATTTTACTACTTTTTGGCTTGGTGTACAGCCTCTGTCTTCCAAGATGATGTCTGTAAGTTCAGCATTAAACATATTTTCTGTACAGTGTTAACAAAAAAAGATCCTATTCTGATGGTGATATAAATATGCTGATCTTATATCTATTGAGCAGTTTGAATCTCCTCTTCGCTCAGTAATGCAATGTAGTGACAACTTTCACATTCACTCCCAGTTTAATGCTGCATTCACAGTTTACCAAGCTGCTGGTGATACAGAGACAATACAGTAAGTGATGGCAACCTCAGAGCAATGAGTAGACCATTCATATCAACAAAACAACTATTAATATAAAATCACCTTATGAGAATAATTAATGAATTTAATTTAGCTTTTCTTAATGTTTAATTTCCCAACAAGAAACTAGTCTATACAGGTTTAGTAAAGGTCTAATTCCTATCAATCATGTGGCTGTATTTATTCTAGAAATGTCACAAGGACTTGATTCTAAACCAAAACTCTCTCTTAATAAAATACTATATTGCTAATCTATGCATATATGAAGCTTTATTTGGGGAAGAATCCAGACAGTTAGATTTTAGGATTGGGAAAATGCTGTATGAAAATAGCCTGAAATCTGCCATGGAAAGATCTACCAATGGGTGAATTGGAAAGTTATTTTGCAAGTGAAAAAAACTAAGTGTTTTTCAAGATTGTACCAAAATTATTCATACTGAACATTAAAAAAAAAAAGTTCTGGGTACTAAACCTTAGAGCTTGCATTTTCACCAAATTTGAGTCAGAATCCAGGTCAAACAATTTATGTTGCCTAAGATTGCTAGCTCAAGTCTTGCTAATAGTTAAAAGGGTAGAAAAATTAAACAAAAACTTGTAATCAATCCTTTGGGAGACCTCTTTTCACACAGCCCTGATAGGAACCTAAAATAGGAAGAAAGGGCTATTTAAACATGTTAGCTGATACAAAAAGGAAGGCTGGAAGAGTAAGGAATGAAAATATTAAGGTAAAAATCTAGTAGCTACAAATAAAGTGGACATTTTCCTGCTTTTTAATGACATAGTTTGCCTGATCAAACAGGGACACAGTTTAAATATGAACCGTGCCCTAGGGAACTGCTCCAAAGACTACTGAAGCATGGGTACTGTTACTTTATATAGCTTAGGGTATGCCCGATGTACCACCTGCCTCTGGCCAGCTAATTGCTATTTTTTTGAATCTCTTCATGTTCTTAGTGACAAAGGTATTGAAGTTTAGCTGTGGTGCTGATGCTGATAGATTTTTAGCTGTAAGGAAATTGCTGTTCTCAGATTAGTGTTGCCTTAAGAATCACAAAGCTCTCAAAAGAGAATGTCAGAAAACTAAGATGCAGGCTGAGAGATAGCTCAGTATTGTTGTTTGAAATGGTTTCAAGTACAGAACTTTCTACAGCAAGGGCCACAGTATGTGTGGGTGCCCACAGATGCATATGGGAATGCGCCTATGGGTGCATGCAAAGAGACATTTGTGCATTAATTAGTTAGTCTCCACATTTAACTAAGCATATGGCACAAAATTTCCTACAAGGTAAATTATGTTACCAAGTATGATACTGCTTCAAAGCACTGACACCTAGTCTGCATCCCACTGGGGGAACACCCTTGGAAATTACATTAATGAACTGAACAATAGTCAGAAAGAGAACATCATTTATTATGGCAGGACTGGGTTATAGTATCTCTCTTGACTTCCTGCTGTCACTCTATTTACTCTAGCCTGTTGGTTCCTAAGTGGTGATCACTTGAGGCAATACATTAAGACTTGAAAGGAACAATATATTTTGCAATTAGGTTAGCAAACACAAGGAATGGTATTTCTCCCTGTTGATAATTACAAATCAATTATCTTATATGTTTTAAAAAATGATAACTCCCACAGTGTTTTTCAAACACAAATGTTCTCAGAAAGATGTAAGATCTTTAGGGGCAAGTACTAGAACATGTGCAGTAGTTAGCAACAAAAATGTTTTAACCCTGAAGCAATCCTTCTATGAAAAATAGATTAAATTAAGGTCAGCTGGAGCAAACTGCTGCTAACCACGGTTAGTGTAAAAGAGAACATCTTCAAGGAGGGAGCTAATGGGAATGAATTTTTATTTCTAATGAACTGAAGATCCAGGGTCTGACTCAATGTTTTATAATCTGTTTATTGAACTTTAGGGTTTTTTCTTGAATTCCATAAGCAACATTGCAATTAGGAAATAAATTGTGACTACGTGAGTTTTACTTCCACAAATTGGTATTTCTATTGCAAGTAATGGTTGAGTTGTTTGTAAAAAGGAAGGGCACTGAAATGATTTACTTTAGCACTATATGTAGGCTCATAGAATTCTCAAATAATCATAGTAAATCCATCCTCTAGTATAACTGCAATAATATATAATAATATAATAATATATAACTGCAATAATAGAGGGATGAGAAAAGATGAATAGTCTCTCTGAAAAATGAAGACCATTTATTGTCAAACAGTTGCATGAGAGATGCCTGAAAATGAGCTGAACAGGTTTCCTGCTTGTAGAGGTGGCTGAGGAGGTGTGTGTGGAGTGTACTTGCTGGTCACAAGTGTAAACCACCTTCAAGAGGAGCTACTTTATGATATGAATCGGAGAGATACTTTTAATGTTCCTGAATATTTCCTAGCTTTTACCGGGTGCAAATGCTCCATTTCACCCATTTTTGAATTTTGTTTGTACTTTTAGGTGTGTGGTATGGCTACTATGACCCACTGTCTCACTTGTTCTTTCAGTTTTTTTGCTGATGCTCTATTGTTACGTTGAAGGAAGTGTAGACAGACCAGTTAGTAGTGTTTTATTGCCATTACTGTGAGAGTATGCTGGTAATTAATTAAAATATTTGGTTTGTACTGGAATTTAAATAAACATGGACAATGTATTTTAAAAACAAATGAACACCAAACAAACAAAAACTGTACACCAACTTGATTTGTATATACAAATGTCATGCTTGCAGGTGCAGATGGGATAATTGTGCGTGGAAAGAATCACAACTCATTTGCATGTATAATTTGTGTATACAGTAATGGCATGTGCATATCTACTGGTGCAAAAACTTCTTTGGAATCCAGGTAATTACTTTTGCATTGGTTAATACCTGGAAGCTCTTTCTCTTTTTCAGTGTCTGTTTGCCCTAGAGGATCTTGCCATAACATAGTGCGTGTATGATTACGTATGTGGTACTCTTTCGTAAACAGGGAAAGGTTATGTCTGAAAACCTCCCCCACACTGCAAAAAGTTTCTTTCATTTTCAGAAAATGGAAGATATGTATGAGGAAAGCACCATTTCCAAATTATGGCCTGCTTTTGCTTGGGAAGTGAAGGCAAAGGAAAGAGAAAGAAGCTCTGAAGTTGAGGAGGAAAGAAACCCAAGGTGATAGGGAAAGTGGCCCTCAGTGACAGAGCGTCCCCATTTCATGATGTAAGCTGCTGCTATTGCAGCTTCATGGCGTTTCCCATCAAGTATGACAGGCTTTATAGCAGTTCTAAATTAGACCAGGGAGGAAAGTACAAATGGTTAGAAAGTGAACGTAGTGGGCAATTGCTGTAGAGCTTCTTGTCACTTCTAGTCTTAGTGAAGCCTAAATACTGTATTATTGTCTGTTTTGCTGGCAGCACCTGCAAAAGCAAACTAAAAAAAGTCTTTACATTTTCTTTGACACTGAAGTATTATCTGTGTTAATTTTCCATGTTCGGCTTCAAAGGATGGATATAAAAGTGTACTTTCATACTGCAGCTTTCAGCTGCATAGTTATTGTCTAGCGATTAGAGTTTGGGATTAAAATGAGTCAAAAATGCACAAAAGTGCTGCTTTGACTCCTGTTGTATCTGTGCAAAAAGAAATGTGAATCCTTTGATCATTTCTTCTGATTAGTAGTTTTAGATCTGTTTTGTGTGTGTCTCAGAGAGTTGAAAGCACACATCTTCTTTAGTACCTAATAACATTACGTCTCATACTTGTGGTAGAATATGATATACTAAGTGGGGCTTATACTAAATACATTTATTTTCATAAGTTGTGCTGCATGGTAACCTTATGATTTGTCACTCTTTTCTGGTTGGGAATAAAATTCTAGTGTAATTAAATAGTGTTTAGAATAAACTGTCACAATCTGATACAGAACATTTGGAATGAGGTGGGCAACACAGCAACTAACCTAGTCAGAGCTGAGCTGTGCTGGGAGCAGTGGGCAGCATGATACATTCGAAACCAGCTAGGGGTATGCATTGGGAACTGCTGTCCTTAACACTGAAATAACAAAAGCCTAGGTATGGTTGCTCTGAATCTTGTTTAAAATGACATCACCACCATTTCCATGCTTGCTGTTACTTTAATTTTTTTTTTTTTACCACTGATTTTTTAACACTAATTTTTAATTGCAGAAAGGAATTCCTTTGGGTGCTCTGGTTCTGAAAGGTTATTTATGCAGCTGATGTCCAGAATCAGTAGGTTAATACCTTGGCATGGGTTTTTTGACATGCACATCTTTTCATGTGGCATGTGTTGTGGAAAGCAGGAAGAATCTGTCAGAGGTTTGAGTCTTGGTGGGGAAACTTTCCCCCATAGAGTTAGACTTGACTTTTTTCAAGGGCCTATAATGTTGTGTGTGCTGTTGCATATGCCCATATGTTGTGTGTGCTGTTGCATTTTAAAGAGTTTTTAACTTTCTGTTGTCTTAGGAGGATCTGGTGAGAGTTCTGGGCACATCAGCACTTTCCTGTTGTTTGGCTTTAAGTGTGGGAAAGTTCATGGTTTAGATCCAACTGAGAAAGGGCTCTTTACATAATTTCATTTATTTATTTCTCTCTAAATTATTAACTTTCTGTGCTTGCTACAGTTTATTGACTACATAAAATAGAAAACCTGGTAAACTTTATGATCCAGCATAAAGTCAGCATGTCAGATACGTGCAGTGAATGTAGCTCATTTGTGCAGGAATTCAGAGTATACAGTTGGAGTGCTAACAAATCTTAAAGAGCAGAATTCATTTTAAAAGATCTTTCCCTCAGAGTATGCAAAAATTCTAGAAAGCTTGACATTACGAGGATTTTCATTGTAATTCACTCTTTCTGTGACAGCTGACTCACAGGCTCCCGTCATGATCTTGCTGTGCTAGCTGAAGTTTCTGTGTTGAAGAGCTCAGGCGTTTGGAGCAGTGTGTGACTTGAAGCAATATGATGCTTGCAGGTCACATATGTGCAGTATTTTTGCAGCCTGTATGCTGTGCATTTCAAATTCTAGATAGGTGGATTCAATTCATTAATCAGTTACTCGTCATTTATGGTCAAGTGTATTTGCAGGTCCCCTGGAGTTTATACTCAGGAAGCATAGCAGACATAAAAATAAGCTAGCTGGGCAGTTTTGCTATTCATCTTTTCCTGTGTGTCTTCAACTGAACAGAAGTGATGAGTTGTCCACAAAATAAAATGTCAATTTTTATTTATGTTAGTCTCAGAAGTAGGAAGCCACCTCTGCCAGTGTCTTGGTAGAAAAGAAGCCTTATGTTTCAAATATGAAAATGAGTCTGGAGGAAGAGCAGCATACATGAGGAAGAGCAGCCCTCCTTCCCTTTGGGATACAAGCACTCTCCTAACACGTGTTCCCAGCATTGTCAGTTTGGTGGAGGAGAACCCACACCTGGGACTCTGGCACAGCAAAGCACAATAAGATTAGAGAAGCACATATAGGCAGCTTAAACTAATATGAGGCAGAAAGCTGATTATGGGCTCTGTTAATTCATTGGATTGAAATCAAAACATCTTAGAAGCTAGACCTGCTGGGCTTAGTAGTATGGATTACACTGAAGATTATTTCTAGCAGTAATATGTATAGTCTGGATCTGTTATATGAATGCCCACTTTGTCATTGCTAGAGAAATGACAAGTAAGTCCGGGAAGAGTCGTTATCTATCTGCTCAGTCTGACAGGAACAAGAATAAAAGACTATGTGTTTTGGTTGGTTGTTTCTTTCCAACTGAACATGTGACATACAAAAATTAAATCCAGAGTTGAGTGGGGAAATGCAGTAACAGAAGTGCACCACTTACATAGCACATGCATTTGGTGAGTGAGCTTAACATTATAGTGAAAGACAAGTTACTGAAAAGACATCAACAAAATTGCTCTTAACTAAGAGCTGTATAATCAGTAGCGTTTGCTATTTCAGCTTGCCAAAGAGAGTTTCATGTAGTGTTCAAATAGTTTTTATCATGGAGAGCAAAAGAATTCCTAACAACTGCCACTCTAATTTCTTGTGAAATTCCTCAAGGCCAGTCAGTTGTACCCATTACTGTAGGTTTCTTTCCTCTCCACTGGCAACCATTTCTTTGCACTCAGAAAGACTTTGGAAAATACAAGTTATATGACCTCTTCTGACTTTAAGTCATATTACGTTTCATGCTTTTGTCAGAGAAATTCATTACTCTTATAGTTAAGATTAACTAGCAGCTTTTTGGAATTAGGCAACGGTCTTACATTATATCTTAGACTACACTTTTAACTTGCTTTATATGCTTTGACATTTTATTTTATTGAATATTGTAGGGTGCCCCAAGGTGCTTTAACCCAAAGGCTGCTATAAACATAAAGTGATAGATGAAATGCTTCCCCAGGAGCATTTTGGAAAAACTAGGCTATCAGGTTATCGGTACATAAAGCAAATAGTTAAAATACACAGTAAACGCAGTTTCAGTAACCTACTAAAAATGTGTCATTTATTCTGGCTTATCCATCACACTGTGCAAAGAGAGTTCCTGAAACCATCACAACTCCCCTTTCTAAAAATGCATGTGGAGACATTCTGCCTTTCAAGGCTATGGGCTCAATACACAGTGAAAACCGTTTGAGGGAAAGTTAAAAGCAGAAGAGAACTATGATCCTTTCACAGCCAAGAATTATCCTACTTATTGAACTTTTATGTTTCCTGTGTAAATTGGGGCAAAAGAGGAGTTAAACTAGCAGTGGTGCAAGGATTGTGTAATAGGATCCAATGTCAAAGCCTAAATGATGCCTGTAAATCCTGTGTAAGTTTTTCAAGCTGTTTTGCACTTGATTAGTCTCATGCAGGATGCACCATAGAAGCTGCATCCAGTGCATTTCTTCAGGTGAGCCGTGATGGGCTGCTCTTTTCTCTCATGCTACTGAAATCTTGAGAGTTAGTGTTGTGCAAGTTCAGAAGTGGAGCTAGCTCCCAGCATGTGCATAGGCTGTAGAGAGCCTGTGTATGGCCCAGATACACAGATGTCCCTTTGCTGTGATTGAGATGAGAAGAGCAGTTGGGCCTATCTAGGAGCGGTTATATCTGCTTCTCAGCTCTGCTAATATACCTACCCACGAGCACCTATCCTCTGGTGATACAGAGCACAGTGGATTTGCTTGACACATGCCACCCCTTCTCCTCCTTTAAGATATCACTGGGGAAGGAGACTAGAGTTTTAGCTTCCAGTATACTGCTGCACTTGGAAGGAAATATTTCTAAGTGAGGTGAAGGGCAGCTAATGTATAGAGATAGGTGCCTCTTTTATTTTTTCTATAATTTCTCTAAGTCTGAATAAAATTGATTATTCTGAGACCTACTTTGCTCTGTAAGAAAGAAAATATCCCAAACCCATAAACTTCAACCCTAAATAAAGATTGTTCTATTGTATTTTTACAATTAAGGTAATTGCTTATGCTTTTCTCCTTCTTATCTTAAGGAAAAATAAGCATTCATGCAAAACCCAGTTAAGAAACTTAAGTGCTATCATTGTTGTATACCTTTGTATACCCTCAAAATAAAAATGAGAGGCAGAGCACCTGTAAGTGCTTTAATAACTGGTTGTCAGTTGCTAAAGAATGGACACCAAGAGTATCAGCTCTTCATATACAGAAAAACATTATTTTTTGAGTCACTGAAAAGCTTAAGAATGTATAGTTGTTATTAATTTCAATCTAAAGAACAAAATGTACTGACTGGTGATGAAACCAGCTTTCTGATGTGCAAGAAACAGACCTTTACTGTGGGGACACAGTGCTTCAGCTTTGGGCAGATCCTCTGAGGTAGAATTATACACAGTCTGGCCTCTTAAAGTAAGTTTCTTCTCCATTCCATGTTGGTGTCCCTTAGTTGTGTAGGTGGAGATAAAGCATGTTTTTAAAACTGAAAGATTATTTTGTTCAAAGAAACTCTCTGAGCCACAATACCAACAAACTTCTGCTTTATTAATTCCCAAATTAGTTTGGTAGCATCATCTCCAAAATTCCTGTATTTATATGCTTTCATTCTTTGTTTATATATATGTTTACATATAGTTATATCTGTATAAATCACTTTTAGTTTTATGTTATCTAATAAAAACCTCATGAAGTCCTAAAAATTCAAAATAGCTCTTTGTTACTTATGACAAAGCATTTATTTTGTGTATCTGAAAGCTGAAGGTTTCATTATCAGTGTATGGATTTACTCCTTTAGATTTTATTTTTTAAAAATTGGAACAACAACGTGGTACACATTGGAACATGCTGTATTTTGTTTTAAAGTAGTGTTATTAGTGTATTGTGAAATATCACATGGTATTACCTTTTAAATTTTTTTTTCTGGCTCATTCACTTTAATGTAATAGGACAAAATGCCACATAACCTGAACTTTAAGTACGTGATATAGTTTAAAATCTTTTTCCTGTAAATGGTAGCTATCACCAATGCACAGTAGCTTAAAAAATGTGATGCAGTAGTTCATTTTGAATTCTCAAGGGATAGTTCACAGTGATTGGCTTTCTGCATTACTATCCAAACATCACAAACTATGATTCAGATTTTGCTTTCAGGGTCTTGCCTTTACAAAATAGCCTGTCCCACAGACAGTCAATCAATTCTGTGTACTGTAATTCTGTTAAGACAGCATTGCAAAAATCTGTTTACAGCTATCTGTCCATCGATCCAGAAACAAAGCAAGGACTGAAAAACAAGAACAACTGTCAAAGTCTAAATGCTTCCTTGCTGATTCTTATAAGATATAGGGTAAGATCCACATATACTGGTAACTATTATAAAGATAGTATCAGCAAATTCCTATCGGGCAGTAATACATTAAATGGCAGTGTTAATTTATACTCTCGCAATATGAATGTACTGTGAGATTTTGTATTTTTGTGTATGCCATTACTTTATGAGATATTTAGTGACCTTACTCTGGAATCTGTGACCTTGGTGGTACTTCAAGCTAGAATACTTATTGAATTTCACCTACATTGAAGAAAATGCCAATTGTACATTGGTACAATGAGGTAGGATGGACCTCAGAACCTTGTGAAAGCAGTGAGAGATGGAGAATTAGCAGGTCAAGTTGCTTATGAGTAAGCATGCATGTAAATTCTCCTTAATTTGCACAGTCACATAATGTATATATGTCAAGATTATATCTCTGTTTGAAAGTCTTGGAAAGAAACATTCCCAGCCTCCTCTTTTCCAGTTGTTATTCCTCAGGTTTTCCCATCTGGAGATCATGAACTCTGTTCCATGTAGTGATGCATCCCACATGCTTCCTTACGTTAATCCAGCTACAGCAGTGCATGTATGGAGACCTCAGATCTTAGTAAAATTCCTGTATCCGCTTGCCTGTGGGCAATATAGCTTTTAATTTTTAATACAGCAAAACCTGAAGCTTAATATTACACTCCCTTGAAGAAAGCATTTGAATTCTTAAATGAATGTGATATATGAATGTAAAAATGAAGGCGTTACACATATAATCCATGCCTTCTCTTCAGAATAGTTTTGGATTATATTTCACTTTCAAATTGAATTTGGGAATTAAGGTTGCTGCAGTTGCAAGCGCGAGATAGCTGAATTTCAGCTTTCTGCATTTCAAAATATTTCCATGAATATTTCTATGAGAGCCATTTAAACAAATGGGCCAAGACATATCACAGTCTTATATAAGTGCTGCCGACGCTCGAGCCTTGTCAGGTTTGTGCCTCCTGATCTTCACTACAAAGAAATTGTGAAAACATGTCACTTTATCACTTTGAGGAATTAATTTGTCATCTAGGATTCTTTAATCTCCAAGAGCATAACCATTTCTGAATTGTTTGTTTTGTAACTCTACTCTGAAAGAGAGATGTTGCCAGCTTTGATGTGCCTGTTGCTCTCACCACAGGGGAAAAAATAACATGGGAGTACCGAGAGCATTTGGAGCGTGCGGGGTGCTGGGCGCGGGGCCTGGAGCGACCAGCGCTGAGGGCTGGGGCCGCCTTGCACAGCCTCGGCCGCCGGCTTCCCGCCAGAACCTCCGGCTCGGCCCTTGTGTGGGTGCACCGCTCACCATGTGGGTCACGTTCTGAGGTAAAAACAAAGGGCGTGTCTTCAACTGTGTACAATGTCTAGTTCTCCTGAGGTGACGCTAGAGAGATTTCTGACAAGAGAAGTAATATATTATTAAATAACATTTTGAGTCGTCTGTTTTCGGCAGATCGCTCTGATCTTTGCTTTCTTTTTCCCGTGTAGAAAGCGAGAGATTGGAGAGACATCACTGCTGAAGGCTTAATTTCTGTAACTATGGGAGTTAGTTCTCAGTTAAATACTTTAAGAATCATTGTATGCTTAATTTTCTGTCCAATACTAAAAAGTCTAGTTGAAAAATCACTGGTATTTTTCTCCTCAGAGTGTGGGCACTTACTCTCTGAAGGTAGCCAGTGTAAACTGCCTCCTTGCTGGTTGCTCAGTACAGGCCCCTCTCCCAGATCTTGGCAGACTTTATCAAAAGAAAAAAAATGTTGATGCCTCCATTTTCTTTGCACCAGCTCCATCCTGGTATGCTGATTTAACCAGTTCCTTGAGCACATGTATTTTTAAAGATTTATTTATTTATTGTTCTTCTGAGCCTGCTCAGGAGCTACTGTACATTTAATGTGACAAAAACCTTAAAAGTAATTTCTGGTTTTAACTCTATGTATTTGTGTATACATACATGAAAGTATAAATAGAACACTCTTGATATCTTATTTATGAAGACTGAATTATTTAGATCATCAATATCATACTGCAATAGTTAAAGGTTTCATCAAGATAAAAAATTTAAAGAGAAAACCAACTTTGGTCATAGATTTGCTAATGCAGTAATAAAAGCTTTAAGCTGGAACTGGTGAAGGTCAGAAACAAAAGCCAGAGAGGTAAGACCCACAGTGACGTAGACAAAAGCCAAATATAGCAAAAACCAAATATAGCAAATATAGCAAAATATGGGTACTTACAGTAAGGTTACTGGAAAGATGAATAGGAAGGTGACTATATTTATATGTCCATATTTTAATACAAAACCCATCTAGAGTAACCTGGAGGAATTGGAAGTTTTAAATTGCATTTTAGTTGGTTTACTGGAAAACCTTTTGTAACAACTTTATTGCATATTAACATGGGAGTTGTAGTGGTTGCTCTGAAAGATGCCAGTGTGTAGAGCAAATTTACCTTCAAGGAGCATGCTGCCTTGGTTCCTAAATGTGGTTCAGAAACTTGTTGAAGGGCTGAGAATTTCCCAAAGCACAGGACTTGTCAGTAGAAATCATCAGTGGAGACTTCAGGTGCCTGTTGGGACAGGTTGTGACAGCAGAGAGCAAAGTTCCCACTCTTCATCTTTTACTTCTGAAGTCATGTTGCCTGACAGTCTGTTGCTGCCTCCTGTGCTTGCTTCCTGTATAAAAAACTGAGACCACAAACTTAAGACCCAAAGAGCTAGGTGCTTAAAGATAAGCAGCCTGCAGGATTTACTGCCTAAGAAAGCCTAGGCATAAGTTGAGAACAGTGTTTTTCCAACTTTAAATTTGACAGTGACATTTATTTAAATATGTATATAGATCAGGCTACACTGCTTAGCTCGAGTAACAAAGCTTGGTGTTGTATCTTCCAACACCCAGTTCTGGGCGTAGTTTACTTTTAGAGACCTGGAAGTGTTTGCTTTTTATGTTGAGTGATCAGCTAGGCTTTTTTTTTTTTTTTTTCCTCCTGGTTAGCTCATGATAGTATCCTATAGGATAGGATACTCTAGAGCCCCTCTGGGCTCTTTGTGCTGCACAAATGATCTTTAACCTGAGCAGGCTACTCGGGCTGCTGTTGAGTAAGTGCCTATCTGTTCCCAGAACATGCTGTTATTGTAGGTAGGCTTTGGTTGAATGGGTGAAGGCTGGGCACTGTGGTCTCTGACTGACAGGATTCTAGGAAATTTTTGGCTATATTGGTAAAAGATCCTTACAAGTAGAAAAGCATGCATTCACTTGTGCACAAGTGCAAAAATTTTGGTATACAGTTGTCAGCTTGTGCTTACATATTCCACATCTATAGGTAGTAACATCAATATGTGTAATTTTGTGTGCATATGCATTGCTTGAGCATAATTGCCCATATGAAAACCCCTTGTCGTTTAAAATTCTCCTAGCGTGGAGGAATGCAGAATATTTGAGGCACCTTTATCAGAAGCAGTTATTTCATGTAGGGTCCTTTTGTTACCTTCCTGATTGTTGACTCTCTTCGCTAAAGCTTAAATCAGTGTCTGTGAACACGAAGAAAAAAATCTCTATGGACAACCAGTCTGTTTTGTCCTGATTGAATTTATGATATGCTGTGGTCATCATTCAGTGAAAATCAAGAGCTGGGAATAGTGACTTCACATCAATACAGTCAAATCACTGCTTAAAACTGGAGTTATAATCCTTTAAATTTAATTTTGTGGGCAAATTGCAGCTGCCAGCTCTTCAATTTGATTGGTTCCAAAAACAACCCAACATAAGAAATTGAAAATGCCAGGAGGCATCAGTCCTGTAAATATATTAGTGTACCATCTGGAGTGTAGTGACCTTGGACATTTTGCTTGGCCTTAGTATCTTATTGCTGGAAGTAATTCAGCTGTTAATACTTGATTGAGTTTATGCCTCTGACTAGACAGAACTTGATCTTTACTTCTCACTCAAAGAGCAGGTGACATAATTTAATAATGTATTAAATGTGCATTATAATAATTTGTTAGTTTTCTTATAGAAAAAGACTAAGGAAATAAATATAGATTGTTTTGAAACTTACTGTATGGTGCAATACAGGAAAGAGAACAAGCTTTCTGGGTTTTGTGACAGCCTCAGTGAAGCATAAGAACTAATTTTAGAGATGTCTGCCTTTGAGCTATTATTTATCAGGTTTCAAAAAAAATTCTAACAGATTGTACCTTAAATCATTATCAAGTTTTGGGGAAACAATTTCTAGATTAAATTACTTCAGTACCGGTGAAATGTTACAGTATTGATACAGGGCCCAGTGAAATTACTGGAAAGAATTCTATTGATTTGAAGTAAGCTAAAAATGAAGTTCTTCACAAGCTAATTTACACCAGCGAGGTGAAGAGTATCAAACCTTTGGCTTTCTGGAAGTTAAATGTAGTCCAAACCTCACTCTGTCCTGCCTGCAGCTAACATATACTTACATATATACATATATGTAATTGTGCACATGTGAATGGGCTTGTTAACATCAATCATACTGCTCTTACTGTAACATTAGAAGTGCCTGTAAGGACTGGTACTTTAGGCTGTAACTGAATATCAAAAGTTTTAACACCAGCTGTCTTCTTAATATTACAGCTATTCATTATAATAGCAAGAGTGCTATACAGAACTCTGCACACATGGCATATTAATAGTTAGTAACACAGAAATATTGGAAAATTAGGAATGGGCAAAATGGTGGTGTTATCTTGTCTCTTAGCAATGTCTAAAGGTCTTGCCAGTCTTAGAAGGATTGTTTTAACTATAGTTTGCATCTGTCTCAAGGTATACACTTCTAAGACGGTTGTTGGAAAAGCCTTTTAAAATAAGTAATGTTTCTCCAAAGCAGCGTGATATCAGTGAATATTTCAAGTATTAAATGCACACCACAGCGGGAAGTTAACAGAAGGCTTTAGAGGACTCTAGGGTTAAGTTCCTATACAGTTCACATAAAACCAGCATTTTATGTATAATATGCTTGCTTAATCTTGCTTGTAAACGCAAATATACATATTTCTACATGCAGGCTGGCCTACCAAATGAAAGCAGTTTCTTTTTATGCCAGTATTTACATGAACATGTCCTTCTTGTAAAGGTGAGACTGCTGTAGGGTGGCTGCACCATGGAAGCCTGGTCTGCTTCCCTGTGCAACCTTCTGCATGAGGCAGTAATAGAGCCCAGATGCTGAGCTGTGCCATTGGAGCTGGAGAATAGAATCAATACATAAAACCAGCAGAAAGCAAAATGTGAAATGTGAGGAAATACTGATTTTAATTTTGTATACGTGATTTGCTCAAAGTATGAAGTAATTGAGAAACAAATTACAAGGAAATTGCTACAATTGACATATGAACTGCCCCAACAGAAGAAGCCCTGGAAGGGTGGCATTTGGAGGGGAAGCCTGTTTAGGAATGATAGAAGGGTCAGGTGTTCCCCTGAGCTGAGCAGCAGATCTTCCATCAAACTATCCACATGGCCTATTCACTGAGGCCGAATTTCATCTATTAGAGTTACTTGTGCTCTCAGTGCTATGGATTCTCACAGTAGCACACTTTAAGGAATTACATTCAGAAAACGTTAAAGACAAGAATTAGAAATTCACAGATCTGCTGATTTTCTTGAAGCATAGCCTGAACTCAGGCAGTTTTCAGTTGTCTCCTCTGCCAGATAACAGTACTACTAATAGTTAGCTCGTGTACAAGGAGTTTCAAAGACATATCTTGCTATTACTTATGAAACACTTCAGTAAGTCAAATATATATGAACAAAAAATGCAAAGAGCTAAGTTGTCCATGTCTTAACAGTGGCATTAATACTAAATTCTGAATAGAGACTGACTTTTGTGTCAGGCTGGTCACCTGAAAAGGGACAGTGTGTACCTAGGTATTCCCCACAAAAAGAACATCATAAACACTTTGTCTGTGGGTCCACAGACCTTAAAGTTGACAGAGCAGAGAGTAGTGTTTCTCAATATAAGTAATTGTACTCGCAGAAGAAGTACAGAAAAAATTAAACTGTTGTATTACCTTCTAAAGAACCATAATGAAAAAAGGCAATAGCAGCAATGACTTCTTTTTATTTTTTTTTTATTCTCCTTTTCCACTCTTGATTGGCTCTGGACAGAGGGCATCATGGAAGCATAACTTAATTTGTCCTTTAGAGTATTATTAAAGATGAGGAGGATCTGAGATCCAAGCAGATCTGTGTTACTGCTTTCTTAGACATTTCCCTTATCTATAGGTTATGAGCCTCCTGATGGATTAAATCTTCTCTCTAAGGAAAAATGTGGTTCAAAATAGGTGTTGAATAATCTGATGATCAAATTTAATTGTGAATTTCCTTTAATTTTGAAAGAAATTGTTCTGAATCCTGATGCTTCATACTCCATATTTTAACAAATACGTCTTGCACTATCAAAAGCCACATAAAGAAGGATCAGGCATTCTATTTTAGGTCGTTAAAAGTCTTCCCTGCTTTCCCTCCTCTGGGCTGGAGAAGGAGAGCAGTTTGAAAAATCTTTGGATCATTGCCTGTTGTCTGGTGAGTCTTATTGATATTCCTTACAAAATATATTTTGAGCATAATCCATTCTGTGTAAGCAATGGATATAGCCAGTATGGAAGCTAACATGTCACAGGATTTGTGTTTAGTCTTCTGCCTCCATCCAGACCATGTAAACTGAACACTCTGAATCATAGTGGTTTAAGGATTTTTTGCATTGCTAAGAGAAAAATCTATTAAAAATATATAAAAATAATCTTCTCCTTCTTTGCCAGGGCTGCCTTCTGCCAGCCCTTACCCTTGTGAAGGCTCTATTTCTATCACAGTGTCATTGCTGCTTCCATCCTGATGGGGAGAAATAGAGTCCCTGGCTCACGGGTGTGCTTGGCAGGATGGGCTGCTGCACTGTCTGCAGCGCCTCCCACCAAATCCATTTGGGGATTTCGAGTATGACAACTATTGCAATGTCTTTGTTTCCTGTTCTTGCCAATTTCTTCTTTAAGCCAAAGTAAAAGCAATGTTTAACACACTGGGAAAGGCTGTTAATGAACTCCAGGAAAGTGTCTGGGTAATGTGGTCATTCCTGGCACTATACGATTTGAGAAACTTGAAACTGAGTATAGTGGTGCTGACTGCAGGCGGTGCAGTAGGAAACGGGATCCAGAGCTGATAAATCGCACAGAAAGGAATGGTTCTAATTAGTGGGAGGCTTCAGTATTGCTGAGTGGCTCACTTTGCTTTGTGTTTTCAAAATTAAACTTTGTTTTCTGAATCTGTGTGCTTATATGGAAGAGTTGATGTTTTCATTCTCTAAGCACTTGCTGAAATGGCATAAATACTGAGACACAAACACTCCAGTGTTTGCTGAGGGTTGGAGAACAGAAGTACAAACTTTCAGCTTATGTGACACTTCAGAAATGCGAGTTTGGGGCCTCAGATAGAGACAGACAGAATGGGCGAAAAAGTCATTCCCAAACCGCAAGCACTCCATTGAAGGAAGAGGAATAGACTTGGCAGACAAAACAAACAATGCCGAGTGTGCTGTAAAGCCCAGTGCTTTTTTTATTTTTCAACTCAGCTGGAACACCACTGAGTGATTTATAACAAGGAGAGATTCATAACTCTCACATCCCCACCTTTTGGTCTTACAGCCACACCTGAAGCAACCTTTTCCCCCAGCCTGCTTTATCCAAGTTGTTTTATCTGCTGTTGGCTTTCATATAGCTGGCACTGACACTTCGTACAAATGTGGAAGTTCCTTGGGAAGATTTTTCTTAACTCCTAAAGACTTGTCCATGAAGCACAGCTGTTACTTTGTGTACCTTTCCATCTAGAAACTATATTCCAGAATAAAAGTGATTAATGCAGACTTGAGTTAATTACCCTTGGAAAAAAAATATAATTCCTTTTGTGTGCTATGCTTATACTGGGAGTTAAACCAGAATAGCATAGCAGAATTGGCAGAATATAGTTATGACTGGTGGGAAATTTCCTGTGTAGACAAACCTCAGACACAAGGCCTAAAGTGCCAGGTTTTAAAGAAACTACTGACAATAAGAAGAAAGCGCTCTTCCCAGATACTCTGCCAAGTTCCATATACAGTGAAAGTCGAGGCTTTCCCTGCCTCAACATGGCTTTTTTTCTTAAGTAAATCCATTTCCTCCGCCTAGGCTTTCTGCTGAAGAAGCATCTATTCAGAGCACAGGCGATGGCGAGCTCCTTTTTATGCTCCGTAGGCCATTGAGCACCAAGCCATTGTACAAAGGATTCAACGTTTGAATTAAAGTTTCTCAAACTCAGGAAGAAGTTCTTTTGCAATATCTTAGGTGAAGTGCAGTGCATCAGAGCTTGTTACATTGATGGTCCTTTACTCTGACATTTTGATTTAGTTTAAAATTCTGTTTAAACTCTACATCTAGATAGTGGTACTTAAATTTTTTATTGACAGTCTGTTTAGAACTAGTCTACCCAATTTGGCTTCCTTCTGTGGATTGGCTGACAACAATACAAAAGTAAACAGCAGGTTGGAAATCTCTGAAACATTAAAGAACTTGGGGATTGACAGAAGAATGGGTTCACTGGGAAGATTCAGCTCTTGTAATTCTACACCTACGCTCTTGCTTAGATGAGCCAATCTACTGAAAACATCAAGATTAAATTTTCTATATTTAGGTAACCTCTTTAGGGTCTGAAAAGTCTAATTAAAATGCTACACTATTGTAAGTGTATTTTTGCTGGTGGTGTTTTAAAACAGTGTCTACATGTGCACTGTAATTCCTGAAGAGTTGAAAGTCAAAGTATTTTACAAATTTTGGTGCTAGTTACAGTAATTCTTGCAGCCTGCAGTTATCAAGGATTCATCTATACCAGGATGATTATTAAAGATGAGAACTGGTATTTCTGGCAATAGAATTCTACTATTCTATTAGGTCAATTTAGTGATTGTAAGGAATGGCACCAAGGTTTAACTTAGTTCCTTCTAAACTGCAAAGTAGGTAATTTTCTCCTGAGGTGCGGGTTGTGTAATCAGATATCCAGGTAGTTTTGTCATTTGTCCAAAACACTTGAAGACTAAGAATGGAAGCATCCAATCTGATACAGGGACAATCTTACAGTATAAATTGACAGTTGCTATTGTAGAGAAGAAAGGATTAACTGCCTAAAGAAATTGTGCTGATCTTCAGAAGTTTATATTTTGGTTATCTGAAGAGTTATTAGCTTAAAATTCATTTTGTTAAATAGAATTCTGGTCTTTAAACTGCTGTCACATTTATGCTAATAAAAAGCATAATTTTCAAATCTACAAAATGAAAACCTTCTTAAAGCATAAATCTCTCCTAAGCCACTCTGTGTAATCCTATAGGCAGGGAATTTCTAAAACAAATACCTGGGAAGGAGCAACCGTTTTTGACAGGCACATTTGCTAGGTACCAAGGCAGTTCTTTGAGAAATTTCCTCTGAATTAAGTTCAGCTGTTCTCACTGCAGGGAGATTTCATTATTCATTTAACTCTTGTGGGAACAAAGGTACAGATCTAAAAATCCTTACCCTGAAAGATGCTGAACTCCCTCAAATGTCTTTGCTTATTATGTATCACTAGATCAGCCCTACAATTCTAACACAGAGGGCCAAATGTATCCCACATGTGAGTCTTTCAAATTCAGTGAAACTATGCTGAGGGTGAACTTGGCTATCAACAACTTTTTAGATCTAAATATCAGGGTCATTGCTTAGATCCTTTAGTCCTTGATGTAGGTGTCTTACAGCTCATGAAAGGAGTGGGGCTATTTAAATATTCAGGGAGCAAGTGGTGCCTGTGAGAGCAGCCTCTTGCTGCTCTCGCAGACACTGTTCATGGGTAAAGGGCCAAGGAATTCCAGTTGTAGAGAAGGAAAGGGGGATAGAAACCTGCTGTGGAAAAGGGTACATGGCAAAATGCAAAGAAAGACATTACAGGAGGACAAAAAGCAGGAAAATCTCAAAAGTGTCCACTGCTAAAAATCCAGGAAAATTACTTTTTTGTTGTTGTTTTTAATAGCAAGTTGTAAAATGGAGCAGTAATGCAAAATCCCATTGCTCTGCCCAGTCATTTTGGCCCCATTTGGCCCCATTTCTTGTGAGAAGGAGTGAGAACTTGTCTTCATACCATTCAACCTGGGGGGGGGAAATGGGGATTTCTTCCTCCTTTTTTTTGTCTTTTTTTTTTTTTTTTTCTTCATGACCTCCTCAAAAGATGTTTCAAGTTATGGAATTAATTTTTGTACTTAGATGCAAGTATAGTAAGAAAAAAATCAAGGTTATTTTCTTCCTTTCTCTTATTATCAAATTATTATTCCTGTGCCTTTCTACACATTTAGTTGAGTGGTGAAAGTATCCAAGTCTCCACTGTCTGTGCTTCCTACTAATCCATCACAGTGTGTGGGAGGGCGTGAGTGACTGTGGTGAAAGTGAAGTCCAAGCTTAATATATGGAGAAATAAATTGGATTCATAGTTGACTTTTTAAGGGCACACCTGAGGAAGGCTTTGGGCTTTTAGTGGAGTGAGTGAGCGTTTCCCCTTGTACCAATGCAACTTTAATCTACTCAGGGAACTTCCTTAAACTTTTATCTTAAAATGCAACTGTGAGAGCATTTTGAGTTCACATTCTACCTGTTTCGGAAAATGTGGCAAGCTGTTTGTCTTCTGGTCAGAGACAAATGGGAATGGCTGCTCGCATACCAAGGTGTCACACTGAAGGAGACAGTCTGCTGGCATAGCTGGGGCAGCAAGAACTAGGACTGCCAAGGAACTTGCTTGTTTTGGATCCATTGTAGGGCAGGTCTGGGCGATTTTTGTTTAATTTTTCAATTTCCTGTCATGAAGGCATTTGCAGCATTTTTAAATGAAACATATAAAATTGTCAGGCCTGAAGAGCTCCAGGGAGAACTTTTCCTTAAGCAAAAGCTTTCCTACAGCTGGTAACTCCTTGAAGGTGTAAGATATTTGTCAGATGATTGCATTTCCCTCAGGGTTCTCCTAGCAGGAGACACAGGGCTCTCTAGTATGTGGAGAAAGGCAGTGAAATACTTGGCTTCCTGGGAAAGCACTCACCCTTCAGCACGGCACTAGCTGCAGTGTCTCTGGGTTCTACAAACAGCTCCCCAAACTGTGTTCCCATCTATTATATCTGTTGAACTTCTAGATTTACACTCCTCCAAAGCAAAACTCCTTTCCTCATCTCAGAGCTGGCAAATAAAGCAAGCTCTGTGTATGAAGGCAAGTTACAGATACCATTGAATTGGCTGCAGCTTCAGAGACCAGTTTGTAATCATAGTCCAAACTAACCAGGCTGGTCTTTTGAAGAGAGTAAATTACTTTCCCTTGTAATGCATCTATAAACACTATTAGAATCAAACACTGGGAAGTCATCAAATTGCTCAGGTCTGTTTCGGTTACTATTAAATATGTTTGGATTGTTTGTAAAAGTCTCTAGAATTGCCTCATCTTTCAAAAGGACATTTATGGAGTGGTTTGATAGATTTGAAAGGGCATAGCTTTCCTAATTTTTGCAAAGCAACCATCACTCTCTGAGCAGACTTAGCATCTACCAGAATAATTGAAATAAAAAGAAAACAGTATTATAATCCTCTAAAACCTGTCCTGAATAACAAAAAGGCTGCAGCACTGATATTATAACCAGATGTACAGTACAGAAACTATTTCTCTGGCCAGAAAAGTCTTGTTCTCTTTGTGCATTAGCAGGCAGAACACTGAGCTGAGCTGTGCTCTTGACCTCTGAATAAATATGCACCCAGAGCCTATTCTCCAGACAGCATTCTTTTCCAACCACATCAGGAAAAGTTCCCCAAAGTATTTACTTCTGATTTCAGTTTCTGCTGACTATGGCTCTTTCACACTTCACACACAAAACACATGTTAGTACAATCCAGGTTTTAGCATGGAAGCCCTCATGGAGCAGTATTTTAAATTCTTTTTTTTTTTTTAATCTGTCATCTCTAAAGATGGAAAATTGATTTGGTTGGTTGGTTGTTTGTTTCCAGTGAGTTATGTTGGCAGGTAAGTTGTGTAGCCTGTACAGTTTTTCTTGTCCCATGACAGCTTGCAATGCATTGCAATTATGAAACATGTGCATATTATACTGTAAAGTTGAGAGAAAAGAGTATTTCATGTGTGTTAATTTTGTTACATGTAAAGCATGTGGTGTACATACACATGCCTAGTGGCAAGTCAGTAAGCTACTCTGTATCAGCTTCCCCTGCAGTTGAAAGAACCCGGAGGGTGTGGGTGCCCAGATCCTAAGAAGTCCAAAGCGGTTAAATTTTCTGCTTTATTAATGGGCTTTCAACAGTCCCAAAATGATAAAACAGAACTGTACTGAACTACATAAACCCAAGTGCCTATGTCTGTGGCAGCTCACTAGCCATTTTTTGTAAGTGGAACTGGATGCCTGAATTCCCAAGTTCCTTAATCTTGTTGTTTATTTTGAAAAGTGCTACGTGGTCTTGGAGAGATACTTCTGGCACACACATTTTTTTCCAGTGCAGTATCTGGATGTGAGAGAGATGTGAGTGGACTTGCTTTCTTCTTTAGCCAAGGTTGTGGTGAGGATCAGATGAAAAGTAATTCATGAAGGCAACACCATCAGACCTTGTTTTCTAGAAGAACAAAAGCCTGGGTTTCACAGGCATTGCATTACCTAGGGCTTTCAAAATCTAATCTTTAATTAGTGCTTGTCTGTCTTTTTCTTAGCTCTGAAAAACATAAACGATATTATGGAGTCACCTTCTGTGCAACTCATGAGCATGTTATTCTTTCAGTATGATCGTTTTGGAAAATAAGTGCACAGTTTGTCTGGGAGAAGGTGAACTCTGCACATACCTACACAGTCAGCCTGTGATTGTCGCTGGAACTTACATCAGGCAGCCTGTATCTCATCAACAAAGAGTTTTCCTCCCCTTTTCAGTGTTCATTTGCTTTCCAGTGAAGTACACTGAGACGACTGAAGGGCTCTGTTTATACCTGCTCTGCCCATGTGCAATGGCTTTTACTCTCCTGGGTACCCTACAGAAGCGGAATAAGCAGCCTAGTGTCTGGCCTGCTCAAACTTTGTACCTCGTCTGAGAAAGCTCAGAGTTGTTACTCCTTGGGACAGCCTTTTTGGGATGTCAGCACCTGCCCACTCACACTGTGCATTGCTTTAACTGCTCCCAGATGGCAGAATTTTCTTTCACTATGAGCTTGCTTTGAATTTAAATTAACAATCTAGAGACTGCAAACTTACATGTAAAATATATTGAGCAGATTTAAAGAAGTGTTTTCTGGTAATATATTTCCACATTTGAAATCATAATTTGTGGTTATGGCAGCACGAGCCATAAGAATATAGCCTATCATTGCTAACTATTATTATGGCAAAAAGAGTTACCCTCTTAAGCTGCGTACTTACGATAGAAGAAACAGTGAGTGAGAGCTAGAAAGAATTGGATTTAGCAAAGTTAGACTTGCCTGTGTCTAAATGCGGAATATCAGGCTTTACACTGTACTTTTTGTAGTGTCTTTTACTTTGAAAACACTTATAAAACTTGGGAATAGTAAATAATTAATTGAAAACAGTGTTTTGTGAAGGCATTTACCTTTCAACGTACTTTAAGCCTACCTAGCACAGTTGGGCATTTCACGCTGTAGTCCTCTGAGCCCCGCATCAGAAGCAGCTGGCAGAGGCATAGAGACATGTAAACTACTTATGCTGTTCCCTTTTCTCTGCAAGAGTAGTGCTTGTGAGAAATTCTAGCTTTGTATGCCGTTTTCTGTGATACAGCAAACTAGAATGGAGACTCTTCAGGGGCAGTGTCTTTAAGAGTTAGCTGTGACTAGTCTTTGAGGGGGGTCTCAGGTAAAGCACAGATTGGCTTAGTGTTAGTAAAACTGAACCACCGTAAGTGTTTGTATTACAAATGGAAATTTGGTGTGTAACTGAGCTAACTTTAAACCACCTTGGCTGGGCACTGAGAGCAACACAGTGGCCTTGGCAATGAAAACCCAAAGCTTTTCAGAGGAGTTTTGCAGCCTACACTGAACTCCACTACTACTAGTGAGAGAATGCCTGCAGCTCATGAACTGGGCAGCCTAAAGCAAGCTGGTGGGGTGGCCCGTCACTCAGAGTAATGTTTTTGACTGCAAGGTTGGTGTACCTTAAGAAATGATCTATGGAAGTTGTGTGTTGTAATTGTTAGAAACAGACTGGCTTCCTGATGGCTCTGTACAGTTGTGTGCATCTTTCCTTTCTAGCAAGAGTGTCTTTTGTCTGTTTATGCTTTCTCCTGTGTTTTAAAGTCTGAGATTTTTTCATCCACCAATTTCAAAGCATGTTGATATTATGCTGCCAAAATGCAGAGCTTGAAGCACAGAGTAAGGAAGTGACTTACTGTGGCCTTCTTAACAGCTTTTAACAGCTCACAGGTCTCCTAAATCCAAAGCCAAAGCTCTGTCTGGTAGGCTATTCTGCATTTTCAGATTTTGTACAGATACAGCTAGTACATATTAAAAAGCCTGCACCAGAACACAGGATTAAAAGGCGATATGCGAAGTACAATATCCTCCAAGTATTTGAAGGGAGGGAAGCAGTTGGAGGGTGACAGTCTGTTCCCTGGCAACTTCTGACATTTGTGTTAATTCTCTGTTGGAATGAAAAATAAGCCTTTTGAACTCTTCATGTAAATTGAACTAGTGAAAAACCTGTTTTCAGATTTAAACCAGAGCACAGGAGCATCTGGGTTCATGAAGGACTGTGCCATTTGTACTGGATCAGATGGTTATTATGTGGCTCTGGCACATGGGGTATTCTCATCCAGGTTCCTCCTTTATTTAATTCTCACAGGAACAGGGTAAGTTCTGAAAGCATACTATGATTGTATTACAGCCACAAGCTAGTACGCATAGCTGTTACTACAGTGTCAAGGTTTGTTAGGAGGTAGTGCCATTTGTGGGCTTTACATGTAAGGAAAATTTCCTATTTTCATAAACATTCTTTCTCTGTCTAAGGAGTAGGAAGCTGCATAACCTTTGCTGCTGTTCTTTATACAGACTGGCAATAAACCTCATCATCTGAGTAACTTGGGCCTTGGTCTTGACAGGCATTTGTAACTAAATAGGTATTAATTTCTTTTAAAAATTGGGAGGAATTCAGTCTTAAAGGCTTAAAGTATGAGTTGAGTACTCTTCTGGATTGAAGCACAGACTGCTTCATATTGCAGGTTATATCCCTCGAGAGAAGAATAAGAAAGGCTTTCTTCCCTTTGTTTTTATCTCCTCCATTCATTTTTAGTGCTCCACAACCTTTCCAAAGTCTGCAGGACTTGACTGCATTGCATTCATACTTCCTGGTGGCAGAATTGGCCGAGCTATTGTGTAATGTTTAGTTAAGTTGCAAGATGTCTCAGTTTGTTTTCAAAGAGCACATACCTAGGTGAGACAGAATAACACATATTGATTTTTGGGCCGTTTGTGAGAAGTCTTGTTGGTCTCAAGTACATGAAAAGCAGAAATGAGGCATTGTGTGAAGTTAAAAGCAGAATGCATTCTTTCCAAAATCAGAAACTGCTGATACTTCCAGATGGCATGCCAAAAAAGTTTTATTAGTCTCCCATAGGCTTTTTACTTTTTCCTCAATCCCCACAAAATGGAGAGGCCTCTCCTGATTTTCTTGCCAAGTTTAAATAGGAATCTACTGTTTATCCATATTGCACTGGCTTTAGCAAATGATTTTCATTGCCTAGTTTCCTTTGTCCAGCATATCAGATCTAGTGCCTGTTGAGGTGGAGTCAGATGTTGCTAGAGGATGACATTTGTTACAACTTGCATTTTAGGAACTAATTCTTTTAGGAACAGAGATAGAAGGAACTGACCCTGTTAAGTGACATCTGTGGAGAAAAAAAAAAAAAGAAAAGAAAAAAGCTTTTTCCTTAATTTGATCTGCTTAAGTGCTATTTTGGATCATTTGATCACCACTTCTTGTGCCAGGTGACAGCTGTCTTAAGAGAACAACTCAATTTTCTTGTTTATTATGCATAGGTCCATTCCCAAGGGTTGGTATTTATCTATTGGAGATAAGATAATGGATATCAAGTTGAAAAAGGTTATGTGACAGTAATTGAAGCAATATGTTGGCCTGGCATATTTAACTATGAGATATTAGCTGCGTATTGTTTTAAAAGCAACTTGACAGAAGGAGTAGAAATTAAAGCTGTTTATTGATTTGATTCTTCTTTTTCTTGGGTTTAAGGAATAGAGCATTAGTAGAAGAAGTGGTATTATTTCTGGCCAAGTATTTGCATATCAAAAGATGACATTTTAAAACAGAGTCTTTAAAATATGCTGGTAGTTTCAATTCCCTTTGCCATATGTGAAATACAAGAATGTGAAGAGCTACGTTTCATTAACTATTCACGGAAAAGTAATTTATCTAATGGGCCTTTTAAAATTCTGTGGTTTAAAGTGATTTGGGTGTTTAGGACCCAGCAGTAGCAGCCAGGGGCTCACAGGTAGAAGGCATGGTAATCTGCAAACCTGAGTTTTGCTTTTTTAGTTTTAATACTTTTCCCATTATTTGAAAACTTTAGATAAATGAAAAGTCATCTCTTCCCAGCTCCTGCAAGAGCTCACTGGAATTTAAGCAGGGCCTTTCCTGTTAGTGTTTCTTTCAACTCCATTGAGATGATTTTTTTTTTATCCCATCAAATATTTAAGATACACTTTAGTTGCAGCATAAGAAAAATTAGTTTACCCCCGATTATCTGTAAAAATCAATATATCTTT
The DNA here is from genome assembly GCA_013400335.1 of Eurystomus gularis. NCBI lineage: Eukaryota > Metazoa > Chordata > Aves > Coraciiformes > Coraciidae > Eurystomus > Eurystomus gularis. The sequence continues at coordinate 304,756 of VZZY01021886.1, forward strand.
CTTGAGATTTCTTTTGACTTGTAATGTGAATTTGTCGATTTAGACATTGCAGGGAAAAACTGGTTTAAAGCAGTAGAGATGTGAATCCAAGACAGCTGCAAAAGTTCTCTTAATCAATTTCCTTTTTCTCTGTTCATTTTAGAAAACTATTGATTGTAGATTTATCCTCACTTCTTGAGCCATACAGAGCCCAAACTATTTTAGACAGAAAGAAACAAAATACTTCTGTTTTAGCATCTTGTAGAGTGAAACCTTTCCCAAATCCAAGTTAAGTTCCATACCATTCTCTTTTTATTAATATTTAGAAGTATGTAAAAGGTTTCTGTTATGCTGTGTACCATAGAGACATAGAATAAAGAGGTAGCCTGGGTTCCTGAAAGCAGCGGTTGAACTATTGATACAAAACAACTTGGAGAAGAAACACAGAACTCTATCCAGAGAACTGTATATAGAGACAAATTAATTCCTGGAAAAGAGAAAAAAAGAAATCTTCTGAAAGGGATGAGGTGGAATGTTTATCCTCACCATCGTAATAGCAGTAGAATTTTGCATTATCTAGCATTCAGGTACTACAAAATGACTTGCATCTTTTAATAGATCGAAGTTTGTAAGCTCCGTGTGAGGTAGATGTGTGGGATTATGTCATCCTCCTCCTCCAGCAGTGCTGGATCCCACACGTGTCCAATCTGTTCTACTTGTACACTTTGAATAGGTACTGTACGTTCTGGCTTGAGCTTTCATGTGCTATTTTCAGGCAGAAGACGTTCTTCCAGAAGGTGTGATGTCAGATTCTCGGCAGCTCAGGGTATGATGTCATCCTGAGTGCACTGCAACAGCCAGTATAGAATATGCATGAGACCTGACAAGCTGTTAGATGGTGGCTCCCACGCTCTCTTACACTTGAAGTTCTGAATTGCACAACCATATGATAATTCTTGCTGTGAGTGAAAGAAAAAGACTGTTTTCTTAACTAATAAAAATCATAAGAGTATTACATAATTAGCAAGGTAAGACAAGGTGGCCCTTTCAGGGCAGTGACTGTCTTCGTAAATAGATCTGCTTTTGTACGGATAGGAAATGTCTAGAAACAACCCACACCTTTGTTCCCTTTCTGTCTTCAAGAAACATTGTGTCATTGCAGCACTTCTGCTTCCTCTTTCAGCTCTTCTGTTCTGTATTGCACAGAAAATAATTTCTCTTGGTCCACTCCGGTCCTGGTCTGCTCTGCAATGTTGCTCCACTCTTTCTGAATAAGAGATTTAGAGTTTCAAGATTTTCTTGTTTCATGACTGAGATGTAGAAATTCACTCAACAGGGAGAGCTAATTACCCCTCATGCATGCATGAAAAGCCAAACAAACCCCCGAAATTAACAGTGTTTCTTCTACATGCTTTTTCTCCCTGCCATCACTCCTCTCTCCCTCCTTCCCTTCAATTACATGCATCCTTTCTTTGGTGTCCATTCCCTGATTTTTAATGTGCCCTTGGCCTAGCTTACTTTAAACATCAGACCAGTCTTGTTTTCCCTGCACTGCCTCCAGTAGCTGAGCTCCCTCTCAAATTGAGAAATACATTTCCAGAAGTGACCTTTAGCAGCAGCAGCAGGATTCTGTTCTTCAGGGAAGCCTCCTGTGGCTCCATAACCCAAGGTTTAACCCTATAATTCAATGACGCCGTCAGAGGGGAGGGAAAGAGCATGAAGCTGAGTGAAGTTCCACATGTCACAGTGCATTAAACAGCTCTCTGACAGTGACAATATGAGCTCTTTTTGTTCTGATAGAAGATAAATAACTTTCTCAGTATAATTAATAACCCTAATGGTTTGTTCCAAAAACTGGAATAATTATAAGATTGAGTAATCAAAACTATTGATTAAGGTATAAGGCCCCCTAGAATAGGTACACAAGAGTTTTAGCACAAAATGTTTAGTCCTTCTGGGCATGGTTCCAATAGAGACTGTAGTGATGATTGAACAATAGGATTATAGTACAAAGACATTGTTTCCAGAATGGAAAAATTTTTAGTGACTTTTTTTTCCTTTAGCAATTCATTCATCAAAAGAAAAAATACATTTTTGAGCAGTGGCATTACATCCACCATTCTTTCTGCAGCTGGGCTCGACACTCGCACAGAACTCCCATTGGCAACACTGGTGTTTCTGTGGTGCAAATTAAAGGAGAATTTTACCTTTAAAAGTAAAATCCTGGAGTCCTTACTTGTTTTTGATGCAAGGAGAAGTACTGATGATTTCCAGAGAAGTACCTACCATGCTCACCTCTTTTGTGCTTGAATACTTTTTCTTTGCTTTGCAAAATGGAAATCCTGGAGCAGGAGGTGTGAAGGGAAGGATTAATTTCCTTGGAGTTTAAAATAATTCTAATAAAAATTCTGTAAAATGTGTCTCATAGGCCTAATAGTCTCTATAACAAATAATGCTTTGGGGAACAATAAATTGTGTAATGATAGTTCTGCTCAGATTGGCTAAATCATTATGTGTTGCAAAATGTCAGCCACTGAGGAAATCATAACTAAGCATGCTGCAAGCCTGCAATCTTGTAAAAGCCTGGTATCATAAAAGGAAAACTGAGACTAAAGCCATTTCATAGGTGCCAGAAGGAAAAGGCTAACAACTCTCTCTTTTTTACATTTTCAAATTTACCTGTTTTGCCCAGAGAGCATAAAGACATAATCAATCGAAACAAGACTTTCGTAGATCCTCCTGTGATTAATCTAATTATTTTGAAGAGATCAGATGCATTTGCTGTTGATGTAAACAACAGTTTGATTGAAGTATCAAAGGTAAATCAATAGGCCCAGGATGTGGATCAAAACATTATAAGCTAGGGAGCTTAGAATCAATATTTTCATGAGGAGAGTCAACAACTAGGACTGCTTAAGCTCATTGAATAAATGTACTATTTTCAGAAGACAGTTGTTACAAAATCAGAATCACTGTATCTGAGGCATTTGCCTTTTCTTCAGATGAGCTTCTCAAAATATGCAACTAAACTTTTTAAACACAGAGATCAACAGTGAAGCCATGCAGAGGGAAACAACTGATATTTGATAATTGCTCTTGACACTTTAAAACCTTTAATCATCAAAGAGCAGCAGCCCAGATAATCCCCACTGCCTCCCCTTCCTGCATCCCTGCCCTAGAAGTCCTTGATTAGTGAAAGACTCCCACTTGCTGCTGCAGAGGAGAGCAGAGCCTGTTGGTAAGGTCTCCCCTGTAGTATGAATGCTGATGGTGCTCTGGGGTATTGAGGTCCAAAGAGCTGCCAGTGGAGGAGGAAAAGCTCTGAGCGGGCAATGGAGCACACATCTACTTCTTTACAGGTGGGATTTGGGCCAGGCTCCTGCCACCACTTGCAGACATCTCTGATCTGGGTACAGGAGGAATATTTTAGTTTTGAGGTGGGAATGCAGCTCAGACTGGAGGACCTGATCGTAGGGGAACTAGAAGCTTCCTTCCCAAAGCTTGCAGAGATTAAAGGGAGAAGGTGATCAGTGCCACCAATTTTCTTTAATTCCACAGGCTTGTTTTGCTCTGGATTCTGATGTCTACATTGACAAACACTGTTAAAAGGCCATCGGGGAGGATGCTGTAGAGGGGCTGGCTATAGGAAAAGTGTTGTCTCTTAAACTTTCCTAGTAATGTAGTACTGAAGGCAGTAGTCCTCTCTTTGCCTGCAGCACCTTTCCTACTTGTCTTCTGCCATTAGCATGAGTATGATTGTACTGATACAAAGAAGCAGCGTATTGCTGTAGCTGTTTTGATAGGGAAAGGTAAGCAGGGAATACTGATAGGAGACATGCCTGGTTGTTAATACTGTGCTGACCCTTTGTGTGGCTCTGAAACTGGTACAGCTGATATGGTGATAGAAAAGTCTTCCCATAAACCAAACCTAAATTTGCCAAAAAGCACTTCTACACTTCATTTTTAGAGTTCAATATAAGACGCAATAATACTTGTAATAATTGTCTTTTGGTTTCCAAAGAGACTGTGAAGAACTTACTGCTTTAAAAAATAGTTGTAACCTCTCTGACGCTTCAGTTTTTAAAAATCTTGTAAAAGAGATTGAGAGCACAAACAAGAGCTCACTAACTCTTTAGGTGAACAGTGTGGCTGCTGTGCACAGAATAATTTATGTTCCAGATTCCTTGTGGATGCAGACATGTTTAAATGACTGCAAGTAAGCGATACATCTCAAGAAGGTCATTGAAGCATAATCTATGTCTCTTTTAACTACTTTACAGTAGCTTTCTAGGCTGTCCTTTAATTTTATCTCATTAAAAAGGTTTCAGGGTTGCATTCTAAGATGCAAGGAAACACCCACTTCCAGCATAGGTTAGCATACAAACTGCTATAATGGTATTATTATGTAGCATACAAACTCCTTTGAGATAATGAAGATTAGGGTTGTTACAATTCCTCATGGCTCCTTTTTTTCACAGGGTGATACAATCCATAAAAGCCAGATTTTTAGGCTACAGGTAGAAACAGTGCCTCTGGGGAATTTTAGAAGTGCCTGGGTGTTTCTTCTTGGCGATTAGGTGTTCAGATACTGTTGGAAAAAACACTTAATGCCTAACTGTGTAGCAAAGCATGGATGTATCAAAAATCTGCCTGCAATTCCAAAATGAAAGATGGTAATTCAGCTGGTTTTCACCTTGCATTTTAAATGTTAGTCTTGAATTCCTTCTCAGCGAGGCACGCATCACAATTTTTGGCTGAGGCTAGTAGCATGTTTACTGAGGTTGCCTGACCCCTTTCAGAAAAGGCATTGTTTGAAGTTGCTTAGTAGTTTACCGAACCTGGGTTAGTTGGAAACCTTCACTAAAATTTAATCAGAATCTGTCCAGAAATATGTTAACTGATACAGGCCATGTATTGCTGAAAATAAAGCAGGAAGGAATTTTGTATTTTGGAATTACAGTAGCTCATTCAGCCCAGAGCCTGGTTTATGTGGGTGCGGTACACTCCCTGGTAGGGATACCTCTGTGCCACTTTAAATGTTTTCATAGACCTAAATGAAGCTTGTTTGTTATTACTTTGTGTAAGGGCTTTCACTCTCAGGGCATTCTGAGAGCAAAGGATCACTTTGATTCGGGGATATGCTGTAGCAACCATGGCAACCCAAGGAACGACTCTTCTTACTGTGATTTTTTTTTTTTTCCCCAACTTACTTGTAAAGTAACCCAAGCTTGTGATTGGGATTTTTGAAACAAAAGTATACTCAGGAGTTAAATCTGGTAATTAGGTAGTATTCTTTTGTTCAGATTTCCCTTAAGCAGCAGAAGCAGAAAGTTTATGGTAGCTGCTTGCCTTAACAGTGAAGGAGGCAAAAAACCCAAAAGGTCCATTAGGCATCACCTAACAGTCTGTCTGAACTGTAAGGGAAAATGCAAATTTTGAGTTTTAAGGAAGAAAGTGCCTTAATCAATTGTTATTGCTGTAGTACACTTACATAACAATTGAAACAACAGCTCTAAATCTTCCTTAACTGAATGAAGATGTATGTGGAGATACTTACCAGCTATACAGCTATGGACTTAGAGTTCTTCTTTATTATAAAAGAACTGAAAAACAGTAAAGCAAAACTGAATTAATTTGTAAATATACAAAGTTCAATGTAAACACCGTCTGGTTTTCACCACTGGTTTCTTTTGACCAATTCTGCCTCTTGACAGGGTTGAGCTCCTGATTTTAAGGAGGATTCGTTGGTCTGTTCTGATGTTTCGTAACAGCATCTCCCCATGTATGCACCTGAGCAGAATGCATGCTGCAGCGCACGCACGTGTATGAGTCAGGATCCTGCTGCATATATTGAGATTGGCTATGTATCAGGTTTGGAATAATGAAAATAGTTTTAACAAGAGTTCGGCTAAGCTAACACCAACAACCCCTTTTCACCTACTGTAAATGCTCCTTTGCTTGCATCTCCCGATAAAGCTAGGTAAATAATTGCTATTATGTGTCAGCTTCTCATTTATGGTATAGTTAGGTAGCATCTTCAGATACTGGTACTAACTGAAGTTAGGAACTTAAAAAAATCCATTGCTTGAGTTTGGTGCTGAAGAGAAAAATGCATCCTCAGTTCTTGGTGCTTTCAGCACTGTGTAGTTTGACATTTTGGCAGTAACTGAAACCTTTTCAGCTTTTTTTTTTTCCTCCTTGCCCCAGTAAGGGTTTGTTGTCAAGCTTAACCCAGGCAGATTCTTGAAAGTATCCCCTTTGAACATTATTTAACAGCCAACAGAATGAAAGAAACTCACTATACACTTACTATTATAGATGCACTTGCTAAAATAATTAGCTTTCCAGAGTAGAGACATTTAAGTAGAATTTTGCGTGCCTTGTCTTTGACTTCAATGAGCTGTGGATCAGACGCAAAAAGATACTTTCCTGTGAAACTTTGTAATTCCATTTAGCAGCTCCTTCCAAACACAATGGGAGGTTTTCAAAAATATCTTTGTCTGGAAGTGTTCATCTGTAGGCATAAAAGCAACCTTGATAACATTAGAGGGAAAGATAACAATGTCTATCTCTGTAATGATATCACCTTATCTTTAATTAATGTGGAGTACTGTAAGATCTTTTCTGAGATACGAGCTTCTTATTTGGGTGACTCTTCCTGAAACAAACTGTTCAAGCCAGCATAGCTATTTTAAACAGAGGTTTAATGTGACTGGTTCACCAGGCTCAGAGGCATCCAGGATCAGCTCCAGTTGTTTGCTTTGAGGCAGGAAAAATAAAAAGGCTCCTGACAGAAAGATGGAGCTATCAGTTACTAATGCTGCAGTGGTTTGATTTAGAAACTGCCCTTATTCTGTGGAATCACATGACCTCAGCTGAGAACATTTTAACTAGAAATGAGCCCAAATAAGTCCCCTGGATCTGAGCTCTGAGTCGTTTCAAATTCCAAATACTATCAGAATTCAGATACTTCAGACAACTTTTATATCTGTACTTCACACCCACATCCATAACAATTTTATCATGAAAGCCCTATAAAGGTCATGATCCCATCCTCAAAGTATAGGAAATACCAGAAATGTAGTTTCCTGTATAGTTCGAGTTTGAACCCTTCCTGTATCCAAACAATAGGATTTGTAATTAAGCAACACTCAGTGTTTATGTCTTCCATTTCCATTGGTGCCTCCAATTTTACTTTGCTTCTATCTTTTGATTCCTGGTCTGATCAGCAGTGAGGTTCTCTGATATGTCCAACTCCTAGCTGTGTTCTTGTCCTCCTTGCTCCCTCTTGTCTCCTCCGTACTCCCCACTTTTGGCACTGCAGCATTTTTCCTCATCCTGGCTGCCTTTCTGTGCCTGAGGCTAACAGAGAAGAGTGGGGAGAAGCACCAGCAAACAGCCTGCTTGTGTTCAAGGGCTCTTGGGCCCAGAACTAGCATGGCCCGAATTTCCATTTAAAGGAAGGTCTTGATGAGACCAGGATTTTACACCCAGCTCTGGACTGCTGTGTTTGTGGACCACAAAGTAGTTGGGAAGTTTAGTTGTCTCTCTTACAACGTTTTAAATGTACTGTTTGTTGTGGAACTGACTGACTAATGGATCAAGCATCACAGCTGATAGATATCTCTCACTTTAAAAAAAAAAAAAAATTCACCTGCTTTGCTAAATTTTTTTGACTGATACGGATTTTTGAGTGGGAAGTAACAGCAAACTGTCTAGTGTGATTGCTGGAACAAGGCACGGTTGTAAATATGAGTGCACTGGGCTGAAATGGTAAGAAGGGAAAAGCTCAGAGCCAAAGCCAGACCATTCCTAAATATTCTATTGCAGTTTTCCTGGGTTCAGCTAGGGTAGGGCTAATTTTCATAAGTAGCTGGGAGGATCTGCAGCCAGGATAGCCACTCTGAACCTGCCAAGGGGACATTTGGTACCATACTGACGTCATGCTCAGTAGATAAGGGAGGAGCTGGCCGGGACACGGGTGCACAACTTGGGTGGGCAGGGCTGGGCACCGGGTTCTGGGTGGTGAGCAGTTGCATTGCACATCACTCATTTTATATATGATTTCATTGGTATTATTGCTATTACTGTTGCTTCTTCTCTCTTTGGGTTCTTCTAGTAAACTTTCCTTATCTCAACCCGTGGGGTTTTACCTTTTTCTCCTGATTCTCCTTCTTGCTTTGTTTTGTGCACCTAGTGCTGCCACTGAACAGTCTCTAATGAATGGTGTTCAAACAAGCCTTCTTCTCTAGTTCGCCTTTGAGTAGAGAACTGTGTGTGTAGCTGTTTTGGCTTGTGTTTTCAGCCTACAACATACTGTGCTCAGTGTCATGTAAATACATAACAGTTTCCTTCTACCTGAAATCATCTCTGCTGTGGACAACCAGGTTGCCATGAAAGTAAGGGGAAAAAAAAATAAATCACTTCCCTCTCTGCTTAAACAACAGATTTGTCTGTGAGTTGCCAAAATTGTAAGCGTCAAGATAGCTGAGTACACTTTTGTGTGTACAATTTTCTGTGCATATGTCTGATACTCCTTATTTTGGAAAGGCTATAGTAGGTTTATATCAAACCAGTCCATCTGTTCAGTGATTCAGTAATTTGAGAAGAGCTAAACTTGTCACTCTGCTCCCCTTGTTATAGTCCATTCAGACTATGTGACCAACTTCAGATTTTACTGGCATCTTTAAAAATGTTGGCACATGCCACTTAGCTGTCTGTTGTGTATTTGACCAGCTATATCGATGATGGCCTGGTGCCACACTGGATCTACCTGCCCGAACGAGTGAGTTCCTATTTGCAGAAGGGAAAGTCTGCTGCACAGCCCTTTGTACGTGCATGTAAAACTTACTCCTACAGAGATCAGCACAAATATATATCAAACTGCCTATATCAGAGGGTGAAAAATTAAAGCAATTAAAGCAAGCTACAGTACCCCCTTGAAGGTAAGTGTGGGAGAGGCATTTTATGTAAGTGCTTTATATTTTTGGAGAAGGTGCAGTGCTTCACAGATGAGTGCTGTTTTGGGTCTTCTGCAGAAGCAACATAGAGTTGCAATGTGATCATAATAACAAGTTCCAATGTGTCAGTTTGTTTCAAGAGAACTCTGGGCTGGATTTTTCAGTGCTGCCTACTGGAAATCCTGCCTGCAGTTTCAGGTGAGCATGGCGTTCTTTGCTCTGAACTGGTGCTTGGTGCTGCTGTGTACCACTGCTGCTGGTGCTTCCTGCGTGAGTGACATTTCTACAGTGGGTAGGATCTTTGGGGGTAACTGTCAAGGGTTCATGTGTAGTGTTTTGGGATGCATTTGCTTTAGAAGTACACAGAAGTGTAATATAGTAAAATCTCGAGATGCAAATGCAAAGTGATACCTAACTGTATGGAACAGCACAGTGCCATGCAGGAGTTATCCCATGACCAAAGGAACTGGAAACAACCATGCCTGTTAGTGTGGCTCTCTGCCAGTTTTATTTATCCACTGCCTTTTTAAAGGACCTAATGCAAAAAGAGGACTGTAGTTTCTCTATGGTTTATCCTTGGCCATATTTTTCCCCCCATCAGGCGTATCTCCATTTCAGGGAGAGCTTTATATTCAATTCTGTGAAATGCAGAAAATACTATGGAGTGTGCTGTCTCTAATGCTTTCTCTGAAACGGAAGCATGATTGAAGTACAGCAGCATGGTACAAGCTGTTTTAAGGCTTAACAGTCAGAGACAGAAAGAGTCTCCTCCCTGAGGATCTTAGAATAAAAATAAAGAGGATAGAGCATGGGAGGAGAAGAAAAAGGAACAAAGAATTGCCTGTCCAAAGACATATCACAGGTTAGTGGCAAATCCACGAACAGGCACATGCTTCCTGATTCCCTCTCTTGTACCCAGCTCTAGCTGGATCTTTTCTGTTCTAGAAATGGGCAGTGAGATTATTGTTCAAAGGATGGATACTTCTTCTGTGAAAGCCTTTTGAGTATATCACCAGGACACTTACTTTGCCGTTTTGTGCGCACACATATGCACTCATATGTACATGGGGGGGGGTGGGGGGGTGGGGGAGAGAGGGAGAGAACATCCTGTGGGATTTCTTTCACCATCTGCTGAGTTCTGACTGCCATCTGTAAAGTAAAAGCGTTTATGTTGTTTAGCCTTTATTCAAAGTGTATTTTTTGTCGCAGTGGCTTTTGGCATTATCATGCACAACTAGAAGAAATACTCAACAGTCTGGAGCAGGCAGTATAAAACACTGACAGCTCAGGTGTCTGAAACATCCAGTTTATACAGTAATTTGACAGAAGGTTTTGACATCATGCCTACTGTAACTGCCACTTAGGAGTTCAGACATAACCTTTCAGGTTCACAGGAGACCAGACAGCAGTTTGTCTGAAAGGCAGAGGCTTATTTAGCAGAACATGGGTAAGGTCTGGGTAACTAGAATCATAATTACCCAAGCAATTAGTCTGCTCATCAGAAGTCCCCTTGGTTAGATGGTGTGTCCATGAGCAATCAGGAAATGCAGAGTACCTTTCTTACTGCAGTTCAAGCAAAACAAGATCTCTAGTTGAGCTGCTTCATCTATAAACCTTGCTGCACAGCTAGTTGCATACACTGGTCTAATTGCTGACCTGTTGAGCTTATTTATAAGTTTGCTAAGCATATGGTTGTGTGATAGGAAACACCAAAACACAAGCAGCATAAAGAGGGAAAAAAATAAATGCCTGATTTCATATTTCAAGGTCAGAAGCATGTATGCAACTTATCTCCAAAGTTTCTCAACATCAGAGGTGTGATTATTAACACAAATGTGTATGCTTTTTAACCAGAGCTGTAGGTCTACACTTCAGATTTGTTGGTGGTCAAAAAGATTTGGCTTTGGTAAGAACAAAGGGAACTCTAATGGACCATCATGATGTAGGAAGATAACAGGAGGAAGAGATGCTGTGTTAAACCTAATATAGGATCAAGCCAGAGGACTTTTCATGGGTTGAGTGGCTTTTGTAATTGAACTTCCATGAGGAGGCTCATCCAGCTGCTGGAATACAAGCTGTTTCCAGCTTCACAGACATAACATGAAGGATAATCCTATTATGTCTCATAAATTAAAAGAAAAAACCAGGGAAGTTTGCAATTTTTCTCATTGCTTCCAAATGCAGCCTGACTTACTGAAGCATGTACTTAAAGAAAAAAATTATGCTTTGAGCACCATTGTAGAGACCTTTCTAATTCAAAAAGAGCTTCCTTATATAGTTGTAAGCAGAGTTATTTGAAATTATTTGAATTATCTTGAAATTTATAGACATTCTCACTGTAAGAGAGAACATAAAGCAGAACAAAGTGTAAAGACACCTGCTCTCTCCCTAGTTTTAAGGACCCAGGAGAATCCAGTAAAGACTTTGCTTTATGTTATCTATTTCTGAGGTAGTTTCAGGAGCCCTATTTATTTCTGGATCTTAAGGCTTTTGCAGATAGATTGAGGTCAAGTGTTAATAGGGCTGAAGTTACATGAGGAGTCACAATTAGGATTTGAAAGTATAAAAGCTTTGCAAGCTCAATTTATTGCTGTATTCTGTAGAGTCAGGAGTAGAGTCAGTAACACTTTGCTCTTTTAGTGTAGTTATTAGACCTGTGTTTTGTATTTTAGTTGGGGTGAGATAAGGGGCTTGGGAATATAAACCCCATGAACTAAATTTATTGCTAATTTCTGCCAGATCTACAGGCTTAGAAAGCTGACAGCTGTTGACATTGGTGCTGTTTATTATTTTATTCTATTATCGTTAGATCAATTGTACCAGTGTAACTGCATTTGGCATTGGAGTGAAGTTTAAGGGTTTGGAATCCTAAGTTTTATCTCTACCTTGATTTGGTTGCTCGCTATTTTCTGTGGCTGATCATTTCCACATTGTGAATAGGCCTCCTTGTGGAATATGACAAAACTTCAAGATGAAACCCATACACTTATGATAGCATTTCTGGATCCAGGAGCCTACTCCAGGCAGGTAGGCATTAGCTAAGTAAGCTTTGTCTCCTTCTGACTAAGATATTTCATCAACAGGATTTCAGCAGGTCTTCCATCTGAAGTCCTTCATTCCTGGCACATGCCCTGACAGCATGCTAGGAAAATAGAGCTCTGGGGAGCTTTAGCCCAACAGCCGCTTTTACCTTGGGGACACTGAGCTAAAAAAGCTAAATTATTTTATTGTTGTTGTCGCTGTTGTAATGGATCTAACTGAGCTTATTGTCTTAAACTTGAAGGCTACCTTAGCCAAGTACCGTGCCAAAAAGTTTGGTCAGACCACCTCAGAGGAGTGTGGACACAAGCCAGTTCCACATGGTTTGGCTGGAAGATGTGTGCTGTCCTCTGGGTTCAGTGAGATGCAGGTAAACAGTGTTTTACTGAACTGTGGTTCTAATGGTAAAATAAATGGTCCTATGTTTATTGCTCTCTTGGCTTGGATTACCTGAGGAAGTGTTGTATGGCTTTCATCAGCTAGAAGTTTCTGGTGTTGCGAATCAGATCAGACAGTCTCTCATACGGAGAGAAATTGAAGTGACTGAGTCTGCTCACTGTACAAGGATGAAGAATAAGGAGGGCAAGATAAAAGCCTATAAAATAGTCAAGGATTCAGAGAAATTATCACATAATAAAAGAGCAAGAGAATAGAAATATGAAAAATCTTGAAAGAATAAAGGAGGATGTATCTTCAAACCATGCTATCAAACTATGGATTCCATCATTTAAGCCTAGAAACTTAGGTTCAAACTATGGTTATTTCTAAATAAATAACAATTTTGTACGATGCAATGCTAATAAAAGTGCGCTGAAGAAAAAGAAAGCCTTCATGTCTTAGCGTTTAAGCTTTTGTGGGCCGAATTACATTGTATTATGCATTTATATATTTATTTTCATGGCAACATCTGGTGCTGGCTCATCCTGGAGACAGGTTTCTGGACTGGGCTGACTTCAGGTCCAATCCAGTCAGGCAGTTCCTGTGTAACAACTTCTCCTTTGATGCAGATTTTCTCCAAAATTACTGTTAACAGATTAACTAGAAATCTTGTGTTCTGAGAAACTGCATTTGCTGCCGGAACAGCTGTGAAATTTGATAAAATCACCATGGTCTGTTTAAATGGCTTTACAGCAGTAGCCCTTCGGTTAACCCTGGATCATTTAACAGCTGGATAAGTCTTTCAAGAATAATTAAAATGATGTTTTCAGAGAATTTAATATTTTATACGTGATTTTTTTCGAACAGGAGCAGCGAAGACATAGATGCCAAAACTAAAAGCCTGGCACTGGACATATAGTTTTGCTCACTGGCGCATAAATTTGCATACATATTTGGAAAGGAACAATGCCTGACTTAAATAAGCAGTGTTCTTATATACCACCACCCTCCTCCCTCCCCTTGATGATTAAGCTTGGTAATAATAAAATGAACAGTCTATTAAAACTATGGACTAGGTTTAATAGTTGATTAAAAACTTCACCAGTTACTATGCTACAAATGGACTATGTAGAGCAGTGTAAAAATATGTAGATTTAATTTTAATGTATTCCTGTCCGACTCTGAAATAATTTGCCTCTCAGAAGTCTATTCCCTTAACTAGGTTTAGAGTTTTCCTATTTACCACTTTTACTGTTAGAATCCATTGTTATTATAATTCATTAAGCCTATTTATATGATTACCAATACTTTCAAGTATGGATAATTGCGAGTGTTTGAGAGTAGTAATGAGTAACTGACATGTATATCAGCCACATAATTAATCACCATTATGTGATGTATGATACATCCCATTTATTTTAACAATTAACATGTTATTTTGTCATTTTATTATTATCATATCTCTCCTTTTGACAAGTTAATAATATAAAGGCAAAACAAAACATTATCTGCTGTTGAAATAAATGTATCTTCATTATAAAACAAATAAATTCTTCAGCAAAGGCTGCCAGGTACCAGTCTAGCAAAAGGTTGGAATTGCAGTGAAAACATAAGTCACAGTAATGTAGCTGATCATTCAGGGGTGACATATGTCCAACTCTGCTTCTCTCTGTCTCTTAAAGCGATGAATGTCTTGTCATTCAGTTCATAGTTAATCTCAAGACACCTCATTATTAGTTGGATGATCTCCATCTTTAACAACTGCACCTAGCAGAGCTGATGGTGTAGACTGAGCCCTGAGATGCACTTAGTTGCCAGACTGCCATTTACACTTCGTGGGAGGTGGTTTGCTTACCCATCCTTCTTAATGTATTACAATGCGTTAGCAGCTGTACTCTTCTCCATTCCTCCAGCTAGTGCTATAGCTTCCTCTTCACCACCTTAACAGTCTTTCAATACTCTGCATTTGACATTATAGAGTACTTGGTACCCAACACTGTGTGCCCCCATCAATATTGACTCATTCAAGATATAAACAAGAACTACTAAAATATAATAAATAATATAATTTTGTCAAGTATAGACAGGTGAAAACAATATTTATCACGTAGTGTTTTAAGCCAAATAAAATTTTTCTGCCCCAAAGCATCAGACCAGCAGAGTTCTTGAAATAAAAAGCTGTAAACATTACTTTTAATGGCAAAAGCTGATTGTTTGCATTCACCATATACTAAAAATAAAGAATTGAGCCATTTTAGTAAAACTTTTCATGAGGTTAACAGGTTATTATCTGTAGCTCTGACTATATACCAGATACATTATATCTCAATGGCCAAGTGTGTATCAACATGTCTCATAGTGTAATATCTAATCATAAAATTCAGTATTGAGAGAAGACATAAAAACATGATCTATTTTCCTATCTGCAGCTTTGATTTGATAAAGACTAATAAAAGAAAATGTAATAAAACTATCCAGGTAAATGCCTGGTTTGTGATCCTCATAGGCCCTCTAGAAATCACAGTTCTCTTGTTTCCGCAGCATAAGTAATATCTGGTAAACAGAATTATGGTTTCATTCACTGCTGTCACATAATGCTGTACTTTACAACAAGTGCAATTGTATTTCTTTTGGAAAACGTTAAGAACAGTCTGGAAGGTACATTTCCTGAGGGCACTGGAGTCTAGGATAATGAACTCTGTCCGTTACGTGCCACTGAGACGACAAAAATAAATTCTTTGCATCCGAAACAACAGAATATTTATTTTAAAAGTGCTACATTAAGAGATTTGTTTGGGGATACATTTAAGGAAGATGTTTTATGCACTGCATAAACATAAGTACCCAGTGAGTTGACTATATCTGTTGAGCATGCATCGTAAACTGTGAGCAAAGGTCCCTTGGGTTTTTATAGTATAGTAAACCAAAAGGAATCATTATAACCTTCTGGACTTCATAATTTGTGCTTAAAAATAAGGACTTGGACACTTTTGTGGTTGTTTTTGTGTTGGGTTTATTCCCTCCCTTCCCTGTTCTCAAAAATTGTAAGCATGTTTCTAGACTTCTGTGATCTTTACAACTAGCCAAGGGCCAGAAGGTAGTTTTCTTTCTAACTGTGACAATATGTTCTGGTAGATAATCAGGGTGTGAAACCCATGTAATTTCTTTTAAAAAGATTGAAGTGAAATAGAAACTATTATAATTTTTATGCAACAACTAAAAATAAACAAATCTACAGACCGTGCCTTTCCTTTTGTTGGTCCCTTACCTAATGCTACCACAACCTGTCTTCTACCTTTCATAAATACCTCAGTTTCCTTCTAGTATCTACTGAGGAACTGAGCCTTAAGCAGATTTAGTTATGTTTCTTTTCCTGAGGTGCTGTTTTTACTGCTTATTATATTTTTCTTCTCCAGAGAGCTTTTGTAGACATGACTGATAGCACTGGGATTTACAAATGAGCATGGGGAAGGGCTTCTGCCAACCTCAGGAAAATCTGGCTGTGTAGCTCATTTCAGCTCCATTGCAAAATCCAACCTAAATTATTTTTTCAGGTGAAATGTTGACAAGAAAAGGACTGCTGTTGTGAATAAATGCATGAAAGCAGTTACGACCATGAGGGAATGATCACCTTACCTTTACTGTAATGATCATTCCAGTGAGCTCTCATGTGGGGCTTTATGTTGTACAGCAACAAAGAAAGTTCATCCTCTGTAGGCTTTTGAGTTGAGAAGCTAAACTTTTTGTCCATTCTGTGGTAAGGAACCTACGAAAAATAAATGCCGTATATTCAAAGTTATGCACCAATGGGTAGCGTTTTGACCTTTGTCATAATTACAGGGCATCTGTACAAGGCAGAGTCTGTAACCTTAAGTGGAGTATTGCCTTCGCTGTGAACAATCAACTCACGTGACTCACCAGACTCCACTTTTGAAAGCCCGTGTTGCAAGCAGAAAGTTTGCAAACTGAGTATGTGCAAAATGACATTACAACCTCTGTTGTTGATTACAGTTGGGAAAATTATATTGCCAGGTAAAATGTAGACTTCAACATCAGGTCACACAAATGGCAGTGGGTTACATCTTAAAGTTTGTTTCAAATGCAGATATGGAATATTTCTTAACTATGTGCTCCGAAAGAGATGTGCTTTATCCACTCTTCATCTTTGCAGACACCTGTCAGGTACCTGATACATCAGCTTCAGAGATTACCATTGTGCAGGGTCCTGACACAAACATAGAGATGATACATGATGGTGGGTTTTTCTGCTATAAGCTGTTTTGCTGTTTGTTCTTCCTGTTATTGACATCATGCAGAGAAAAGGATCTTTGAACTGATCTAATGATGTGTGGAGAAATCACCTTGTATTAGTCAGAAAGAAGTCAAGAGAATACAGCCCTCGTTGTTGATGGTCTTTGCAATTTGTTCATCCTGTAAATTCACTCGTCAGAAAATGTAGTAAGCTCGGTGCACCAAAGCCTTTTCATTTTGTTTGAAGTTCATCACACTTGGAAGGCTGGTATATGTGGGTTTGATAAAGTCAAAAGTTTCCTTGAATCAGTAAGAGTATAAATAATACTAGGCTTTTGCTGGGCTATAGATGCCAGACCTTATGTTGCCTTTTCAGTACTTGCTATCATGACCTACCATTCATATAGTGTAGGGTCTCCTTTATTTTCAGCTAATTATATTAAACTTTGTCTGAATTGTGGAAGCAGTTTTGAGTCTGTCTGGAGCTGCAGATTTTTGATGGTGGGTTTTGGCAAAAAAATGCTACCTAAGATTTTACTTAATTATTCAGAACTTTTGGAATGGAGAAAAGGACAGTGTATACACATTTTTTTGTTCTTGGACTGCTGTCCAAGAGAAAACTACGTAATGAATTTTTTATGGTGCAACCTCTGAAACCTCTACAGCAGTAGAAGAAGCAGCTATGGTGGAATTAGAGGGATAAACTAAAGTATGATGGACATTGCTTGTTGCTCTCTTCTAGAGTGCATGTTGTAAAAAAAGAGCTGCCTGATAATAATAGCACAGTCCTTGCAGATGGTATATAGACTGCGTCTGCTTAGCATTCTTTGGGTACAAGTGACCATAGCTAGTTTAACTCAGCATTATGAGCAATAAGATATTTCTGTCAAGCATGCAATCTGAATTCAGAATTCATTTTTTGTTTCTCCATTTTGAGATTATAGATGGAAAAACATAAAAATAATGAATGTAAATTTTGAGCATTTTGATTTTATGATGTTTTATTATTAAAACAAAAAGTTGTTGTTTCCTATCCTAGAAGGAGGTAGAAAAAACACAAATGACAGTCATACAGATGTAATTTAATTATATGTTATATTATAACAATCTATTCTTGAAGACAGTTTTTCTGGCTCAGATTCATAAGCATTTATCTCTATAAATAGCACCGCAGTCAATGCAGAATAAACATTTTGGAAAGCTGAATTTGGGGAAATTTAACTTAGTCAACATTCAAGCTTATTATAAAGCTAGAGATGTCACTCCAGTAACATATAATAAACAACAAGCATTCTTAGCAACTAATTGTAAGTTTAAATTCACTTATACAAGATAATTGTTAGAGAATCACAAATAATGAACAAATTAATGAAATTTGTAGTCTCTTTGCAAATAACTTGTTTACAGAAAACACTATAGTTGTCAGTTGAAATTATTCACTGCTAATTCTTTCAGTGACTGAATTCAAAATTACAGATTCCTCAGTGATGTTTTTTGGAAAAACTCTCCCACTTTACCTGGTTTACAGACACTCTTGCCTTTAATTTGAACAATTGATATAATCAGTTACTTGCTAACATTGCACTTTGCACCTTTTGCTAAATGCATCGAGCTGGTGCAATGCAAACAGGTGCTTTTGACCCATGCAAGAGAACAATTTCCTCTAACTCCCCACAGTCGTGGTTCAGTCTATCTGAGGAAGAGGACAGAAGTGAAAGCTGGAGATAAAAGCCAGACTATTGAGAAACCGTCTTCCCTCAAAGAGAAAGATGGGAGTGACTGCCAGATACCTTCGTAGATATATTCACTCTCATGAAATATGAAGAGTCATGCATGTGCACTCTGACCTCACAGAGTCACAGGTTAGAGACTATGATTATAGATTTCTTTCACAGGGTTTTAGGCCAAGATTTTAAGTGTAGCATTGCCTAAAAGCCTTTGGTTTATTCTCCATGGTAAGAGTTGTGACTTTCATCCAGGAGCATGGAGGTGATGTCGAGATATCCATGTGTCAATAGGTATTTATTACTTATGAAAATCAGGGAATTTTCAAGGCATGTGCTCAGGCTCCAGCACTTTGGCCTTACATGGTCCTTTGATATCTTTGAAATCCAACATGTCTCTTTCTGATCTGCTGCCTTTGACTAATATTCTCTATTTTAAAACGTCTTCTTCAACTCTTTTACTATTTCCTTTGTGTCATGCTTCCCACAGGCATTACAGGTTGTCTGATGAACTCTGTTTCATTATGTAGACAGATGAATATGAAGAGAAACCGTGGTACAATTCTTCTCCAAAACGTTTTGTCATTACCAGTGAATTTTGTCACTGTAAGTCATTGTAACCAGTAGACAAGTGCAGTGTCGAACTCTAGGAAACAGCAGTGCAAGCAAAAGGCCATTTACAGAGAATTTTTATTTGCAATATACTAAGAAGACTTACTTAAAATCTTTCCTTTTTCTATGTGCTTTTCTTCCACCTCTTTGCACTGACAGACTTCTACTTCATCTTAATTTTGGGAAAGTCCTGATATGTTTGTGGAAGTATTGGTACAAAACTGCAAAGGAGAAAGCTGGGATTTGGTTGCATAAGAGCATTTAATAGTTTTCAGTGAGCATAAAACTTTTCAAGACCTCCTGAAGTGAAAAAAATAAAGCAGGCTGTGAATAGAGAATAATTGGCTGCATCCTAATTTAATTGTTAAGTTTTGAAACTGCCTAATTCATTTGTCAAAAGATATAAAATCTACTAAATCATCTTTCCTAACAAAGGGGTTTTCAGATACGTTTTTCTTCTTTTGATGGGATAAAAGGGACTGTTGATACATTTCCTCCAACAGTCTCTGTTTTGCTTGCTGTCTGAATAGGCTCTCAGGGAAAGTTTGTTTTGTAGTAACTCAAAATGCTTTGCTGATCCTTGTCTGCCTGAAACAGAACGTGCAAGTTCTACACCTGCTGATCTCTCCTTCTCACAGAAACACAAAATGGAAGAAGGAAGAGGCAACAGAGGAAATGATGGGATAGATTTGGTAGCCCTGGGACAGATATCACCTTGGTAGAAGTGGTGTGTATGTGAGGGGTATGTGGCAAGTTAGTGTGACCACATCCAGCTACCAGAGGAGCATGAATCCAGCCTCCCTGTGGGGACAAGAGGAGGGAGGTTGCAGAGTGGGAGATACAGTGGTGCTTCCCTGTCCTTCCTTTCCCCATGACACCTGAGCATAGCCCCTTTTCACATTCCTTTTCACAGTGTGCATTCTCCTGCACAATCAGCAAGGGCAGCACAAAGGCTGAATTGACATTTTATTGTAATCTCTTCTGATGTGACGAAAAGAAAGCTGTAAACATCAGTACATGCTGGTTCCAACTTGAAGACATGTAATAGCATCTAATACAGTAATTTGATTAATGTTCTGTGTTCTTTCTTTAGATTTCTCTAATGCACCCTGCTGAGCTTTCCTAAGTGTTCACGATATACACAGGAAATTAAGTGACAAAGAATATGCTGTGAACTGTTCATACCAAGGAAACCAGAATGAATTACAGTATTTGTTGGCAGAATAATAAGCATCCACATGTGACTACTGCATGCTGGCTAACAATTTAACAACTGCTTGAGAAAGGAGATTAACTATATTATGTGCCTCTCTTGACTGTAACTGCTACCTCATTCCATAGCAAAATAGGTGGCATCTGAGTCAGGCGGAGACTTTTAAAAATCAATGTAACTCTGTAAATGCAACTTAGAAGCTTCTAGACAACAAACTCAAATAACAGCATTGCTTCATACTATTTAAGTGATAATCCAGAGCTAAAACTTTTAAAAGAAGTCTTGTCTGTGAAAGTAAAAGGCGTGGTGCAGGTCTCATTATTGGAAAGCAAAGGTCTTTCCTTTCTCATCAGACTCAGATAAAAATCAATCTTCAGTAGAACTGCTGCCGGGGCACTGAGGGGCAGCTATGAGGATCTAATATAGCGTCTGAACTGAGGTAAGGAAAGAAGATGTACTCTTCCATCAAAAGCTAGATAAAATCTTTTCAGCTGCTTATTTCAATCTACCATTATCACCACGTTGTTGTCTAGGTTCAGTCCAAGCCAACCAGCAGTAATCTAGGTGCAGTCGTGATCTGATGCTTTGTTGAACATGCAATTTCATGAACTCGGTCAGAGAGGATAAAGTTGTAGAATTAGATTTCATCAGTGTGGGGTTAAACGTGGGGTTTTTTCAGTGTTCAATTTCTTTGATGAAATAATATGTTCTTTGAACAAAAATAATGACCCTTATGAAAATACATGTGGTTAACTCCATTTATTTCAGCACAGGAAACTGAATAGATGCAACAGTAACATTTCACGGTATCTTACCAGTAACTCAGTGATCCCTTCTGTCACTCTCAGATATCATTGACTCACCTTGGCTCTTCAGATATCCCTGACCCTGTAATTTGGTGTCAGATATGAATGTGAGAGACATTGCAGTACTGATCCAAGTAATGCTTCTCTTCCAGCAATGGAGAAAGTTTGGAATACACACTGATTGTTCTTTATCCAGATTTGGATGCTGCCTCCAAGCAGAATTGTGTTCTGGTTTTGGATTTTTAGCATGCTAATATAATAGGTCTCTAGGGAGCACTTGTTTAAAGACCATATTAACATTTCAGGTATGAAAATCATAAAAGAATTCTGATTTCAACAACTGGAAATCCACCGACCATGTATTCCAACCCATTTTCCCCTATCTTTTTCATGTTAGTGTTGTAGCTCCCATATATCTTTTCTGAGTGCTCATGATGACCTGCAGCTTCTGCTGTTTCAGCAAGAAGTCACTTATGCTTCTCGTGAGCAACACACTTTCTCAGTGTATATGTTTATCAGTGTTTTTTTTTTTCAGTGCCTCTTGATCCCATTAGCGGTCTGAATGTTTGTTTGGAGTTGTTCTTAATATTAGGAAGTCAATCTGCTTTATTTCATTTCCAGGATATAAAATTGCTCTGGTCAGGAGCACTTCAAAACTGGGAGCTGTTGGACTGGGAGCTGCATTGAGACAGAGGTGTTCACCAAAGCGTAGTGAAGTACTGAAGTTTCCTTGCTAAGGTCCTTTAGTCTTAGAGATTAGAGAAATTCTTAAATATGTATGAGAATTGTCATTGAATAAAAGATGCTATCAGTGATGAAATCCAGAAGGGTTTATTCAATGCAGCTCCAGCAAACTGATAATTCAAGCTTCTAATTGTTAGCAAAACGATAGGAAGTCTATAAGCTGGATATTTTTCAGCAGGGACCACTTCTGAAAAGACTTTTTGCCCTTCTCCCTTTATCTGCTGCATTTTCATGAGTGAGACAGTTATGTCAACAGTTAAAGATAATCTTATTATATGGGTTTACATAAGAGAATAAGGAAAAAGCTAAGAAAATTGTTCACTTCCATTGGCAACCTACTGAAGAAAAGCAAAGATACGAAAAGCCAATATCTGAGAATAATAAAACAAAGAAAATAGGCCAAGAAAGAAGTGCACAGAATCTGGAAAGACATTAGATACAGGACACTAGCATAGGGGCAGTTTACGTTATCCCACTCTTGTGTTAAATGCGTACATTTGTAGAGCATTTCTCTTCAGGCATCTGTGGGAGAAACGTCACCAACTGATCTCAAAAGGAACAGAAATAATGAAGATTATTGGACTTGAATTCCAAAAAGGACCAGGGCAGAGTTTAATCACTCCTATATTTCTGAAAAACAGGAGTACACTTAATTGCTTTGGAGTTAGATCTTAATTCCACAATATGCCTTCAGTTAGAGCGAAAATTGCCCTGATGTCCGTGGGGTTGTGAATGTGTGTGGCAGGACTGGGGAAGGTTAACGGAGCGGGTTGCCAAGCCTGCCACTGCTGAACAAGGCGCTCCTTGCCTGCTCAGCTCACTAAACCACCAGAAAAGGAATTCAGCTGCTGATGGCAGAGAGGTTGGAGCAAGGGATGGGATGGGGTGCTACGACAGCCAAGACAGCACGTTTTGGGGCTGTCAGGCTGTTAAACCAACACAGCTGCCTGAGGTACCAAACCACAAGATCTGCCCCAGACAGTTAATTGCCACACTGTGTTCTTAGATTACTCTGTAATCAGTTGTGAAGTGGTTTTTTTCCTATTTCATAGTAAAAGAGATATTTTAAGTCACTACTTTCCCAGTTATGAGTCTTTGTTCTCTTGAGGTTTTCCCTATTTGCATTTTACAGTTTTTACTCTGATTACAATTTGAAACCTTGAGGAACTGCTTTAAGCTGTGTGTGCTTTACCCAGGTCGTGGTATTTCAGAGTGCTGCACACACTCAGATACCCCCTGCAGACTTCAGTAAATGTCTTGCATGGTTTTCTTTGCCTAAAAACTAGACAGAATTAGTACTCTCTTTCTTTGCCTTCCCCTCCCTTGAAACTCTAGCATATGATGGCAAATTATTATAAACCTTTCAGTGTGGTAGCCTTAGGCAGAGGATAGAAAATGAAAAGTCCAAGAAAGTATCTATGAACTGATTATCTTGTTTAAATTTTCAACCAAGAGCTGCAGTGAATTTTTCAAACTGTTTTTAATATTGTAGAGTTCTTGTGATATTTTTGTCATCCTGATATTGTAAGCTGATGTATTTTATTGGCTTGAGACAACAATAAATAATACAATTCAGTTTTATTTAATTATTTCTGGTTTCAGAGCTGGGGAAGCTTTGCCAATTTTAAATTAGGTCTTGGAGTAAATTTAAAATTAATGAAATTTAAAGCTGTGATTTGTTTAAGGATCTAGAACATTCACTCTTTCATCTATTCATCAAGCTCTTTAATTACCTAGTATGCATGAAACCTGTATTATGTCTTATTATTGAGAGATTAATTTTATGAAAACCTCTGAGTGATACATCATTAGAATGACTCTTGGATAATGTATAGTCTAACCTTTTCTACTAATCCCACCACAGAGGAAAAGAGAGGAGTTGACAACTCTTCTTCAGTGTTTTATTCCTACTGTTCCCCCGCAGTATTATCAGCTGCTAGCAGATAGTTTGTCTCTCTTACTCTTTTAATTTCTAATCCTCACTTGTGTGTAGCTGTCCATCACATTCACCCCGAGCTCCACGTACGTGCGAGTGCCATTTAAAAAGGATCCTGATTGTTATTCTGTTACAGTAGCACACAGAGGCCCTACTGCGTGAGGCAGTGCAAATGGGGAGTAAATGAGCGTGCCTGCCTCTGAGGTTGAAATACTCAGGTGGTCTGAGTCCCTTGTACCCTAGGGATATGCAAGATGGAGACACTGCTCTGCAGACCTAAGCTGGACCAGTAAGTCTACAGTAAACCAGAGAACTTGATTTTAGATGTTCTGAGCCCAGTTCCTCAGCCACAACAGTATCCTTTTCCTGTGTCCCGTTTGGAGTGTGTGCTCTGTCCACACTTGGGGCAGCAGCTGGAGTAGTGGTGCAGAGCTGGAGCAGGTGGTGGTAGGTGCAGCATCGCTTTTGCCCAGGGCAGCAGTCTGGTTGATCTCATCCTCCAGACCCCCAGCCCCGCATGGCTTGCCCCACGGTGTTACATGAGCCATGCCAGGGGCTGGGTCAGGGGCTGCAGTGGATTGAAAACTGCCTGACTGAAAAGCAGAGGCAGAGCTTTAACCTTGCTCAGTTCCTCAGCCTGGCTGGGCACGCAGCTCAAGGTATGCAGTGGTGTGAAGAGAGAGGCAAAGAAAGATGGACTTCTGTTGAAAGAAATGATCATCAAATTGCATCCAAAAATTTGTATTCCTCAAGTGTGTTTTACCTTCTTATACTGTGACCTCTCTGCTGCCAAAAGAAAGGATTTTTCCATTTTTTTTCTCAGTGCTTCTGTGCCAGGCTAAATCTCTGTTCTCTTGAAAGATAATATATCCACTTTCCATATTAATATTTGTGAGAATAATATTAGAAATGTTTTATTTCATTATCTCACAGCTGAGGACTATAGTCACACTGTGTTATAAAGCCGCTAATTACAGTGTTAGTGACTTAGTGTGCTGTGCCTGCAGTGCAGTTTGTCAGAGTTTCTGAGAATTTCCAAAAAGAAAATAGTTTGCAGAGTACTTCGCTGAATTTAGTTTGAGAAATGTTGTGTATCCAGCATCTTCTCAGTGCTATACATCTCCTAATAAAAACTTCTGTACGTCTAATGGCGTTTGCATTTCATGGAAAACTTGATAATTTCAGATTATCTGACATATGGACATTTCCTCTGTCCTTGCTTGTTAAATCAAAAATATTTAGGATACTGTAGGCTAACAGAATATTTCTATGCAGTGATCCCTTCTGCTACTCCTTTGCTGGGTTTGCTGTCACCATCTCATAGTAATCAGTTGTGGAGTTGTGAAGATCTAATTAAAATTTCAGACAAGGGACAATGAATAAAAGGGACATCTCTTTGCCCTACTCAGCCTTCCTTAATGTCATTAATGCAAAGAATAAAGATACAACCTTTTAACTGTAATGTTTTCCAAAACACTGCTTAAGAGGAACTTGTAAAAGTAGCTTTCTTTTGGGTTTTATAGAAAGCTCTCTGTGGTCAGTATGACATTGCACAGAGCACGCAGTCTGTTTCAGACAAAAATCTATACTTTTAGAAAGAAAAAAGCACAGGTGGAAATGAATTCGGTTATGGTGACTGGATTAACTGACACTGCAGAGGTTTGGAGTCCACTTTTATGGGAGAACTTGGAGTGTTTTAGCATTTTGATAAAAATCTATCTGGCCACTTTAACAGGATACATGTTAAAAGCAGCTCAGAGGTATTTAACTGCCATTCAGGAAGTCCTGCTGATAGCTTCATGAGTCCAATAGCTAACTCTGTAATGCATTAGGTCAGAAACGGTGCTCATGGAAGTTAGAAACTCCACTCTGTGTCCTTCCTCTGGTGCAAGGAATTACTGATCCCATTGTTGCTTCGATGCCTGGTGATTATAGATCGAGTAAATTGTTCTGTGTGTAGACACGGTGATATATGTGATTAGACTCCATATCTAGTTATCGTAGAAATTCTTATAATATACATTGTGTCACTCTGTTGACCTAATGTAGGTATAGTTTAGTGGTGGAAATGGACTTGTATTCCCTGTGTTTCTCGTCTGGTTACTGTCACTATAGTTCGGTAATCTAGAGAATCCAACAGAGAGTGGGAGGCTTCTGAGGCAAGTCCAGCAGTCACTACCCTTCTGCAGTTTGCCATCCTAATGGACTGGGCAAGTGCAGGGTGCAGAAGAGGGAAGCAATTTCCCTTTGGTCATGCGGCAGGTTAGTGGTACAGGTTTGAATTAAATCCATGTTTCAAGTCCCTTGCTCACTAGAGACCACCGCCTTCACTGGTTTATAAATTGAGTTTCTGTGTCAAAATTGTCTGTTCTTTACCATTAACGAAGGTACATTTTAAGGTATCAGAAAACAAACACTTCTGGTAAATGGTTAATGAACATGAATGTATGTTTCTTGTACACACACATAAATATATATTGATGTCTGATGGCTTTTTAAAGAACACATACTTTAATTTCCACTCTTTTAGCAGTAATAGGAAAAGGACATTATTCTCCCAATGATTACAGAAGATGAGTGTGCCTGGAATTATTTTATTTCATTAAATCATCTCAGTGTCTATCAGCATTAGAGGTGTTTGGTTTAGCTTCTGAAGAAAATACTGGTATTGTGCATGTTTGAAAAATACCAGAGCCAGAATTAACTTCAGTAAAGCTATGCTTTGTGCTAGCTATAACATGTGAGTTTAGAAGATGTGTCCAACCACCTCGACATTATGGGAAGGGGCAGGTTTTATAAATACAGAGTTCGGTGTTGTAGCACATTCCATTTTATTAACCAAAACTGTACTTTGTGTACCCAGAAATACCTCCCAGGAGATGCTCCAGAGCAAATCTGTTATTCAAAGTGACTGTTTTATGTTATACTCCTTCAGGACTTTTTCTCCTTATAAATCATCAGCAACCAATACAGACTTTTTATTTTTCTCTGAATCACGTCAACTAACAAATCTTAGTCTGTATCTGCAAGTCACAGGCAAAAGAAATCCATTACAAATGCTTGGTTTACCTAAATTGAATTGCACTGGCTCTTCTGATTGAGCATAAGTTATGTGGTTGGTGTTCTGTAGCTTGGTGACTATAAAACTTCTGATTTGATTTCTGTCATTAATATCGGGTCTTTCTTAATTATTAACTCATTTTCTGCAAGTGCTCCAGTATTTACTCAAAATTTGCAGTTTCTGCAGACTTTTAGTTGGCAGATTTGTTTCTTAGAGCATTCATGAGATGTAAACGCAAGAGAAGTGAGCACAGACTACCGAAATGCAATTGTAGCTTCAGAGCAGTATCGCCAGACTCACAATCCTCCTTTTGCTTCCATAATTTGCCATTTTGGGCTAAGAGCACTGAAAGACAGGAAACTGAGCTGAAGTATGTTACTGTCTTCTCCTCATGTATTACGTATCTGAAGTCATCATTTCTAGAGTTCCTGTCCTGAGATAATTGACTGATGTTACAATATATTGGCTCAGCTGCATCTGTACTTGCTTGCAATGTTTTTATAGTTCACAGGTTACAAAACTCAAGCTGTTTGTTGACTGACTTGCAGAGAACCATTCCCGTGTTTGGTTTCCTTAATGAACTGAGGATTCGTGACATATGCTGGACATCAGCAGAGTGTGGGCTGTTTTGAAAACTCACATCCTCCTCCTTCAGGTGGACTTCTTCGCCTCCAGGCATGCATTTCTTTATGCTGTGAGGGTATAGCACTATTTCTTTATGTTCATATTCATTGTGGTGCATAAATTTAATTGAGACACATTTAGAAGTTACCTTTATGCAGATGAATGAAATTAGAAGGGAAAGAGTTGCGTTATAGGAAAGAGTTTGCAGCATTCTGTAAGACAGTTTTTTCTGCGTTTGAAATACATTTGAATCTGAGAGAAGATGTTATAATACAAATTAGCATTAAAGTATTTGGAGTAGTTCATCAAAAATACTATAAAAGTCCAAATGTAAAGATAGATGCTACAGTCCTAAATATCCAAAATACAACATTGTATTTTTGTTATAATAAACTGATTTGTAACCCGTTCTTAAGTAAATCAGCCTGCCACTCTTAACTAAAAGTCTTGCTCGATGCTATAGAGCAGAAACAGTCTTTGTATTATAATAGTAGTAAAAGTTACATAGGAAAATAGGTAATACTCATAAACACTACAAATCTTTCTGCCTTAGGACTGATTCTCCATTTCAGAGAGCTGTATTGTACCACCTGGGGTATAATGCAGTTTGGCCTTGTACCAGAGGAGCAGAGCACTGATGCTCAGCTCTCTTTGTGGACATATCTATGGTGTTTCTTTTGCACCTACAGTTCACCTGTGAAGGGAGGCTGGGCCACCTTCCGGCAGTGTACAAAGAGCACTTATTTGTACTCAGAATTGTTGTGTGCTGAGTGTAAAAATGTACATGAGCATTTTGGTTGCCTTGCTTTGTAATCCTTACTGGGTAGCTTTGTTATTTTAATGGCACAGCATCTAATTTGACTCTTAGCTGTCTACTTAGAACTCTGGTATTTGTGGAAGATTCAAGGGATATTGTAGATTTCTTTTACTGCTGCTGCAGGAAGGAAGTTTGATGATGAGCTGTATTATGTATGGCTCACTAGATAGTAGTAAACATTCTTCGTTGATGTGCTTTGGGATTATCAAAGGGTGTTGTGCTGTTACTTAGAATTTTTCTGGATTTATGAAACAGATCGCAGATCACTGCATAGCAACGTGCCTGAAGTCTGTGAAATGTTTTCTGAATAAGGATTGGATCAGGCCCATTGAGAATATGAGGTGCTGGAAAGAACATGGTCTTATTTTACAGATCGTGCATTTGGTTGTTTTCTTGCAGCGGCCTTGTAGCCTAACTAATTAGAAACTTGAGGTTTCTTTAGCTTGCTCTGCTTCTTTCTTTCTAACAATACACCATTAACATCCAAATCCTCATCTTTACTCGAGCACTTCTGACTGTCATTGACTTCACGGCAACTGTGTTTGAATACGGACTGGTTCAGATGAATTGGGAAAACTTAACAAAGTTTCTGAGCTTCCTGTAGAGAATTATGATCTGAGCACGTCCATGCAGAGATTATGCATCTGTCTTTGGGGAGTTCAACACAGGATTTAAGATGGTAGCTGTCTAGTGTTGACCCTAGGACTACTACCCATCTGTGGAATTTAAGTGTCAGAAGCCAAGGGAAAGTTTTAGAGACGTTTCAAATGTCTATCAAAATACCCAGGAGATTCTGTAACTTAATAGGTAATTTTATTTTTGCTCACAAATTCCATAAAATGTGAGAAAACTGTGCATCTCAAGGCCGTGTATCAGCAGCTAGAGAACTAGTCTCCATCATGAGTCATATCCCTCTCACAGGTTCTGATTTAGATACAAAAATACCTGCTTTTTTTCTGGAAGTCTCTGTACTTCTCCCTTTTCAATGAAGGGAATAGAAACATGTGACTTTGGCTGGGATCAGAAGCCTGAGTTTTAGCTCTTGGAATATATAACTTTGCTGCCTATAGTAAGTGTTATGAATCTGTCCATAAGCTTATTTTAATGCCTGCCAAACGACCCTTGCATAAATTTCTCTTCAGTCATATCAGTCATATTTCTTTAGCTGGAAGCTTTACTTATCCTCTGTTTTTGGAGCACAGTAGTTCTGAAATCAGGTCTCTGAGATGAGCTCATACAAAAATTGTTATAAATGCGTTGATTTGGCCTTTTCTCATAGATCATTAATATCTGCTTCTGTTTTAACTTAGTGTCTTGAATGATGACTTCCCAATAACTTAGAAAAACAAAATCCTCTTGTATACAGTCCTTTGGATTTTACATTTCTCAAGTATGAGAGTCCTTGCTTCTTATGCTTGGTACTGATAAGGTCCAAGTCTCTTAAAAGAGTTCTTGTGTTTATAATGCAGGAGTAATGAATGTGTTTGTTTTGTTTTGTTTTTTAATGTGAAGGTGCTTTGGAATCCTTCTTTGGGGGGAAGGCTCTAAAGAATTTGAGTACCGTTTATATTCCACTATTAAAAGACTGAATTTAAGTGCTGTATTCATGATGATTTTTTGGACTGAGTCCTAGTGAAAGATTCTCCTGCAGTCCTAAGCTAAATGTAAAGTTTACCTTGTCTACTCTCTAATGTCTGTGCTACCAGGTGAAGTTGCTTTAGCAGCTGAGATGAGTATGGCTTGAAGTGTGTGATTCATGAGAATGTTGCAATTGATTAGATGCTGAAGCTGTGAATAGGTCACGTAATTATATTCTGACTCTCAGTATGTAAATCCAGATGGTTATTCAAGAGCCTTGCATTTTTACATTAGGGTAAAGGTGAAACAACTTCATTAAAATGATTCTGCTGGTTGCATCTTCTATTACCTTTTTCTTTTTCTCTTTTTCTGGTTGAAGCTTCTGGGCTACATAACCATATTTGCTGTATTGTCTTCCTTCAGGGATGGAAGATTTAAAGGAAGCCCAGGTTTTCCTAACATCCCAGGTTTGCTGGTGAAGGTTAGCTGTGTTTTATGTGCTGTAATAGCAAGAAATGTGAGCTGCTGTAGGGAATGTGTTTGTCTCCATGGTCCTACCTGGCACATTATCTTCAAATCTTATAAAAAGTTCATTCTCATTTTAATAAAGGCAGAATTCAAAATTGAAAAACTGTCTCTAAGAAAAAAATAGGTCACATTTGAATAATTGCACTGCTTGCCTTGTAATTAATGCTGGATTGTGATCGTACTACCATCGTAGTCTTGTGGCATAAAAATTATTTGAGGTAATAACCAATGGAATACTCTTTATTAAATTTAAAACATAGGCTTGTTTTGGTAATTTAATTTCTTATTTTAAACAAGCTTTTCGATTTATTTCTGAGTGTACCATAAAGAAACAGTGAAATTTATATCCGTGATATTTCAAGACATAGTTAACAAGGACTGTGTCAGCCTAGAACATTTTCAGAGCTTTGCAGGGAGGAAGTTGGAACTGCTGTTGATGGCAGAATTGGTGCCTTTGTGCTCAAGGACAAAAATGTGTAAGTCATATACTGTATAGGATTTAGAATTCTATTTTATTTCACTGGTAATTTACTACTTATGGCTTTTTTCAGGTTTTTTCTTTAGTTTAATAAATTTGCTGACAGCATTTGATAGGATGTATGAAAATTCAGGGCTATATTGTCAGTTGGATCTGGTCAGGCAGCACAGCTGCATTGCGTACCAACTGAGGAACTGCCTTTCAATTTGGAACAAATTTTATACCCTGGTCCTCTTTTTCTATTAGATTTGGACTCAAAATAGTAAAACTGGAATAGTGTTTCTGTCTATTTTCTATTTCTGTCTTTCTTAGTTTCTAAAGTTCCTGGAGGAGGAGCCATCCCTTTTGTTTCCAGAATGAACCTGGTAAATAATTTATAAACAAAGAAATAACAGTAATGGAGTATAAGAAAAGGATTACTATCCATTATTTAGAAAAATAATTAAATAGAATTCCTGGTCATTTGAAAGTACAAAGACAGAACTTTGCTGGGGGTATACTATGTACATAAATGCTGAAGTATTTCATGGTGGTCTTACCTGAGAATGCTGCCTCCTTTTCACTCAAGCAATTATATTTTGTTTCATTATGTAGCTCTCAGTTTGCAGCTATAGCTGCACGCACTGAATCTCCTAGTCAGGTTTGTCAGAAATGCAGCAATTAATGGTCAGGGGTTTGGTTTGTTCTGGTTTTTTTGGTTTTGCTTTTTTTTTTTTTTTATCATGCAGTACATCAAAAAAGAGATTTGATAAAAAATAATGCCATGCAAACAAACAGGATGGCTTAAACCCAGTAACATATGGAGCAGAAGTGCTGCCTTTGGGGCACAGCGTGTGAGGGTGTGGTCCAGCAGAAGCTGATGGAAATAGCAGCATGACTTCTCCGTTGGGCATGTTGGGAGGCTTTGCTGGCTTGGAAATGTGTATTTATTTCATGAGATGGAAAAACTCAAGCATTAGACATGTTTGTTCAGTTAAGTTGTTGAACCACTGGTTGAATTACTCCTACAGTATGTTGTTTAATCCCCTGGTGATGGTTGATGCTGCTAATGCAAACACCAAGAGAATATTTTTGTTTGTTTCATTCTTGGCACTGACATCAACAATGTTACATTATTTTTATATAGTTCTTATTTTCTCTTTAATCTATATTTTTATGTTGTGCCATTTTGTCCAGAAAAGAAATATTGTCATTTCATACACAGGAGAAACTGGGACAAATACAGATTAATTGAACTGTCTTAATCAAACAAGGAAATGTTTAGAGCTAGAACATAAGGAGCTAATTCAGAGCTCTTGATTTGATAAGCCAAATAGTGCCATCCTCCAAAGTGATAGGCTAGTAGGTTTTATGATGTATTCTTTTTGTTTCACCTTACTGTTCTTGTGAAATATAGCAATTCAACTCTCGACAGGATAAGGCAGTGTGAAGCACACAGACAATCACTCTATTTTTAGGTGCCACTCAGTTTACCTGCTTACCTTGGTGCTGCTGCCAACTTGATCTCAAGGCAAGAAATGCCTTGAGCATTGAGCATTGAGATTGGCTCTGCTTCTGAAAGGAGACTGTGTCCAAAAGCGTGCCATGGCTTTGAGAGCCAGGGCCAGCGCTGATAGAGGGGAGCGCTCCAGTCTAGTGTGAGGCTTAGCACAGCAGCCTGGAGAACGACCAGCAAAGACCTCAACCAGGGCCGTGAAAATTAGCTAGTATAGGTACGTTGCCAGATCATTTGAGAGAAATGCCAGCTGGCTGAGCTGCTCAGCTCTCTCTTTTCTAGCAGGGATCCCTCTTCTAGAAATGTTCCCACTGCATATCTAGTATCTCTTCTCAGTTTACTTTAGGTGATTAGAAAATAAAGGAACTCACCATACTACATAGTAAGTTAGGATTTTGAATCCTGTAGCTAAATATATGTGCATTTATATATATTCACATACATAAAGATACTGTAGACAAGTTCAGTCATGATTTTTACTTTCTAAATTGATTGCATTCTGAACTATCACTTCTCAGAAAAAGGAAAATACTTTTTCTACCAGGAAACTATATATAATCAATAATTGTATCATGCAGCAGTTATCAAAATCCATTGGTTTTGCCCAAAATATAGCTCAGAATTTCATGAGATAGATCAGGAAAATGAAATTCAGCAATGAGTTGCCCAAAGCAAACCACAAACTAGCACAAGATTTCATGACTGTGAATCTCCTTAGTTTTGGAGCGAAGGCATAACAAAGTACATATTTCACTCTCCTTTTTTTGAATGTTTTTCATTCACCCAAGCCAGCTTTTCTAGCAATTGGCCAGGACACTTGGTCCTGTTATGAGTATTGGCTTGTAGCACGTGCTGTAATCCAAATATCTCAGCTCATTCATATCAGACATTATCAGACCAACTATAACAAAGCCTATAGTTGCCTTGTAATGTTGTATTTTTGTGATTACCTTTCATTTGCAAAGCATGCATAGGAAGTCCAATATTTTTCTGCTGTGTTGGACACATGTGGGTCACAGATGGAGCAGATTCTGTGTGCTCAGAAAGCTGTGAACATATGCTGTGTTACATCAAGTCCTGTGTGTGATGGGTTTAGTGCACATGCACTGACTGACCTTTATCACCATCGAGTGGATCTATGCGTGTGCACAAAAAGTTTCTGGTATTTCTAGATGTTCCAGTTGTTTGCCTGACTAAGCTGTGGGACATCAAAACATGATGGACGAGTGTTCCAATCTCCTTTTTCTGTACAGTCAAGATTTCTGGGTGAAAAACAGGAGTATGTCTACTTCTCTGTGGCTGATGTCAAATTGTTTCTAGAGGTAATCTATTCTAAAGTCAGAAGACAGCAATGGCTGCAGCTAAACAATGCAGAGGAATACACTTGTTTTTCAGAGAAGTAGAAAGAATAGTTGGAGGAAGGAAAGAAAGCATGGAATTCTAATGGTAGATTTTGTCAATTTGTAAAGTTTAATTACTTATACTTGTGATACCTCTGAAGAGAAATAGAATCCAGGTTAATCTTCGCAAGATATGCAATAAAAATTATTTATTAAAATAAGGTCCATTACTGTGATTATCAGATACATTTTTAATTAAGTCCAAAGTTGCTTCAGTAGAAATTTTACTTATATTATCTCAAAACGTTTGGACTTGTTCATCTTTCTGAGCTTACTTCTCTTCCATAAAGATCATGAACTTGGCTTAATTAGAAGTAGTAGTTATAATGTCAGAGCAAATTAATTTCAGTGAACTAAACGGTCCCTTTGAGGATCACAGTCTTCACCTGTTGCGCTCATTGGTAGCTTGGAAATACCTATGCTCTGATGATGAGCGAGTTCTCATTAACTACGTGATGAGAGTCGCTCCGCTGGCTCAGTCACAGTGATGAGCACTAATATCAGTAATAGAGACTTGTCACTGAAGGAGACTGGACGCAAATTTTGTTTCCTCCATGTTTCTCTGTATCTGCAAAGTTTCTTGATTCCAGAAGAAGTAAGTTCAGGCTCTTGAACCAGGTTTGTATGCAAGACTTTTACAAGATAGCTTATGATAGTTATCTCTCAGAGGTGCCTCTATGTAATATATCCAATTTAGAAGTGAAAAAGACGTGTAGTTACCTACTCTTCCAACACAGCCAGGCCTAGATTCTCAGCTTGTGTAATCAGATCCGTTGATCTGAGTATTCATTTTTTACACCAAAGTGTCTTTTAGGTCTTGAGCACAAGGAATCATTTTTTTTCCCCAGAGATTTCACTTAATGTTAGCTTGAAATGTCTCCCTTTAATCAATTGTTTTAATTGAATGCCTTTCTTCTGAATATTACTGCACTAAATTTGTATCTAGAATGGCAGAGCAATCTTACATTCTAAAGGGAATATATTTGCATGAAACTAAACAGAATATCTTTTTTTAAGTGTTAAAACATAAAATAAAAAGGTAAGTTAATTGTAAATCATTGCTTTAAAATGTTTGTTACAAAATTCTGGGCTACTCAACGTTTTTAGTAGGTTGTAATGAACTGAATTCCTTGGTTAAATTAAAATGCTTTTTCTCATATTCAGTAACTGCAGTGTGTATGCAATTGAACAAAATAAAATTGAAATTTACATTTTCATCAACTGAATAACCACATGCTGAGGATTGCTCAACTGCAATTTATGATTATGCAAATGAAACAGGTTTTGCAACTAGGATATGTACAATAAAGGGGAGTTCCATTATTGTGTATCAAAAAGCCATTAACCTTGAAAATTATATACAATTGACGTGAATTCTAAAATATGTCTAAAAGCTGTTAATGTTCTCTCTTTCCCTCCCATATGTATAGGTACTGTATATTAGATTTAGCAAAATAATTCAGAATGAATAATTTATTAAATGAGCTCTGCCACTTTTTTGTTTATGAACTATCTGTAACAACTTGCTGGGTTCTTTATTCATTATTTAACATCAGGGAATACTGCTGAAGAATTCCTCGTCTGCTGACAAGAACATGAGTTAGAAAAGCCGTTCATAATGAGCATTTGCTATTTTGAAAACCAGGAGAGGGAGAGGAGATGGGGTGGTGAGTCTCGTGGCAGCTTCCCAGATGAGAAGTTTCTTTGTTGTGAATACTCACCTTGGTGCAGTTTGTGAACTTCTGGTATTTGATAGTTCTAGATCAGATTCTGTTTTTTCTCAGCCTCTGTGACAAAACTACCAGTACTGGGAGGGAGAGCAAAATGAGGCTGTCTCTGAACATGCTCTCAGTGATATCTTTTGCTTGCGATTGGGAAGGGAAAGCAAGCAGTCTATAAGTTTAAAGCTATAAGCTTTAAGATAATTTTCTGCATATTTCATGAAAGATGGCCCCTCCTTTAGTACCCCTGTGGATTTTTGGCTTTTCAAAGGAAACCATCTCATGCTAACCTTGGGACATCCAGCATAAAAATATAACTGGACTGTTGCAAAATGTAGTCACAGTCCTGATGCGTGTTTAGCAATTGCTGGTGTGCCGCAGTACTGAGGTCCCTGTCTGTACACGCCCGACGCTCCATTCTTCAGCCACTGTCACTATGCCAAAGTTGCAGTAAAACTCTCTGAGGCCTGTGGCTTCCTGCTATGCATTGCTGGTCAATGCCAAAACTCTGAAAAGAAAAACAGATACACAGCACAAAATGGTAAAAACCCCCATATTTATATAGGCTAGTTCTGAAGAGATACCTCAAAACTGATCTGTTCTTTCTATGATTTTTCAATAGCTTTGTGGAAGTGTTTCAGTTATATCTCTGTGTCCGTTTACAGCTACAGAAGGATTTCATATCCTGAGGTATTTTTACTATAGGAGGTGTTCATGTTATGATGTACAATGTGTAAGATACCAAGATCTGTCCACAGGAGATTGCCTTATGTCATTTATCTATACTATTTAGTTTGCAATAATTTCTGATATTCCTTTTCTTCACATCCCCATAGCTAATGGAGGAGAATGCTTAAAATCTTTTACTGTAAATAAATCAAAACAGCACTAAACATGGCCCTTATCACCCTAAATCAAGGACCGTCTTTGGATGTTCTTTTCTTCCCTTGTCATTATGAGAAAGTTGATGTGTTTCCTTGCCCAATTCTTACTATTAAACTGGGGTTTACATTAAAACCACTGCCAAAAGAAGTTAGCAAAACAGATTGGCTATAGATTTGGAAAAATCTGCAGGAGAAATGGACAAATGGATATTTAATTGTAGCTTTTCAATATTAGCTTTAACCACAGGAAATAGTCATGTGACTTCTACTTAGGGAGTCTGTAGTGGCTCAGACTCCTAAGAAAAGCTTTTGATGTGTACTCCTCTACATTCAAGTAGAAAAGGAGGATCTTGTGTGACTTTTGAACTTGAATATTATGTCCACAGTACATATGTATTGGTGGCAGCTGGAGGAATATACTTAAAATGGAGTTATCCAAAGTTTTCACTAAGCGGGTGGGATTGAACAGCTCTGTGCAATTTTGCAATTTCGTTATGCTTTAGATGGGAGATGCAGATGTATCCTGAAGGGCTAGTAAAACTTTTGCTTTTTTTACTGTTAAGGTGGTTAAATGGTTCTATCCTGTAAGAAAAATTGAATTAGACAACTTTAAAACCAATCTGAAGGGTTTTTTTTTCTAACACAGATAGCATATATATAGTAGAGGGCATGTATTTATACAACAGTTTGGGTTGGAAGGGACCTTAATGATCATCTCATTGCACCTCCCCTGCCATGGGCAAGGACACCTTCCACTAGACCAGGCTGCTCAAAGCCCCATCCAACCTGGTCTTGAACACTCCCAGGGATGGGGCATCCACAACTCTGGGCAACCTGTTCCAGTGTCTCACCACCCTCATAGTGAAGAATTTATTCCTCACATCCAGTCTAAATCTACTGTCTTTCAGTTTAAAGCCATTATCCCTTGTCCTATCACTACACGTCGTTGTAAATAGTCCCTCTCCACCTTTTTTGGGAGGCTGCAATAAGGTCTCCCTGCAGCCTTCACCTCTCCAGGCTGAACAACCCCAACTCTCTCAGTCTGACTTTACAGGAGCAGTGTTCCAGCCCCCTGATCATCTTTGTGGCCCTCCTCTGGACCTGCTCCAACAGATCCATGTCTGTCTTATGCTGGAGGTCCCAGAGCTGAACGCAGGTCTCCAGGTGGGATCTAGCTTGTTAATAATAACATTCTGGCTTCTTAAGCAGTCTCAGGCATTCAGTAACTTTTCTTGGGGTGAGCACTTTGGTAACGTTAGCTTTCTAGCTGGCATGACCCATGAAAAATGTGTGCTCGCATTGCATCTTCAACCTCCAGGGTGCAACTGAGAGCTAATAGTTTGATACTGTTTACTTGGAAGGGTAAAAGAAAGGCAGTATTTACTCACAGTGGTTGTTCCTTACATTACAAACTACTGAAGCATTTTTGAAAAGCAACATTATTTTTTGTACTTTTGAAGTCCTGCAAAAATCTGTCACAGAAAAGATTATGACCAAACATTTCATGTGTTGTTCTTACTAAGTTTGCCAGAGAATGACAGAAAACTAGATCAGTGTCTTATTTTTCATCACTTTCTGTAAAGATTCTCCAAATTAATTTTAGTAAATACCAGAAATGCTAATATCTAGTCTTTGTATATGCTCACAGAACAGATTTAGGACACTTACTTGAAGGATATATATAAAGCAAGCATTTGCCATAAGTTAAAAACATCCTTTCTGACATCTCTAGAAAACATTTCTCAAAGTACTGAGCAGTGATTGAACTTTTAATTCTGTAAATATCTCTGGATATATTAACAGGAAGCAGTGCAGAAAACGACAGCTTCCAGGTTACCCCTGTGTGTCCAAATGTTGTCCTAGAGTCCGTAATGGAACGGGGGAGGCCTCAGCAGACAGTGACACATTTTCCAACCTGCCATAATATCTCCCAAAGTCTTGTCAAACTAGGATATTTCTAATATGATCTTCCTGCTGTGATATTCTTCCTCTCTTTCTAAAGTATAAGAGTCAGCAGTGATTTGGGTACCACTTCCTTAATTTAAAGTATCATAAGTTGTTGAGGCTGATACGCTGTTAGGAGCAAGCTTTTGTATTGCTTTGCTGGCAAATACCTCTGCAAGGGTTTATTCTGGGGTGCTATCTACTGTAAATGTTACGTTAGGAGCAAGGAATTTCTTTTAACATGAAAAGTTAGAAGCTGAAGCAGAAAATGGCAGCTGTAAAGTAGCCTTGCTTGAGTCTTTCTGTAAAAATCAAGGAGCCTTACTAATACAGAAAAATAATTTTTAAAATCTCCATGAGGTATAGGACTTTTAAGAGGTTTTATTATCTGTAACTCTTCAGCCACTAGATGGTGGGAAAGTCGCAACGTGAGAGCACTCGGGGACTTGATCTGCCCTCCCAGGGTTAGTCCACAATCAGGTATGACTGAACACAGCAGTCCTTAAATTGTTGTGAAATTTTACCGTGAGGTGGCATCTGGATTGTGACATTGCTTGTACATCTCTATTTAAATCAAGTTTGTGCAGGAGAACCTTGTCCTCATTACCAGGACAGCTGTGATGAAAAGAATTCCCTTCAGCTGCAAATTTCAACTAAGAAACTGAAAAAAATTATCAAGAGACTAGTTCATACTAAATTCAAAACTACCATAGGCACATTGCTGGCAGTGCCTATTTTAAAGCTAACTCTTGTAGGCTGTCATGCCAGCATACCCACTGTTTCATTAAATAATTGACAAAACACCCAGCACACTTAAATACAGTGTGGACTGATACATTTTTCTTTCACTAGATTCTGTGGCTTATACTGTGAAGTGGAAGTGTGTCATTCTCAGAAATATTGCATGCATAAGGGGCAAATATTTCTTACACAGTGCAGTGGAATTTGCTAAGCTATTTTTTGTGTGGACATTTTGGGAAGAAATGGTTTGATTTGAAAATATCTTTAACAGGTTTATTACTCTCTGATTTGTTCTGTATGACAGCTCCATAAATACTTCTGTCTCTGGGATACCTTGCCAGGATCTCTGCTGTAATATCAGATTCACCACCTCACCAGCCAGTTCACCTCCCTTTTTGATCTTAGAGATAAATTGTAGTCCCAACTTCCAATGCAAATGGCTGCGATTCCAGCCTTTAATGATTAAGGTAACTTCAGTGCAGACTTTAGGAGCATCAGATGATGACAATGCCTTTGATTTATATGCCACCTTTCATTCCTAGTGATCTCAAAGCACCTATAATTTCTGGCAAACCTGTGCTGAGTGTATTCAGCAATAACTGTTAAGTGCTCAGAAGAAAGACTGATTGATGGGTGAGATGGCCCAGAACTTAATTATCTTAATGAACAATTTTTTGGACTTAACAGGAAGTCTACCACTAACACAAGTAGAGCTATGAACTTTAATTCCACCGCTTATTATATTAAAGACTGGGCTTGGTGGTAATTTGAAGACTTGTCTCTTGTTCTGTGCATGTGTATTTTCATGGGAGTCTACTTGGGTGTTGCTGATATATGACCACTACTGTGCTGGAGCTTCACACATCGCAGGGTGGTTTGGGACACTAGGTGAAAAACCACACCCTACCCCCACGAAGCTGTTAAAAAAATTGAAACGCAATTACTCAATGCTAGAGGCAATTATTTAAAGTATTCAGAAAGGGTTGTTGGGAGAATTATTAGTAAGCAGATACTCAAGACTCTGTTTTTACACCTGGTCTGACATTTTGCCTGTGACAGAAAACAGAAGTGGTAAATAGCTGAACCGGGGTAACAGGAAGTAGGAAAATAGCGTGGAAGGCAAACAGATTGCTGTTGAGGAGATGGTTTTGAGATTATTCCACTGTGAAAGTTCTTTTTAAATTAGCAATTGTGATCACACATACATTGTCTCATGTCATCTACGCCTCCTTGTACTCTTCTTACGCCTCTTTGTTATTGTACTTTTAAATCTTAATCATTTTTCCACAGAAATGAAAATTGTTATTAGCATCTGTTGTGTCTGCATAATTACTGTGGCTGTTAAAAGGCTTATTTCTATTATTTCCAGATCTCTTCCAAAATCCTTACATTGATAATTAGTATATCTTACAAATACTGGTGGAGTGAAAAGGATCATAAATTTTCAGTGTAAACTAAGAATTGCCTTCTGATGACTAATACTACAGCAGGTACCATAAAAATAATACTATTAGAAAAAAGTGAGAATTACAAGCTGTGTTTTGCTGTACGTGTTGCCAAGGAGATCTGGCTTTGTGAGTGACTTTAGGACCTGGACTCCTTATACCAACTTCAACAGAAATGTCAAGAATGTGATAATTTTTTTCAGTTGGAAAAAAAATGCACGTGAGCAAGTTCACTTGTTATACCTGTGTTCTCATCACTGGAGATTGAGAAGAGGGTTAAACAAGGCTGCTGACTTGTCAGCTATAGGTGAGTGCTTGTGCTAGTTGCCCTTTTTAAGCCAGAAGGAGGATTGACTTGTGGAAGATGATGTTGGGGCTGAAGTCATGGAGTGTTCAAACACAGCTTTCTTGCTTTGCACTTTGTGGTCTTTTGCATGTGCACATGATGAGTAGCAAGTGGACACACATCCTCGGAACAGTGCTTTACACAAGCGTGTGTTCGTATCAGTTTTTTTTCATAAGGCATCAAAAAAGTGGAGAAATTGCCAGAATGCTTTGAGAAATCTCCAAACACCAAAGAGCTGCTGTACTGATTCCCATGGATTACTCCATGGTTTCTAATTTGCTAGGCAGGGCTGAAGAAATGAGGCTGTAGGAGTGACATTGGAGTGAGTTCAAGAAACCTGTATCTCTTGGGAAATTAAATGCATGTGCCTGAATGTCTGTGTGCTCAGCTTCCTCTCTCTTTCATCTTTCACATATAATCCTTCTCAAAACCCATCCAGGTGATGCCCTTCATTCTCAGGCCTTCAGTCTGAGTATGGATATATACTCTGCATAGATGTTTGCTGTTGTTTCAGCTTCTGATATCAGAAGGAATCTTAACTGCTTCTTACATTTCCAAGGAGTAATGGCTTCCTAGTTTTGAACCCCCTTTAGACAGGTTTAACCAGTCTCATAATGTTTTCCCTGGTTAACCTGAAGTGAATCATCTCAGAGGAGCTCAAGGAATGGTTTGAAGTCTTTCCATTCTTACCTCTAGCAGCTCTCATCTGTGCTAGGCCTTTGTCCTTGTATCAAAGAGGGGGTTATAAAGCCATGGGCTTCACTAGTACAGGACAAACTTTTGGAAACTAGTCGAACGAGGTTGAAGGAAGCTGTACAGGTCAGCAAAAATAAGTGTCAGGTATCTGGTATCAGAGTTGGGCTTAATGAACTTTGAAGCATGCAACTTCAGGCTTCAAATGTTGTGTTCACCTAAAACTTTGAAAGTCCAAAAGTAATTATTTGGCTGATAGATCTTTCGGTACAGGTAACTTCATCACTCACCTATTGCTGTTTGCCATTTTTTCTTACTATCTAAAGGTATGAATCTGTGGTCTCTTTGGTTTCATTTTCCTCACATTCCTAACTCAGAGCTGAATGGTCTTTTTAAAAAAATGAATTTTAAAAATTCATTTTTTCTAGGCAGTATAACCAAAATGATCTTGTTCTTTGAATGGCTAGACTGTTTGGAAGAAGTTTGAAGGAGATAAAAAAGCAGTTTCTGGAAGAGCTGTTAAAATATATCCATTTTTCACAACTATAATAGAACCTCATAATTAATTTAAATGAAATTTGTTTTCCATAACACAGATTTTTGGGTGTAAAGTATGTCCTTTGAGAAAGGCAAGAGGAAACAACCTCTGTTATTTTTGATTACCTTTGTGTTTTGCTTTTTACTCATTATGCTAATTTTATGCTAATAACCTTCTTACATTAAGTTTCACTTTATACTGCATAAACTGACAAATAGAGCAATATTTATCAAGCATAAATATTAAAAACACTATAAAGACTTCTAGACTTCTAATTATTATGCTAATTTATCTCCAAATTATTCTTATATTACCACCCTACAGTTCACTGTAGAACATGATACAAAAATGGTAAAAATACCACAATTCTATTTCTTAATGCTATTAATTATTCACATAGGAAGCCTGTCTATGAATTTAAAAAGCACTAGTTAGAGCATTGCAGAGCTAATGGTAAAGAATTCATTTCTTCTAGTGAGGTGCTGAGCCCTTGCTTATATTATCATAAATACTAAGGAAATCCAAAGTTCGTTCTTATTTT
Organism: Eurystomus gularis; assembly: GCA_013400335.1. Lineage (NCBI taxonomy): Eukaryota > Metazoa > Chordata > Aves > Coraciiformes > Coraciidae > Eurystomus > Eurystomus gularis. Next base: position 347,232 of record VZZY01021886.1, read on the forward strand.
AAAAGAATGGGGAAGTCTAATATATTGGATGGAAATTCCATGTATTGAGCCAAATTCTTAGTATTTCTTGTCATGCCTGTATATTTATTGAAGTCAATGAGACTATTCATATGGTGTAAGTGTGTGAGTTTTGGCTTCTCTCCTGCTTTTGTATTCCATACATGGGGCCAGATGAAGTCCCCATATCCCAGATATTACATTCATTTTGGTACCGTTACGAAGCTGTGATGAGGGGCACAATCTCTCCAATGCATAGAAGGACCAATTAAATCTATACCAAGCAGCTTGTAATTTTTGAGAGTTCCTAAACATTTGGGTATTATCACTGGTGAGCGGGTGATGGAAGGCAGTGTGTGGCTTAGCCAGGACTTGTGCTGCACTGAATCAAAGCTGCTGCATCAGAGCTAGCAAGTGCCCTAAGCTGTGTTTTAAGGCAAGTCCTGTGCCTGGAAATGGGCCTGGATGGCTGGAGGGTTCTCGGGTGCTTGTTTGTAGGTGCAAAGATTGTGACCATCTTATCTTCAGGTGTAGAGTCCCCATTTTGCTTGTAGAAGTGAACCAATTTAATACAGAAAAGTAATACAGTATTTTTTTTTATTCCTGGTATCCCTCTTCTTTTCCCACCCAAATATGTGATTTTTTTTCATAAATTCTGTATTTTTAATAAACATTCTTTGTTTGGGTTTTTTTTTCTTGTTGTTGGTTGGTTGTTTTTTTGCAAGCTTTCTTAAATTTGGAAGCTTGAGATAGTAACAAATATACTTTTATAGCTGTTATTTTGTATACATGATTTTTCAGTTACCTCTTTACTTGACCCATCTACAGTGAACTAGGCTTTGTACTAAAATGATCCTTAATTCTCTACAGCTAAATTTAGTCTGAGATTTTTGTAGATGTCAATCACAATAGGAATAATATTGGCCTGAAAGTATGGCTTCTCCTGGCCAGCATAAATTTACTATCACAAGCACGGAACTGGTTCCCTCCCGTGGAGGGTTTCATACGTGCAAGCTGTGGTGAGTTGTTGCTCTATAAAGAACAGCTTTAATTCACTCACTAAAAGCCTATGCCAGTAACACTGTATTGGGAGATTTTGCACAGTGTATTATTATTAAACGTCTTTTTTTAACTGGAAACAAATTAGTCTGCTGGGATAGTGCTCTTGTAAAGACAGATGCTTAACTGACAATCAAGTCTTTAAAATTATACTATATAGTCCAAAATCAGTCCTATAAAGAAGGGAAGGGTAGTGATCGTGTTTCATCAGAAAACAGGTAAAAATTACAGAGATCCTGAGCAACAGGCAGGTCTGCTGTTAGACAACTGATGGCTGAGAAATTACGGTACTGTAGAAATCAAGGGTTGGAAAGTGGACAAGCTGAAAGTAGATTGAGTAATGAGGGTATAAGAATACATGGGTGGAAGTGGAAAGAAAGCGCTACGGAAGCAGTTTCAGAGGATAACATGCTGAATATCACCAGTTCACTTCCCCTTTATTTGTCATTCATCTATATTTAAATGTTTTATACAACAATCTTGGAAAGACACAGAGTCCCTATGTCCCATTGCCTTCTTAAAATTGAGTATAGGTGTAAGAGTTTGAAGGATAAGGGTGCCTTTAGACAAAGATCTGCCTATATGTGTATCAATATAAAAAGACATATATAAGTGTTGCTAGATATATTGCTCCGCTCTTTCTATATTGCTTGTTTTAGCTGTTTCATGCTAATAGTTTGAAAATACAATCACGTTTCTGGTGAAAAGGAGTTTTTTTATTAAAAGCCAGTACCTATTTTTGACCTGTGTAAGAATCCAAATAAAAAACACTTGGGTGTTTTTGATGTTATAACTGCCAATTAAGTGTTTAAAAATAACAAGAAAATATTCCTGATGGGAACGTTCAGTAGCAATTTTGTGTAACTAGTTGCAGCTTGAAATCTTGTTTTTGCAGAGAACCAACTTTTCATCTCACCCAGAGAGGTATTGATTCCTGTATTCGTCAGGGGAAGTCACACTGACCTTCACTCTCTAACGCCACAACATCCCTCTGTTTATAATGAACAGTGCAGAGGCACAGAGTAATGAGACACTGGACACACCCCCGACTCTCCTGGAGTCCTGCCATACCAATCCTAGACTAATGTTAGATTTTCCTTTCCTATAAACCTGCATCAAATCAAGAGAAGAGAAGACTTGTAAAGCAGATTGGGCATTAATGAAAATGGGGACATGTTCTTCTGATAACCACACATATCAAACCCCAATGCCACAGTACAGGAGGGGTCACTTTTCAAGGGTGTACTCTACCACCACTACAGTTTTTAACATCGTTTTTCTACTTCATAAAAGTACAGCTTATTGTCAGGGCTTCGCAGACAGCCTTAATTCTACAGATAGTGGGCAAAACTTATCTGAAAACATTGCGACAAAACGGGTGAGGGACGGAGAGAGAATTTAAGGTCATTTGTCTGATGGTGAATCTGTTATATGCTCAATTCTCTTCCGTTTTTTAAAAATGTCTAGGAAGCTGAGGTTTTTCCAATCTGAAATAACAAGTGCAGAGAGAGATTTTATCTCTCTTTAGTTTTTGAATGTTTTGTGTTCATTTTGCAACAGAGTCAGTCACACAGATGAAAACAACCCATAGCACAAAGTAATTGTGAAATCAATCAGTAATCCAACAATTCTGAGCTCTGGAGTAACCTCCTATGAAGAAAAAAAGAAAGAAGAACACAATATATTAAATACAAATCCTAAAAGATAGGTAATGTGCCAAAGAGGTTATTGCATTCAGGAGACTTGATAAGGATGATTTAACAGGGTGAAAAGATCACCTCTGCAGATCAAAGGGAAAGGACTGTGAAGAGATAAAAAGAGGCATGCACAATAGAGAGATAAGTGAACGTTATCTTTTTAAAGTTTTGAACCTACCTCATGATTATTAGCATTTTGTCTTATTTCCATAATCAAACTTCTAAACATTTGGATGCAGAGCACTCTAACCTTTGCTCAGTTCTAGTCCAGTAGAAGCAGGACAAAATTAATGGAACTGTTAAGAGTATGTTGGCTCTTGTCTGTTTAACCAATAAACAAGTAACTAATACAATCTTGGACTACTTATTTGGGGGTCTATTTATAAATTGTGATAATTTACAAATGACTTGGTTTTTCCTGCAGGCAGAAATTGAATACAACGTTTGTAAATATATTTCTACATCAGACAAGGGGTGGTCAGTGGACATCACAAGATGGGCTCTTGTAGAAGGCTCACTCAAATTGATACCCCATCTGGATGCTGCTTTTGAAATTATGTCTTCTACCAACCTACAAAGAGAAATACGGTTTTCTGATGAAGTATCTGTTTCTGTTGCTAGAAAATCTGTAATTACCTTGGTCAAAAATGTTTTTTTCCCAGCTCCAAACCATATGCCATAAATTGTCTATTTCACACTCACCGTCGCTTACAAAACTGCCATAATGCTTTGGTATTTATTTTTTTTTTAATATCAGTTTTTATGAGATATTTTCTGAATTTTGCAGTATGGAAAAAAATAGCAGGGAACTTTTTTCTTCTTCTTCTTTTTTTTTTTTAATTTCCTTTTTAGTTTAACTTCCTGGCAGTAATTTGAAATGATTACTGTTCTTTCTTCAGGAAATGCTTTACTAGAAAAACAAGTTCTGTCTCTATTTGCTCATTTTAAACATTCATTGTGTACCTGTAATTTAGAAGTGTAGAGGGCAGAAAATAACCATTTAGAGATGTTGATAGAAAGAGACAGGTCTGAGTTAAAGAATCAGAATCCCATTGTGCCTGAATGCAGCAACTGCCTGGAGCTTCATTCTGGAACTGGATTGGTCATATATAGAATAGAAATGAATGTCTTTTTTATTAAATACAATTTGAAGCCACGAACTTATAATTAAAATATATGTAACCATTTTGATGGTCAGTCAATAACTATATCAATGTTCAGTTGGGCAGTGCTGTCAAATAACAAATGAAATGCAAGTACTAGCTTCACCTTGGGCTGCTGTCAACTGCATTAGTTACCTGTTGGGTGTAACACATTTATTATGCATTAATATGCTATTATATAGCACCGTTGCTATAGAAAAGAGAAGCTTAAGTGCAAGTCTGAGAATGGCAGGAATAGTTTCTGGGCAGGTTAGTGGAAAGGATATTAAATGTGATGCTGAGGATATGGGTCTAATGTAAAGAATCATTTTCTGTTGCACCCACAACTTTATTCTTTCATCTTACTGACAGCACAAATGTTTCCATCTATTTCATTTCATCTCTTTCCCTCTCATCTCAGATATTTATATGTTTAGATGGCCCCATCGTGATAAAATCCAGCTGCTTCCCAAATAGCAATATCATTTACAATTTCACTTGCTTTCTTCTTTCAGAGTCTTCAGGGAAATACCTTGATTAATTCATAGGTTTTCATTCCTTCAATTGTTTGTTTATGTGTGTGAGTGAGTGGATGTGCTGTGTAAGGATGTGTGTGACTAAATTATTGAGGGAAAGCTAAATCAAAGAGATTAAATTTGCCTTTAGGGTATATTTAAAGTGCAGACTCCAATACAGAGATATGCATGCTTCTGTAAAGAAGCTGGTTTGGGGTACTGGAAACTTAGGTGAAGGGAAGTTCTCAGTCCCTTCTGTGTTAGTCTTCACAGGAGGGCATTTCAGCTCTCAGTGGCAGTCTGAGAGTCTGGGAAATAGGGATCAATGTCCCAGATTTCGACTGAGGCACTTTTTTTTCCTCTGATGGAACCCCTGCTGTTTGTCTCCAAAGTTTTACCCCTCTAGGAGTGATAATGTGCTCTACAGGAGTGATCCCATTTTATAATCTTTCTTGAAAGAGTATTTTTGAAACATGTAAAGGCGATTATTAGAACAGGGAGATAAAACAAGGCCTATTAATAAACATAGAAGCGCTCTGTGTTCAAATTCTTTCTTCACAGAAAGGTTTTCATATTAGATGTCTTTTTCAATGATGTTCTTTGGTTAGACCTCTAAGATGTTAGTACAACAGGTATTTTTCTGTTGTAGAAATGGTCAATCTTGAAAGCTCTTTGTGAGCAGAAAGCCTGAGCAGAATTGAGGGCTCTGCCCCTGTCTGCTCCAGTCATAGGCAAGGCGCTATCATCAAGACTGATGTAGCTAGTCACAGAGTGGAAGTGATCATTTGTAGCTGAATTTTCCATAGCCATTTCATTGAACAAAAATTACCTTGCCTGTTTCTTCCCCTGAGTAGCCACAATTCTCTTTCTAGAAGACAGTGATTGTGAAATTATTATAACGTGCATGAAATGGTGCTTGCTTTGCCACTCTCTCTAGATTTATTAAGGGTTGAACTGACATAGAGAGCAAAACTGTCTGCTTAATCAACTCCCTTTCACAATTAGCAATGCCCATAAAAAGAAGTGAATGTGTATTATCCTGAGTCTATGCTGTTACTGTCAGTGGGAGCAGCACTGTAGTAATCTGTTTCCACCATCAACGTCAGGACCTGTGGATGTGCAAGAAGCAGCCATAATGTGCAGTATTCCAGCAATCCCCAGCTGGAAAATATTTCCTACCTGGGGAAATTACACTTGGATACAGGTAGATAGTACTACTAATGACAGTGTCCTGTTGATAACAGCACATCTTCTAAAAAATGATGAGGAAAAAAGCTTTAGATACATATCCTGCATGAGGAAAAGGAGTTAGAGCTGACAATCCATCAGGCAAGGAGCAGAAACCTCTCTAGGATGTTAGTGCAAGAAATGTCACTGAGGTGAGCACTGGCCAGGTTTCTAAGAAACCAGGTAGATTGACACTCAGTATCATGACATGGAATGAACTGCTTTGATTGACAAAACTGTAGAGAATTAAAGAAGGAGATCTGAAATGACGTTGCCACCAGTGGCAGCCACCACAGCACACCTGCAGAATGCCACTAGCATGCAGGCTGTGCACTGTGCCTACTGGGCTGCTCTGAGCTGCCACAAATAACTTTGCAAAAACGAATGGCTCTGGTCTGGCATCTTCAGGACTGAAGGACTGAGAAAACCAAAAAAGATACTTTTAATAGAAAAAAGAGACTGTTGCTTCCCTGCTAAAGCCTCAGGGATCTAAGGCTTTGTATGCATACTGAAGAGTGGAGAAAAGTCTTCAGGAGAGGAAAAGAGATCTCAGAAAGCAAGGGAAAATAAACAGAAAGATAACTGATATTTACGTCACGATCTTCCAGATTATTTTCTGTACTATTGCATAGGTTTATTCATTGAATGCTGCCTTTTACCAAATGGATTGTTACATTTCTTCTTAAGAATTTGTTTATTATGATATTTAAGCTGGCAGCCCATGGGAATGTCTTCTAAAGCATTGAAGCTACTTTGTAGATTTGGTGCTTGAGGCCTTCAACAGCTCTTGTTTAGAATGGTCTGGTTCCCTTTCTGCCCATTGTAGAGCTCTGCTTTTGGGCAGTGCTTTAGCCAATACTAGTGATAAACGTAGGGAGGAAGTTTAAATCCCTATATATAGGAAAATGACTCTCTTAATTTAACTGGCAACACATGCTACGTTCTTTTCATTATTCAATAACCACAAGATGCAGTACTACTGTAGATGTGAGTAACTCTCTGTTGTGTATTTAGTATAGAAGAGTTTATGCCTTTAGGATGGACCTCAGCAGCAGATGAATGTAGACTTCACTGCAACAAACCCATCATATAGAGATTTGGACTCAGTTTCCCTCCGGTGCTCTCTTTTGCTTCCAGTGTGCAATTTATTCCTGGTCTTATGCAATTATTGATTTAAAAAATTCTGTACTGGAAAAACAGGGTGGTACATTAGGAGTGACAGCATATAGTCAGAGCTACCCATTTCTCTGAAGGCTGATAGCCTTTCTACTATATCTATACTAGAACATAGTAGTAGCCATAGCACCCTGTTTTATTTCTACCTGGGTGGAAAACCCTCTCTTTTTGACAAATGACATCTGTAGTGTCAAGTTTCAGATTTCACATCTGTCCAACCCTGTCCTGTCCTATCCTGTTTTTGACAGATTCCTTTGCTGCAGTTCAGTCATCCTTAGCAACTCAACAGCTACGGGTAGTCTTTTCCCTTTCTAGCATTGCAAATACAGAGGAAGAAGGATGCTAACTTCAACTGGTGGTTTAATATAGCTCGGTAGGTATACTAGAGGTCACCTAGTCCAACTCTTACTAAAAGTGGGTCCAAGCAGAAAAGGTTGCTCAGGGCTTCTCCAGTTGTGTTTTAGTAACTCCCTTAGCATCCTCAGGCCCCTTACAGTAATTCTTCTCTTGGATTTAATAAAAAATTTTTACATTTTAGTTTGGATTCAGATTACAAAACAAGTCTTCTGAACTCATCATCAGCAACAACTGTTTGTTCTTCAAATAGCAAGAACTGATTTTGCCCATTTTTCATGAGCGAGGGCAACTGTGCAACCACGTTTATCAAAAAAGTCTTTGACTTCTAATGAAACTTTCTCTATAAGAGTTGGTTGATTGTGAAGCTCTTTGGAAGGCTTTGAAAAGGTCATAGCCTCAATCCTCAGCTTCGAGCAGAATGTCAGAAGGCTTTAAAGGGTCATTTTATATCCGGCAAAACAGTGGATGATACGGCTATATAGTTTTAACTTGTCTTGGGCAAATATTTTCTCTGAGCTGCAAAAATGTTGTATTTATACTTTTAATGTATGCTGTATTATTAAGCTCTGACATTAAACACCTTCATGCCAGTTTGGAGGCGCACTGAACTTTACTAATCATACAGTAAAAGAAGGGAAGGGGAAACCTGGCAGGTCTTACAGTTCATTTCTTCCTTACAGTTAACTCCAGAGGTCCCTTCCAACCTCAGCCATTCTGTGATTCTAACTGTGCATAATGTTGGACTGGTCAAAAGTTTCAGTAGTCAAAACTGAAGACATGGAAGCTTATTGATTTTTATATTGCAAAAGCTACCTATATAATCTATTCTACACACAGTACAAGGAAAATCTTGGTGACCAAGATTCCCTATTAAAATAAATACCTTCTACTTCTTTAACAGGAAAAGGAGACCTGGTTTTGGTGCAAAATGATGTAGGTGAAGCCTTAAAAAAACCCAACAAAACCCAGAAAACCAAGCAGAGACCTGCTCCTGATAATGCACTCTCCCCTGGGTGGAGTGGAACACTGCAGACAGTGTTATCCTCAATAGAAGAGCATGTTCTTGTAGAAATGACTCCACCATTCTGCTGACATCTGCAGCCTGACAGGAAAGTTAAACATTTAGAAACTAGAGAAAAGTAGTGTATAGTCTATGGAATATAGTGGGGCAAAGTAAGTTTAGGAGTATTGAATAACAAATTCCTAGAAAAATGAAGTATTGTTTAGCTTGAGACTACTTGAGCCTGCCAAATAAATTCAGATGGGAAAAGATACTGAGGTCAAGATTAAGGGAAGAATCCAAAAAGTCAGCATTTAGGGCACTCTAGCTTGTATTGCTTAACCCACTAGACTACAGGATATTGGCTCTCAGTACCCTTAAACTTCTGCTGAACTGGTTCCACTGTATCAATTTCATGATAAATGAACAAGCAGAATTCTGGGACCTGCTTCCCACCCCTATGGTGTTTTAGCTAATTCTTCCTCAAGTACAACCTGGTCTGCTTTGCGTGGGGCATTTGGATTTGTCTGGATCCAGAGAGTGAATCTTGTGGGTGTATTGTAAGAGTTCTTACCGAAGAAGTGGAGTACTCAATTTGTAATTTTTGCTCCAGTAAATATTTGATTGCCTAAGAAAAAATGGAAAGATTATAATCCCTTCAACTAGCAAAAATTATGATTAGAACACTTCTGTGAGGGTAGAAGCTCTCCTCAGGCATTCAGGAGTCAGTCTTCTCAGGCAGAGCTGTGGCTCTGTTTCATTTTAAAATAATTCTTCAGCATGAGTCACACTTTTTTCAACTCCCAGTGTAGCTTTACCAGTAGGAAAAAAGAAACCGAGCAATAACTCCCACTCCTTTCTTCCTCCAAATTGTGCAAAATCCCCTCTCAAACTTTGGAGGAGCGGTTCTGGATGACCATTGGCTCTAACTTTTCCCATCTGGTCTCCCAAAGACAAGTGTGCAATTAGCCTTTGCCTCCTAGGCTAATTGACCTTTAGCCTTTGTCTTTTCAGCTAATTACCAAACCAGTCTAGCTGGCAGTTTCTCAAAGACTGACATGGTGTTAAGATAATAGGGAGGCTTCAGGCTGAAACACAAATGCAAAAAGACATTTTTTTTCCTCACTCCCCAATTTTTATCACATATACTAGTTCTTTAGCAGATCACCCTGTCATAGAAATTGGTCCTGAGTTTATATCCTGAGGGTGAGAACTGCTGAGCTGGGAACTAAGAAAGACTGCTAACTTGACAATTCTGGCATTTCAGTTCCTGTTAGTCCCTAAAATGAACTTTTCAGGATTTCTACCTCTCTCTAGACAACCAAAAATATTGTGGTTTAGTTTTTAATTTCAGTTGATTTTTTTTTTCCACAGTAAATGTTGTTTGTTTGGGATAGATTTCTCCCTCTTCTGTTTAGTCTGTCAAGCAACTACACTGAATATGGGTAAATCTGACAACCTTATTCAATCAATATGGTGATAGAGATTAGGTATCAACCCTGTTCAAAAGATGGGACTTTAGTCCTAATGGCTCAGCCTGCTGGAAAACAATTCTCCTTTGGTTTTGCCAGATATAAGGGCAGAACCTTGCGCGAGGGGAAAAGCCCTTTCACTCTTGTAAAAAAGGTTCATATGAAGGTAACATTGGAATTTTTATCATTGGCATAAGGGGCTTTGCTTCTGAGCCTTTCTTGAATGTCACAACAAAAAAAAAAGTAAAAAGTTACTCTAGTCAGTTATAGTCGGGATTATTTACATCAACATTGTCAGAAAAAAAAAAATTACTTCCCTTTATTACAATTTTCCAAAAATGAGCAGGGTTTTTGTCTTGTGCGAAGGTTGCTGCTGAAGTGCCCTGTGATGAATACATCTTCTGAATCTTAATAGCTTTAGATGGACTGTCCTAGTAGTCACTAGTAAAATAATTAGAATAATTAGACATATTAAATCTTAATTAGTAATTTCTCTTGATAAGAGAAGTAAGCAATGTTTGACATGTATTACTTTTGTTTGTGTTTTATAACATCTGGCAAGACGATCTTATACTACGTATAGAGCATGTCTTCCAGTTTTGGTTTGTACTGCTAAATAACACAGACGTTCTATAAATCCCGTTGCTGTAATTTTCCTGTATCTTTATTTTAGACTGAGCTATTACCATGATGAAGTCCTGATTCTTAAACATATTGGAATGAATGTTTAGGTACCTGCATGACTGCAAATTGAAACTAGCTTTTATGTTTTTCTGTCTTAGAACTTTAAGAATGTATACTAACACATTATATAGTTTATTTACACACTGAAAGAAGATCTAGTGGGAGATGATGTTCAAGAGATGGATATGTTCAGTGTAGGATATGTTCAGTTGCCATGGTTATTTCAGGAAAGTATATGTATAGTTAGTTAAGTCCCTGTATAGTTTAACTTGTACAACAAATAAAAATATATGGGTGCAAAACTTGTCACATGAAACAAAATCTTTATAATCCTACAGCTTATGATAATAAATTGAAACTGAAATACATATTATGCACAGATACACAGCAGTGGTGGCCGCTAAGGTAACAGTATTCGTCTTCTTACATAAATAGCAAAACAGGTCAGAATGCAAAACAGGTCAGAAATAAATGAGTTTCTAGAAGCTGAGGTGATAGTGTGATAATCTGAATTTTGGAAATGATCTTGTGACGTTTAGAGTTACAAAAAATGAACTTGTCTCTCTCTCGTCTCTCATTTTTTTGTATCACTGAAAGAGGCAGCAGGAGAAAGGACTAAAGTGATAGAAAAATGACCATCCTGGCTGTGCAAATGAGCACTTTGAATTAGTTGTTTGGCTGAAGATAATTTCTCGTGTGATCTCTTGCATCTTTTGTGTTTGTGTTTCTGTTTAAGCACTGAATAACTCAATAATAGAATGTGAATAATGTCTTAAAGGGAAGTAAGTCTATCTAGTTATTTCTTGCTGCTAAATGCTTAAAGATAACATCACCTTTATTAGGCTATCTGGTGAAATGGAGTAACATGAAATATATATGCTTATGAGCCCCTCTTTTCTGTGGTCTAAAGCAGTAAGGCGACCCGTTAAATAGCAGAAGGAGGACAACCTTCATCCTCTTCTGCTCCCTCTCTATTTCAATATTAAACTGTTTGAGGAGTTTATGAGTGTGGAAGCCAAAGCCTCACAAGCTAGAGTAGAACTCGAATTTTTCTGAATTGTAAGAAATTTGTTTTTCAGAAATGATGTCTTTGTTCTGATTTGGAAAGGTTTGACCAAGTATGAGTTCATAGAGTATGGTGGTCTGCATAAAATAATGCAAAAATACAATTTACCCTGAAGGTGCAATAGAATTTTAAACTTACTACAAATAAAGACAGCATGGCAGAACTTAAAAATGTCAAGGTTTTGTCTTTTACCATTGGACACTTGAAACACAGATGTTACATCTCAAATATCAGGCATTGTAGAACAGATGTAAAAGGTTAGTGTTGTTCATAGATTGGGTGCGTAAAAAAGAATGTGATGGGCATTAAATACTATGTGACTACAGTGCCATGTAAGCAGCATGGAGTGGCTCTGAGGGGGAATGGATTGAATGGTGCTTAGTGATTTCAAATCCAATCTCAATTCCAGAGCAAAGGCAGAGGTCCATGTGTGAGTTCTGGTGATAATGTGGATAATGATTCTGTCAAGTCAAATGCACATGCTGACCGATATAAATGAGTTATCAAGGCCTTGTGAATAATGTCCTGGTGATGAGCCATAAATCAAAGTGCAATCATCAATCCGTCTGTAGAGGGAGGCTAAAATAGTTTAGTAGTAACCCTTAAGTTGGTACACATATTAATATGAAAAATAATGAGTCTGCCAACTTTAAGCAGTGGTTTGCTTTGGATAAACAGTCTGTTAGCATTTGGGCAGGCTGGTAAAGCCATTTGACAGATTCGTTTGTCATATGAATAATAGCTCATTCAGTGCATTAAAACAACTGGCAGTCCCTTATCAATGATAGCAGGTCAGTGTTATGAGTACTATATGATTCTAACAAGTACCTTGCTCAATTGTAATTTTATTAATATTATTATATATTAATTGAATTAATATAGTATTCTGGTATCTTGGTCATAGATATGGATGATTTTGTTCTTGCTGCGGAAACAAATGGGGTAAACAGGTGGTCTCTGTAGCAAAGGGTTTGCAGTCTAAATCCAACCAAGACAAGACAGTGGACAGACAGACAAACTGAAAACTACAAGAAAAAATGAGGCACTTTTGGTCCATGAGATAAGCAGCGGTCTCAGGACACTAGCAAACTAATCATTGTCAGGCTTTTTGTCAGCTTCACAACAGAGTGTTAAAGCAGATTTTGAAGGGGGATAATGCATTACTTTGGGCAGATGTTTATAGAAGCTCGTCTCAATTGTGGTAGAATGGGAAGACGCTGCTATATTTTCAGTCTTGTTTCTTAAGGAATAAGTCTTACAACATCTCACCCTGAGTACGGTGCAGCAGTAAGGAAGGTTGTCTGTCTAGTTGGCTAACTTGAACTAAGTTTAATAAAATAACATTCTAAAAAATAGTAGATTCCAAACATGTCAGGAGCGTAGACAGGGAGCGTTTCAGAAGCCTGTTTAATGCCACCGTGGAGGGAAAGGCTGAAGCAGGTAAGGCTTGAGACAAGCAAGAAAAGCTTCTGCTTTATTATTTTTTTCACTAGAGAATCCAAACACGTAATTTAAATATATAAAAGACAGTGTTCACTGGTTCTAGTGCTCTTGCAATCACTTGTTCCTATTATTCATTTTTCCAGTGGCATTTACTCCAGTATAGTTTAATGGCTATGCAACATCCACAACCAAGCTGTGAAAACCTGAACTTTCTATTTATTCCTTAATTTTATGTATTATATAGACAAAGATACATTTTCACTAAAGTCAATTTTGCCACGAGGCAAAAGCAGTTTCATCTTTCCTGCTTCCTCCTATCTTATTTTCTCAAACTGTAATTTTGTTTGTGCAAGATAAGAGATCTTCTAATAATTAAAAGGTGTTAATACAAACAGCATATAGATATTCCTGCAAATAGATTTTGTTTTAAAATACCTGCTATCCTTACATTTATGCTTTTGTTATGAAAATAAGATTTCTGTTGCTTGTAAGGTTACTACATTGAGAAAATTACCAACTAGGCACTGTAATTACTTTAGGAAAGCACCAAGGAAAACTGCTTCACATTATTTAGACAATTTGATTACTCTTACTCATGATTTCAGAACGTGATAATCTAAGTGTTGCTTTAACTGGAGTGCTCAACCATCCTCAACACAGTGATTTATACAAACAAATGAAATGTCAAGCTGAAATGTTCCAGATTTAGATCTCCTGAAGCTCCATGTTGCTGCTCTTTGTTACAGACACTCTGTAAACCTACTCGCCAGCTAGTGTATACTATTACAGTTTTGAGTAAACCAGCAGGTTTCTGCATTGTCTCTAAGTTTTAAGGCAAGACCGTTCGACTTCTAAACTTAACATTAACCATATACACAAAAACACCTGCAGTACTTTTTTGTCTTGTGGAGAAAAATAAAAATTTAGCTGAGACAATCTATTCTCACAGAAATGTTGTCAGATCTTCCTCCTAAGGGAAATGTGAATTAGCAACATAGCAATGAAATAAATGGCTGCGTATCAAAACATTACACGAAAACATGCAACTGGGAGTCTGGGAAAAAGCTGTCCTGCACTTAAAAAAACTGAACAAAAATCTTGGGTGTTAAAACAATTTATGGCTAAGAAGAGCAGATGCATCTTTTCCAAAACAGCCCAGTATTCATGAGGGTGATGCAGTGAAATATGCACAATCACAAGTATAGATAACATCTATATACAATAAGAAAGAACAAACAAAATTTTATTATTCATCTGTCATTGTAAAAAGATTCAGCCTTGGCTGTGAAAAATGTTCATGTCCATACATGAATGTATTTAGCTTCCTGGAGTCAGATTTCTATACCTTCTCACTTTCCTAATGGAATAGGGTGTTGGATTTAACCCAAACACTGACAGAATCAGTCAGTTGTTCATCATTTGTAAGTATGGGTCTTGAACTGTTTTTGAACATTTAAATCAGAGAAGGTGTTGTGAAATGGGGCCCCAAGCCTCCTCTACCTGTAGTGCATCTTGTTTGTGTGAAAGCAGGTAGGGTATTTCAAATACCAGCTACCAAGTAGACAGGAGAGATAAAGATACTTTAACTAGATTATTTTTTTAATTCCGCTTGGAGACCAAGGGAAGAGATGAATTTTTTTCATTCAGCTTCTCTTTTGTGCTGACAGGTACTTGAAATTTCAACTGTGGGGCAGACCTGTTTGTATTAAAACTGTCTTTTGTCCAATGGAAATTGTGGCATAATTCCAGAAGTACCTGCAGTTCCTAGCATATCATCGAAATGGGATGTTGCTGTCTACCTATTGAAGCTTCAGACTAACAGTATTGAATAAATACCCAGAAAAGCTGTATAAGCTTTCAAGTGAGAGTAACGCAAACTTGACCTCTTTGTCTCCAGAAATGAATTATATAGAGTTTAGATTTCTATGCCCCATTCTTTATTACATCTAATTAACCAGGCTGGGCTTTAACTTCTTAACTTCAATAGCGCACAACAGATTGGAAGAGGATTTCTGTACAGGCTGTGTGGATGGGTGGTGATCAGATATTCTCAAGGTCAGACAATAGAATAACAAATCAGCAATATCCATATTTTATGAGCAGTAGTGAAACACTGCTGCTAGAATGCTGAGGGACTTACATGGCACTTACAGACATTTTTGTCTGTTCCACTCTTTGAAGTGAAAATTTTGTGCAGTATTTTTTTTTTATCGTATGCATGGAATGCATTGAGATTATATTTCTAGTCTTGCAACACGGAGGAGGAGGGGTAAACTTTACACTTGCCTTTGTTGAAATTCACAGGGTCCATGTCAGTCCATTCGTCCACCTTGTTGAAGTCCCTCTGCCTAGCAGCCCTGTCTTCCAACATATCACCCTATCCCTCCAGTCTGATTCCACTCACAGACTGGTGGAGTATGCACTCTGCCCCATGCTCCAGATGATGTTAAACAGCATCAAACCATTGTGGAATATCACTGCTAACCAGCTTCCAGCTGGTGGGCTTCAAACCACTGACTGCTATGCTTTAAGCCCAATGATCCAGCCAGGTTTTACAGCCACTGTCATCCACTCCACCCATCCAGTCCATACTGCTCCTACAAGAAGGATACCAGCCTGTCATAAGAGATAGGAGAGAAGCAGGCACGAGTAGCACTGGTGGAATTTGCACTGAGAGCATGTGGCCCAAAGGAGACGTGGAGCAGCTGATGCAAGGCAATCTACTTGGTGACTGAGGGCAGAAGGAGAGCAGTTTGATAGGCAGCTTGATAGGCAGCTGAGCTGAAGAGGCTTTTTTGTAATGGGGTTATGAAACAGTGATTGTAAATACAGACATAAATCAGAAGAGAGATAGAAGTTAAAGATCAAAGCAAAGAGCAGGGAGTGAGGGAGTATGGGAAGATAGATACAGGATGGAAAACAAGTTAAAATGAATAGATATCAAGGAGTTAGGCAGCTTCGATCTATGATAAATAAACAAGGTTCAAGACATATTGAAATAAAGAAATTTATTCCACATTTCCTCTATGTAATGCAAATATTCAGAGACCTGTGTGTAAGACATTTTGCTACCAAGTTGCCTCTTAGGACTGAGTATCTGAAACTGGATAGGATTTATCTAACAAAAGTTCAGATGCTGCATGCCGTATTAGGTGAATTAATATGCACAGCACTGCATTTTCTCTTCCAAATTAATAAATAGCACGTTCATTTCTTTTCTACTAATTGAAAGTTTAAGTTGTTTGTCTAAGGCCAATGATAGGTCAATAAGAGGTTAGGAATAGATATTGCTTGTTTTCTCCAGAGCCATGAACCATCGCTGGGTTTCATATTTCCTCTGGCCTGTCTCGTGATACTATTTTGCAGACAGATGAAAGTATTTCTTTCATTATTAAAATGACAGGGCAAGTAAAAAATTAGGGAATTGATAATTATATACAAACCTTTTCCCCAAGGGCAAAAGAAAAAAAAAATCAATGTGTTGCAGTTTTTTCAATATAATTAGTGACTTAATGATGAGAAAATTAGTATACATATTTTCTTTTCAGGACTTACCTATGGATGGATTTTATAGCCAGAGGATACTTTCATTCTTATGGCTGGCTAGGGCATCTGAACAATAGGAAATGAGGAAATGACTTAGTGCAGTTTAAAAAATAAGAACTTTTAAGAAATATTTCTAGGCTACTTTATTTGTGAGCTGGTTTTGTTATTGTTGCTTGAATTGCTTGTTTACTTAGGTTGAAAATTTTTGAAGACCAGCAGCAAAGCTATGATTATAATGACTACTGGAGCAAATCAGGAACTACCTCTGAAATTTTAAAGTGATTTTGCTACTGAGGTTGGAGATTCTTATCACTTTACTTGAGGCACCCAAAGGAATCTTGTTTTCTTTTGCGCCGTCAGTAGCCACTGGAGAGAGAGAGAGAATCCTTTTGCAAGCAGAGTATGAATTTGGCTTACATAATATGAATCAAGTTTACATCATTCTCTACTATGTAAGTTATGTGTAAATTTGGATCAACGTCTCCTGTTTGGAGGAGAAATGAATCCCTTTACTCTATGGCAAGCCTGTTAATAGTATTCAGAAGGGTAGAGGCGAAATAGCTGCCTAGAGGGATTTTGGAAAAAAATGGATGGGTGTGACTTCAAAGTAGGGAAGTTCTTTCTAAGCCTCAGTGAAAGTCTCTCTTAAATACATTTCATATGAAGACATCAGGATTAACCATGTGATACTGAGGAAACATCTCGTGTATAATGAGCAGAGACTTTGCTGAACATTATTTTCTTACTCCTGCTAAGGCAAGGAGAAAAGCTGTTACACTTCTCATTTAAGGACCTGCCCTGGCTCGCAGCCACAGAACCACTGTTCAAAGAGCAGGAGTTTTAGCTGTGTGGCAATAATTTTACTCTCCTCATTCTTAGACGTACTTTGCAGTGTTAGCTGAGTGTCTGTGATGCAGAATAGACCTGCAGGTCTATTCATAGAATAAATCTTCCTGTTCATTGGATGATCCTTTTTATGAGCTGCAGAAGGAAGTCAAGAGGAAATACTTGTTCTACATTTCTGTGGTATCTGACAAGTGCACATCTGTGACCTGTATAGAAGGCTCCCTTTTGAGCCACCTCTGTTCACTATTTCTATCTGTATCTTGAGCGTGAAGACTAAGCCACTATAAGCTACTTTGAATAATGAATTTATTCTTATCCTCCTTCCTTTCTTATCCACTATCTGCCAATACTATCTCTTGGCTTCCCTGCCAATGTGTGAAGTTATGCTACCATATTGCTAGCTTCAGACTCTACTGTTTCTTTGCACTCCCTACTCCCTTCTTGCATCCATTTCTTCAATACTGTTGTGTCTTGCACAACTTTCCCTCTTGGAAACTCATCCCTTCTTTCTTTTGCAAGAGAAGGAAGCTATTTTTATCCTTTCCTTAACTTAGACCTAATTCCATCAGTTCCCTTAGAAAAGTCAACATCTCTTAAGCCTGGGCTGATGCAGAAAAATGAGGTATAGAAGGTCATGAGCCCTGCCCAGGAGGGCCAGCAGCCATTGTTACAGGAGGAGACATCACAAGGTACTCCTACTCAAGAATAGGCAGGTGAAGGTGTGTATATGAAGAGAATGTGTGCCTGGATATGCTCACTTACAGAAGGGAAGTTCACCTGGAGTTTGGCAGCTGCCTAAAGGAGTGAAGGAAGGCAGCGGACAATGTGCATTTAGTGCAGGGTGAAGGCATCTCTCAAGGCAGAGGCAGACGAGCAGTGACAAACGTTATATGCAGAGAAGTGTTATCATGGTCTGGTGACTTGTGAAAATTGCAACTGTTTAATCTATAGGTAGCCAGTGCATGGGAATGTCTGACCACCTACAGATCAAACCATTGCAATTTGCAGGTCAATGAAAAGAGAAGAGAGCTGGGGGAAGGACAAAGTGCGGAGTCTGGTCTGGGCTCTGCTTCTGGTAGTCTGACACTTTGGAGTCAAGGATCCATTTGTAAAATTTGCTAATGCCAAATTATTTCTGTTGTTTCCTTTGCTTTTTTCCCATCCTGGTTATAGCTTTTGGAAATAAAATGTGCTGAAACACAGAGGACAATAATTTAGGAAAAGGATCCTTTTAAAAGGTAATCTAGCAGAACGTGAAGGCCAGAGATGTTTTACAGGTTTGATTTCCAAGATAGGTACCATTACTTATGGGTCAGAGTCCCCAAAAAGGTTCAGCAATATTTAAATGAACTAATAGATGAAGGGTCATTCCTCTGGTTCAAAAGCAAATGAAAAGCTCGACAACAGATGGATATTTTGTGCAGTCCAGTAAGAGTACGGGAAGGATATTTCATTTAGACAGAAAGAAAACACTAGATTGTGCATGAGCTAAACAGTGATTCTTTGGATGTTCCTTTCTACAGCAGAGTGGATTTATGACTTAAATTAATTCATCTCATGAAGGGCAATGGTAATTGAGACCTCTCTGTATGTTTTATAGTGTGAATACTAATGTAATTAAATGCTTAAAATTAAGGATAGATAAAAACTTGATCTGACAGTGGTAACTCTGTAAAGACAAATCGCAGAGCACATAGTCAGTGCATGAATCTGTGATTAATTTATACAGCCGTTTATAAAGCACTAAATAACAGAATGCCAATTATTATGGAAACAAATTGTGTTTATATTAGCATATCTGAGGTGATCATTGATCCCAAATAGCATTATTTGAAGACTAAGAGGAAGAATAATGAAGGAATAACATTCTGCCCTGCAGCTGTCCAATGCGTTTCAAAATGGAAAGTGAAACTGGCACATTTTGGGTTTTATTGATTTAATCGAGAAACAAACAAAAAAGCTGCCTCACTTTTCATCAGTAAGATTTGCTTGTTCTTGTCACAAGCAAATAGCTTCTTTCATCACCGGCAACAACAAGAAGAAAGTCTCTTGGAGGGGCATGGAACAGGAAGTGGAAAGGCAAATCTTTCTTGTTCTGAAATAGAGTCATTAGCTGGGCTCTCACTCCTTCAGAAGATGGAAATGGACTTCAGTAGAAATTATTCTTTAGAAACTAAAGAAATTTACTGAGGAATGATTATTTATTGAAAAAACACTATTATTTTCCTTTGTTTATTATTTTTGCTCAAAGCTCCTGAAGTAGTAGGGTAAGGCTTGCTGCTTATGATTTTATTTGCTCTTTTTTGTTCCTAAGATCTGATTCTAATAATTACTATGATAAGTAAAGTTTGCAGTTACTTCTGATTCTGAAGTAGTGTTGGAATAAAGGTGGTGTTTTAAAAGATCTTGAACTAGATCGTGTATAATAGAAAGAATTGATAAATCCGTCCAAATCAAATTTTAATGGATATATATTAAACTGTAGACTAAACAGGTGGAGCTGTGATATCCTCTCTCTTTCTCAATTTTTGGTTTAAATTTCAATACTGGAAGCTTTCAGCTCATAGCAAGAAAACTCAGTCAGTTTATTCCTGATAAAATAAGCTACAGAATTCAGCAATGATATTGTTGAATGCCATTATATCATGACTGCGATACCTGCGGAATATATCCAGTAATAGGGAAGTGTCATAGTTGTCTAAAGAAGTGATGAAGCAGCTGCAGTTCTTCCACTTGAGAGAAAAGAAGCAGTCAGAAAATACTGAGGAAAAAATAAAGCAAATACAATTGCCCTTTTTAAATTGCTGTTCTCCATATGAGCTCCAGCGGTCCTAATTGCTTAATGAAATGGGCACATTTGCATTTGAGTTTGAGAGGAGGCCTCAAAACTGCATCAAAATTTAATTTAACAGCTTGTTAATGTCAACCACAGCTTAACACCGATACATTTTGTAAGGTAACTTTAATTAGTTGAGCACATGAGCCAAACTATGATACAGTATCTCCAGAACCACCAACGGGGAAGAGTTATCTCAAGAATTATCTCAAGAGATATGTAATGTTAGGTTGGTCAGAGAACTAGAAAATACCTGTCTTGCGGCTTGGCAGTATATGGACAGGAAAACATTAACTGACCTGTTTTAAGATGGCCTTATGCAGCCTTTCAGTTCTGGTTGTATGATCTTATGTTCACAAGTACTTGCAGTTATGAGTCACTAAGAAACCAGATTATGATCATCAGGTGATTAAGCCATAAATATTATTGTTGGCTTACAGTAAATAACATCTGTGAGATGAGATGACATCTTCCAAATCAGGCCTAGTTACTTGGACCCTTGCCAACTTTCTGAAGTGCTTCATGTTTCCTATGGAGGCTGGTTATTGTATTTTTTTGAGTTCTCTTTAATATTTTGGTCAATGAAATTCAATAAGACAACATCAGGTTGATTAAGCATTTCCTAAGGAGCTGTGATGAGCTTAATTTTTTTCTGCTGACAGTTCTTTGCCCCTTTTCTTGTTGCCTCAATAATGACTTACTTTTGACCAATTCTGTCTTCAACGATAAGCAAGAAGGGAAGAGAGAGATTGTTTGGAGACTATAATTTCTTGAAACAATTATCATGACTTAGCTGGTTTTAGTAAAGTTTGCCCTGGCATTTTGAGAATATAGCATGGGAATTAAAACACAAGGGAAATTTTCCTTTTTCCTTAATTTTCTCAGTAGACCTGTGGGTGGGACATCAAAACTGTTTTCAGAGACCCAGTTTCTTACTGTTGAAGTGAGTAGTTTGGGAGCACAAATCCCTTTTTGGGATGCCTTTGTTTTTAAATAATTCTTTAACTGTGAACTGCCAAGAACTGTACTGAGACTTCATGGTTTTATCTGCTTTAGCCCAGCATTGGGATAAATGCAAACTGTTAAACTCCACAATGAAAAACAGAAAGCTATAGAGGGAAAGAATGAAATGATAGGGTATAATCAAAGGCGAAGGGAAATGTAGTGCCACACAAATATCTCTGAGAAATTTGTTAAACTCAAGCTCTTGTATAATTAGATGACAAGATTTATTTTAAACTGTGAGGTATGAGTGTGACAGCACTATAATTTGCCTTAAATAATTTCTTCACACCCAACAAGACATGGTCTTCAGAGTTCAGTCCTGCTATGCATTTCTTAAAAATAAAAACAAATATTTTTTACACCTAAATTGAGTATGGAAACTGAAATAAAGCTTGCTAAAAGGCAGGTTTGACATTTCCTTTTAAGATTAAAAGTGATTACTTGATTCAGTGAGGTAATTGCTCATGCTTTACTGTCTGAATATCTGTGAAATAATCTTGTTGACAGCTCCTGTTTTATTTTTTCAATGTGAAGGGATGTGTGCACATAGAGCTAGCTTAAACATTTTGGGACAGGGTATCTGTATCGGTTTCTCCCTTTGCTCCCTGTCTGACCCATTGCTATCCAGGATAAGTAGTATGGAGTTTAAAGATCTCTCCTTTACAGGGGAGAAGTAAAGAGAAGACATTTAGACATGGTGTTGCAGGTACTATCCTTCTCATTTTCCCTATTCTGAAAGGGGAAAGAGGGACGTCAAGAATGCCATTAGAGCTGGTGGTCCTAACCTCTGCCATGCTATTAACATTATTATTGTAATTTCTAGAAGGCGAGATGTCAAAATCTGTGCTTACCACATCTCTTAATTTGCCACACTTGTTTTAAATTAGTTTTCTAGAGTATTTCATAACAGCAATGTCCCCATATGCTTTGGCACGTGCCTAAACACAAATGCAAATAGTGGTAATGCATAGTTGGGTCGTGCTCTTGCTGCTGGTGGTGTCTGTGGCAGAGGACCAGGAGTGAGATGTCTCTGTCGTATTGTGTATTGTTGCACTGATTCTCTACAATGACTGATTCTGCAAACAATTCAGGGAACATACTCATGCAGATGGAATTTAGTTTCCATGGCTCTAAATTGCTTTCTACAAATATTTGTGCCAGTCTATGGAATGCTTATGGCAAGGTGAATCAGTGTGACCATAGCAAATATCTATAAATATCATAGTGAATGTTTATGGTAACTTTTTGCTGTATTCATGCAGCCTAATTATAACATATGCCTACATTATTCATGACATTTTGAGCTCTTCTGGTTTATTTCCTATTGTTTCCAGATTCTAGTACATTTTAAGCAGAAATACTTGCTGGCAGCACAAAACTCCTCTGTTTTCAGTGATCCATCTGCCATTTGGAATAGTTTGTTCAGACATCGCGTCAGAGACCCCTTCTTTGCATGCCAGCTTTTTTCTCCTCTGTGAGCTGTGATGAGCTTTTCCTTTCTCCTTATACTCCAAGTGATTTCATTCTTGCCATAGGGTCTTTTTTAAAACTCTGCATCCATCACTGACTTTTGAAACTTCATTGAAAGGGAAGATAATCAGCCTTATGTTATTTGCTTATGTTTTTGGTCTGTTTTATCTTAACTAGATAGTGCCGTTCTGAACCAGTGGCGATCCCAAAGGAAATCAGCTGATTCTTCATGGTGACATTTCTGGGTAGTCTTCCTGAAAAAATAAAGCATCACCGCTCTGTAGCTTAGCTCTCTGGAGGTAGCACTCATACTTGCAAAGCTAGAGCTCTTATATATTCATGAAGCTTTGAATTCATTAACTGTGAATCTGTTGTCTTGTCAAGTCCCTACTAAGAAATGTTAAAATTCAGCCAGATGTCTGGTGTTATCTCCTGTTTTAAAAAAAATTATATAAAATCTTTAATCTGCGAAGTTGATAGTCAGTGAAGTTCAGTACTTTTAAAGTCTATTCAGATACCTGGCACTTCTCATGGCTTTGAACATAATTATTTTGCTTGGGTCAGTAATTTTCACTCAGCAAGTTTTTTTTCTCAGAAAATGGTTAGAAGGATATCTGTCACAGTTTGTTGGTTGATACCACGAATATGTGACACATTTGCTAGTACTATAAGGCTGCTACTCTGTCACTCTTGGTAGTGGAGTGATACAACTTCTGGTAGCAGATTTTAAGGATGTTCTTAGCAGAAGAATGTCAAGACTCATAATTTCTGACTTCAGTTCCTTTTTCTGGATGGAAATGTGCAGTGATAGATCTTGCAGTGCTCTTTCTCAGAACTTACAGCTGAAGGATATGTTTGTAGTAATGGTTGCCCTGGGCTCTTAGCCCTAAGGTTGGTAGCCCAGAAGCCTGGAAGCCTGATCCTGGTTTTAAATAAGGAATCTTGCATGTTGAAGAGCCTTGTCTTCATGTGAGTTTATTGCTTTGTGGCAGTGAACTCAGCAGCTCTTGAACCTCTAACTCAAGTTAGGAATGTCACATTTTCTTCTCCTCAGCATCCAGCCCCAAAGCCTTGGATTTCCACTGATTTGCTCAGATTCTTGCACTGCTGCATGGGGGGGCACTCCCTGGCTCTGGGGATAGCACTCTCAGCTTGCTCCTGTATCTCAAGACAGCCAAAGAGCCCCAAAGAGCCAAAGTTCACAGCCAATGGCTGTGGCATTTTTTGCAAAACAGGAAAGCAAGTTTTCTTGGTGTTCTAATACTTTTACTGGTTTTTTTGGGTTGTGTTTGAACATCCTTTATTCAGAATCTAAGCAAAAATATTATGCATCATGCAAAATCTAAGCATTTCAAAATGTTGGTGTTTTCCTCTTGAAAACAATCCTGTTTTCAACTGTATAAGCAATAACCAGCACTTCTTAGCTGCAGCCTGGAAACTCCTGTATCACTAGTGCTGCAGAGATCCCATGGCTTCTATGATGACACTTTCTTCAATTTTCTTCTAACAGAACCTTTGACTGAGGGGCAATAGCAGTTAAATGACTAAGAAAGTTTTCCTTAGGAAATCCTCCTCCTCAAGAGCCTGTTGAGATGTTAATCTTCAACCTGCTTCCTTACTTTGGACTTGAGACAGACACTGTAAAAGCAGACTGGGATACCTTACTTCAACAGACATTTTCAACACCAGTGGTTGCTTATTGATTCAGCTGTTCATAAATCATTTAGAGATCCTCCTGCTGAGCACATCTTTCAGACAGGATCCCCGATGTTCCTAAACTCAGCTATACAAGCCCTCCCAGGCAATCCTCCCCGACAATAGCTTGTTTGATCAAGTGTCTGCTTTAGATTTTTTTTAGCATGAAACCTTCTTGTGTTTTCAACAGAGTTTAGATAGAGAATCCTAGATTTGTATTTTGAAGTGTTGTATTCAGCAACTTTTATTGCAAACTACAAAAGAAAATCAACTAGTGTTTAAAAGAATAAGGCAGTTTGCAAAAATGCAACCAACACAAAACCCTCGGAACTTGGGAAATGCAATATATTCAACCTTAATTCAGTCACCTGTGCTTCTGAATTATGAAATACATTGCTATATGATAGGTAATCACAATACCTACATACTGGAGAAAGCTGCTGCTTATTCCCTAGTTCTGCCAGTCCTGACTTCTGAATGCTTCTATTTGCGACATTAGCAATTCATTCTTTTTGAAGCATGCTATCTGCAATTCTCCCCAAACTCCTAAGTTGTCTGAATTTGGATAAATTTTCCAGCTATTTCATACAGTTAGTTGATGTAAAACATCAGGCCATGATTGTAAAATAGAGAGTACTAGAATTTCTCAATAAAATGGCAAAATCTACCATGGTAAGAACAATGTATTTTCCACATGAATTATTCTCCAAAAAATCTGAATCACTTTTGCTAAAACTTAAAAAAAAAAAAAAAGCCAGAGGCAAACATCAGCCTGGAATGGAAAATGTCAGTCAGAGCAATTAAAGTGTAGAAACCTATAAGCAACTAAAGCAGAGTCTTATGACAGAAAGTATCTAGGTAGTCTTGGCTAATCATCAGAGCCAGTACCACTTACCTTCATGTAGGTTTTATAATCTAAGTAACACATGCTAAAGCAAAGGAATTTTCAGCTACTCTAATGTAGGGAACCTAGTTTAAACTCATGAACATGGGGTTAGTTATTGCTCTACTCTGCCCTGGTGAAACCCCACCTGGAGCAGTGTGTCCCGCTCTGGAGTCCTCAGCACAAGGAAGACATGGACCTGTTGGAGCGGATCTGGAGGGGAGCCACAAAAATGATCTGAGGGCTGAAACCCCTCAGCTGTGAGGCCAGGCTGAGGGAGTTGGGGTTGTTCAGCCTGGAGGCTCCGGGGAGACATTATTGTGGCCTTTCAGAACATAAAGGGGGCTTATGAGAAAGATGAAGATAATCTTTTTAGCAGGGCCTGTTGTGACAGGACAAGGGGTGATGGTTTTAAACTAAAAAAGGGGATATTTAGACTAGATAGAAGGAAGAAGTTTTTTTACAATGAGGGTGGTGAAACACTGGCCCAAGTTGCCCGGAGAGGTTGTAGAAGCCCCATCTCTGGAAACTTTCAAGGCCATTGTGGATGGGGCTCTGAGCACCCTTACCTAGTTAAAGATGTCACTGCTCACTGCAGAGGGGTTGGACTAGTTGACCTTTAAAGGTCCCTTCCAACCCAAAGCATTCTATGATTCTATGGTTATATTACTTCAGTATGGACTTAGAGGCAAACAGTTCAATAAATGATCCTACAACAATGCACAAGTGGAATGAAGCACGTGGTTGCACACAGGACAGGACGTGCAACAGATACTGTGCTGTGTATTTGGGATGAACTGGACGTGGCTGGACAATAAGAGGTAGCAAGAGGGGAGATGAGTGAAGATAGGGAGTTACGGTGATGCTGAAAGTGTCGTGGTCATAGCACTGTAAAAGAAAGTATGGAATGTTTAATGGAAACCTAAAGAATAATACTGAGTAATTTTTGAATCAGAGAGAGCTTGTGCAGTCTACAAGGAGATATTCCTTCTATTTGATTTGCTAAATTCTACGACAGAAACAGATTCCTTCATCTGAATGTGTGTAGGTGATGAAAGGCTTTATGGTATTGTTCAGGTATCATTTCTCCGTATTCCATCTTAAAAATGATTATTTTGAAAAATAATGATTTGCATTTAGTTTTGCATTTCAAAAATTCAAAAGAGAGAAAATATCTGGAGAATTTAATGCTTGATCGATATAAATACTGCAAGTTATAAGTACTAAAAAGCCCTTAAAAGCTGTTGCAGGGAAGCCTTGTTCCATGTGCTGTACAGAAGCTCCCCAAGACACTGAGCCCCAAATTACCATTGTCTCTACACAGTGCACCTCACTGTCAAAGAAAAACATGACTCTTACACCCCTAATCATTTTCTGCTTTCTGAAGTAGAAACATGACAGGCCAGTAAGATTTCCAAAAACATTTAGAAAATGAATATAATTGTGAGGAGTTGAAATAAATAAGCCCTTTTCTTCCTGTTGCCTTCACAGACACTCTTCTCCCTGCTGTGTAATTACCTCTCTGCCTAGCACTACACTATGCATTGAAATAAACCTAGGTATTTAATAATCTAAAGGTGTTTCCTCTGCAAGAGGTGATAAATGTTTTATAGCTGAGTACTTTTTAGCACCAAAGTCTAATTTTTAGCATTGCTGTCAGTGTTAGATCTTTCTAAAATAGGAACAAAAAAGAATTTTCTTTAAATAGTCTGCTAACTCAAGTTAATTATTAAGCTTTAGAACGTCTTTTATCCATAGCAGAGACAACTTACCACCTTTGCCAACACAGTAGCTGTTTCTGTCTTACTGTAGGTATTCTCCTGAGTAACAACATTGGTAAGGTGTATCTGTGTAAGGTGTTACGCAGTGGTTTATATCATGCTAGCTCACTTGTTTGGAAAACATAAATAAAACAGAAAATGTCTTTGTCAATACCCATCTAGACAGATGCCATGTTTAGTTGGTTACATCTGTGTGAAGGGAGTGCTGAGGTGCTGCCAAATAAGAAAAGTGATGTGGAGCAGAACGCAAATCCCAAATTCTACAGAGTGCAAACCAACCTGCTTATCAGTTCTAATTATTACTTAACTGACTTTCATGTCATTGTTTTAATTTCTCATTATCATCTAAATCTGGTGAATTCAAATTAAAGAGAAGGAGAAAATGAAAAAGGTTAGTCTATAAAACTGATAAATGACAAAAACAAGAAAAATTTTGTGCAATGTGTTGTTAAGGGATTGTTCATGAATCTTGTCTTTAAGAAGATTCACTGGTCAGGCTCAGCTTCTGACTGTGCAAGTACACTCCTTTTTTTTTCTTCTTTTTTTTTTCTTTTTTTTTCTCTCTCCTATCTATTTCTCACAACTTGGAGCATCCTAAGAAGTGCCAATATAAAATGGACTGTGTGCCCTCCTCCACCTCCATGATAATGTTATTTCAATGCTTTAAGTAATCAATCTCCTTCCTTTGTATCTATACTTCCTAGAGAGCTGGAGACACTCTAATGTTTCTCTCTAGCCATCATTTGACCAGCAAATACACTCTAAGCATCCAGAAATTTTCTGTTTCTCTCGATTAATGCCCAGAGTTGGAGTCTGTCCCTGACCTACTATAAGGTTTGGGTAAACATGCCTTCAAGATTCAGTGCTCAGGGTTTTTTTTGTTTTGTTTCCCCCCATATATGGCTTGGTTTTAGATTCAGGATTATGTTTCCTAAAACTGTAGCTTTTGAGAATTTTTACACAGTATGTGGAAGACTTAAAATAAATTTCTTTTGTTTGGGAGCCTGTGATTTGTGGGTGGGTCTCACAGTTTGACAACTAGGTGATCAAACTGCATTTTTGAGGCTGCAGTCTAAAACACAATTCAGCATTTTATGTTTGTAGAATATTTTCTCTTCAACAATTTTGCTAGTTCCTATTGTGTTTAGTTGCAATGCATTTATGAACCTCTTTATGCAGCATGCTATTTTAACTTGATGTGCCAGAATGGGTAAATCTGAGGCTGTACAGGATAATGACAATGTCGTTTTCAAGGCGCTCTAAATGATATGGAAGATAACTTGAACAGATATTAGTTTCCTACTGTGCTCAGTTGTTACACAGTAGCTAATTAAAAGGCAGTTGACAAGCACATAAGACAAGCGATGCTTGTTGGAGTCCTTAGGAAGTTGAAAAATAATCTAATAACCCTAGAATTAATTTAGACTCAGATGTTTTCATTGCAAATGGTTAATAGGCTGATGGTTGAACTGGTGTGCTCAGACACTTTTCTACATGAAGTAGTACATGACCAGTTTAACTTTTCTCCTATGTAATAAAATTATACAAATTAAATTATACACATGTTCCCAAGTTCCTAGACTTCATTAAATACTAGGGGATTAAAAACTTGTATAAATTAATCAATGTGCTATAATCCTAAAAATTATAAAATGAGCCCTTGAGGAAGTAATGTAATACGAGCTTTTTAATTAGTGTGACACCAGAGATTCATTGTTCTATAATGTAAGTCATATGTTTATGAATTGTATTATCATTTTAAAATAGAAAAAAAACACAGGGGTTTTAGTGTTTGCAAGTAGGTGGTAGGTGCTTGTGGGTTTTGATCCTGTAAACACATCTTTATCTTCACACTTCTTTATCTACTTGCACAGGAAAACCTATGCTGGCGAGTATAGTGTTATCTTTACTTCCATGAGTAAATAGGTATCTAATGATTCCCGGGCCTGTTTTATCAAGATCTCCTTAAATAATCCTTATGGAAGCCAGAAGCCCTACTGATAGCAGTGAAGTGCTAGCAGTGCTTAGAATATCAGGTGCAATTTTATTATGAAAATGGTGATTTGTTTTTTTAGAGTAAGGTGGAAGCTAGTATTAGGTCCAGTCAGTTTTGAGAAGTGCTTGCTGTGTCATTTGACATTTGACACAAAAACTTTTTCATATAAAAATATTTTTGAAAGTCTTTATTCATATTCTTAGTTCATCTTCATACTACAGGCTGTTGTCATAGTCATTGTTATGGGTATAAAATGTGCTCCCTACAAACACACAGAACTGGTACTGATAATGTTAACATCAGTGAATCACTCAAGCTTTTAATTCTGTCATGCCAGACCTGCCAATAAACCAAGTGGCAAAATTTGGTGAAGTTAACCTTCAGATGTCAGTGAACATAGGAAAAATAAAATAGCAGCAGATTTTACTGTTGTTCACATGAAAACATAAAATCTCTTTGGTTTTCCAAAGGTATTTTAAAAAACGCAGTACATGGCCAATTAAAAAATAATAATAATAAAAACCACTTTAAATGTCTCAAACAGCATCTATGATGTAAGCAGAAAACTGCTATGTGACAGATTAATAGGGAGGGGAACTTGAAATAGAATCATAAATACGTCTTTTTCCAGTTTCAGTGCAGATCTCATATTTTTTTTGCTAGAGTCCAGACTTTGCACTTAACCTGAAATGAACCCATATGATCTGTATTCTGTACCTAGATGACCAAGTTACACCTACTAAATGTTACTCGTATGTCTGGCAATGTTTTCTGAGCAATTTTGAAACTGTTTAAGTTTGAGAATTCTTCCTCAGCATATACATATCACATTAAAGTTTATAATTGTTTGGAGACTGATGTTGTCTAAATCATATGCTTTGGTGTTGTGTGAATTCCAGTTTGTAAATTTACCTTAATCTGGTTTAGAGAATTTAATTTCCAAGCAGAGCAAGCGCCTGTGGGCGCTGTGCAGGGTAGGATCTGTGCAGTGCTGGAAACTTGCACAAGCCATACTTAGTATTGTGATTTAACAGCCTAGGACAGGGAACACTGCCTGAAATTGCCACTTGTTTCAAAGACTAAAACAAAACAAAACCACAAAAAAGAGGAAATGCTAACTTTGTCTTTGGCAAATTTCCCCAACGTTGTCTATTCTCATGAAAATGAACAAGGAAGATCAGAGATTTGAGCATTTTTTTGGATAATTCCTGTGGAGCTACTGGAAGAGAGACAAGTTTCCTATGCAGAACAACGTGGCAACATAGACTGTGTCTCTTTTGTTTCCACTCTGTATTTTGTAGAAATGTAAAGAAAAAAAGTTCAATGAAATTTGAATAGTCCAACAGTATCTGAGTCCTTTATATGTATTATTTATTGTATGAATCCTCAGCTAGTATAAATAAGTCCACTTACAATGATGGTAACTGTGGATTTGCTCAATTACATCCTCCATCTGGGCAGTGGAGCCATGCTTTAATAACAAAGCAGCATTTCTTTTTTTCTTCCTTCCTTCCTTGCTTCCTGTTAGAGCATTAAAGTAATTCTGTGTAAGCACACTAGCCCCAGGATATCCAAGAATTCTGTTGTTATGTCTTCTTCTGTTACTATTTACATTTACTGTAAATAACCTTTTTTGCATTAATAAAGGAAGGCTTGTAGTTATGGGAAATGTTCTCTACAAGCTAATTTCTAATTCCATCAAATTTCTAGAATTACATTGTGTCATGAAAGGCAGATATTGCAACTTTCTTTCATTTTCAATGGGATTTTCAGCAATTAAAAAAAAAAAAAACAACTAGTGTTGGTTATATTTTATTCACAGAGGCCATTTTTCGTATTAGATCTCTTTTATGTTCAAATACATCAGCAGATAAGCCAACACTGAGTTTTGAACTACAGGACTGGATTTTCAGTATTTAAAAATGCACCTCTTATTATGCAGTGATTGCCAGAAAAGCACTTGAAGAAAACCCAAATTATGATTTTGTTTGTTTGTTGTTTATGTACTCTAAATTAGCCTCACTACACTGTTTTTATACAGGAAACATTGCTTCTAGGCTACTAACTTGTGTTCCATGTTTCAGGTCAATGCATTTTGAAGCAGATGGGGCAGTAATTAATGAAAAATAGTGTTTAGAAAAGAAAAAGTAAGTCAATTTTACACATAGTATAATGTCTATAAAATGACTTGACTGTGGCTGGATCATGAAGGGGTCAGAGTTGCTCTATAGCTCCATAATTTACTTGTAGGGAAAAAGGGAGAATACAACCACAGTGAGCCAGATGCCAGGTCCCAGACTGGACGCCCCACCTCTGCACATGTTCTTATTTTTTTCCTCAGTCTAATTAATAAAATATTTATCGATCCAATGAAGCATTTTGGTTTTTATTATATTTCATGGACTCTTTCCATCATATCTTATTTGATTTCCGTGAAAATGTGGTAAATTGCTGAAAGATGCATTTAATGTAATGACCATCATAAGGGAGAGGTGCAGAATGGGATGACTGCCCATGGTGGTTTCTGAAGTTGCACCTCTGATAGTGATGGTTGCTGAGGAATAGAAATGGCTAAATTCCATCTGGCTGGTCCAAACAGGTGGAATTCCAGGTGCTAAAGAGCCTCTGTACTAAGATTAAGAACAATGCCTGAATAAACAATTGACTGAAATGCATTTATAAGAAGGAATTGGGTCTTTCATAATTTCTGAAGAAAAATTGTGTAGTATGAGTAGCTCCTTGGTGTGCTGTTTGATTTTGAGTTCTCACCAGCTCGCTGGTAACACAAAAATATTGGAGAAGTTTCCATGAGAATTTGGAGTAGTGCTTGTCCTCCACTTAATGTACGGCCGTTTCCTTAACCTTCTTTCCAAATAGGTCTGCCCACATGGTAAAGGTCTGTGAACAGGTTTTGGCTGTAGCAAACTTCATCCAGAAATGTTGCTTTAATTACAAAAACTTTACAATTTTTTTTTTTTCTTTCTGAAATGACTAGGAATCATAAGTGTGGACATGCAGATCTCATTGACATAGACGTGCTTTACAAACAGATGATACAGTCATAAGGGACAAGTTTTGACTGCAATGTCCTCTTCTTCCTATGGGAAATACGAATAGGTGGGGTACATCAAGGAGCAATTATTAAGTAAGCTCCATGGATAAATGGAGGCCTTCCATTCCTGTGCCGTTATGCTGTCAGCTAAGGCAACATGTGGTAAAGTTTTATTGTTAGCATATTTCAAAAACCCGCTTGTAATTCCTCAGCTCATACATACCATTTAGTGAATAATTTGACTCTTTGGCTATCTTCCAAGCCAATAATGCTGACCAAATTATTTTGAACATGCAGATGGTAACAAAAGGCCACCAGGTGTTGTTTTATTATAATAAAGATGTGCAAACCTTTGCATCCCACAAAATTATTTATCCACATAAATCATCAAGATGCTCAGCTTCCTACACTGCTTTAGTAAATTTTGAATAAGAGGCATCAGCTGTTTTCCGAATGTGCCCTTCTGTATGTGCCACAGATATTTTGCTTTGGGCTTATCTTCCACACTATGACCCGTAGAGGCATTCAGCGGATCTTCTTTTTGATTTAAATGATTACTGAGCAATCGGAAGTCCAGATGTTCAGTGGCTTAATTGCTAAATGTTAGCCTATAAAAGAGAGTAGGCAGTTAGTATCTGAAGGGAGGATTTTACTGCATATAAATGCTATTTGGTACATTAAGTGACATTATTTACATCCAATTTCTCTCTAAGGTGGCAACCTGAGGCTGTGAGTTGCCACAACGGAAAAAAAGCATTTGATTTTGCATAAGTCTATGTCTACCTTTACAGATACAGAGAAACAAAACAAGCCAGCATAAATGGAGAGCAATAGCAAGACAGTACTGGTCAGCAGGATAAGAAGTACCCTAATACCCCAGCAGTCTCGTAATTGCCAAGTTTTCCATAGGCTTTGGGGAATTGCTGTACTAAATTGTTTGTAGGAAGGACATAAAATTCAACAGTAAAATCACAGAATTGAATATTGTAGCCCTCAACAAGATCAAGATTTGGTGAGA
The DNA here is from genome assembly GCA_013400335.1 of Eurystomus gularis. Lineage (NCBI taxonomy): Eukaryota > Metazoa > Chordata > Aves > Coraciiformes > Coraciidae > Eurystomus > Eurystomus gularis. Next base: position 380,195 of record VZZY01021886.1, read on the forward strand.
TCACCAGAAGGAAATTTCCATTTCTTTCGATTGTCATGCTGATATATGAAAAAGAACTTGAGTACTTGACATTGATTCAATATTATTCAGAGCTCCGCAGTAACTGAAATTTCTTTTTGTAGGAGAAGAAATTAAACTGCTACCTTAAGTAGTTTAAAAATGGGGGTGAGGACTCTCTGAGCAGATCAGAAATGGTTAGTGAGCACAGCTCATAACTGTTCAATATTTAGATGAGACTTACATCTACCTCCTTTGATCCCTGTTCAAGTTTCTGAATCCTCAGGGTTGGCTCATGCAAGAATCAAATACAAAAACTAATTTTCTTTTTTGTAAATTCCTATCACCTGTTGGCAACCTGAGCTGACATTAACCATTCTAGGCAACGATGCAGCTCTCCATGGTAAAAGAAGTGGCCTTTCACTAGGAAATGCAAATTCACTGTTACCGGAAATAAAAAAATATGGACAGTGAAACTCATCTGTGGTGGACAAGGACCATGGAATCAGGCCCTCTGCAATATGCTTGTTATTGTAGCTGATGGTTTATACTGTTGGTTCCTGTTATGTTTTTGTTAAAGCATGTAAATACTTGTGCCACTTTCATCTATTTAAATGCCTTTTCTGCAAAATTGCATAGTTACTGAGAGTGTAGAGCACCTGCAGACATTGTAAAGTGGGATTCTCTAGCATGTCTTTGTCAGGAAACACACTGTTTCTGCTAAGATTTTATTATGTCATAAATGACAGTCTGAGGAAAAACTGTCAGGGGAATTCTAAAGATAGTGCTTCTACATCTGAAGGACATGAGCAAAGGGTTAATTAATGTCTATAGTATTTTTACAAACAAATCACACTAACTGTGAAACCCGGTTTAAACTGTAATGATGATTTTAACTTACTAAATTAGAGTTTCCAGACTTAATGCATGGACCAGTCAACCTTTTTTCAGTCCAGTTCTACCATAATCACTGTCACTGGTGTTTTTCCCCATAGAAAGGAAAGCTGAAAGATGACCCATTACTAGTCACAGCACGTTGCTCTCACTGATTGGAAAGCAGTCACACACCACCAAGCATTTATTCTGTTTACTGAGATGTAACACCAAGGAACAGCAATTCACACCTGCGGTGAAGTTGTTATACTTCCCATTTCTTTTCTTTATTCTATTTTTATCCTTCTTCATTTTTCCTGCTTCATTTTTCTTTCTTTCTTTTTTTTTTTTAATCTTCTCTGCCTCTCCCTCCCTCACTTCTATGATAGGTGTCAGTGTTACACATGACACTTCCCTTAAACCTGAAATGAAGGATAAATGGTCAGTGGTACTTTCTCAGCTATCACATGAGCACTACCCTAGCTGTAACTGATGAGTTTTCGTTGGGCAATCATTTTAAATGCATCTGGCTAATATATGAAGTATATATACAAATGTATTTATATATATTCACATATAAGTAGCTTAGACAGAAATCACATCACAAGCTGTGAAATTTAAGGAGTGTAACTCTATACACAACCTGTTACGTGATATCATCGTATCCTCCAAAATATGACATATGACTGGAGTCCAATGAGGCACATGAACTAATGAACTAATCTTGATCTGAGTCATGTATTCATTCACAGAATCATCAAGCCACAAAATATTTACGACTGTTTTTTGTAGAATATCTGTGCTAGCAAAGATAAAACATATCTGGAAAACATTGAAGTGTTGTAGTAATATTGAAGCAGTCCTTGGAAAGAAAGAAAGAGGGCAAGTAAAATAACTTTCTGAGACACCACAGACTTCTGTATGAGGGTTCCAGGATTATTTTACTTCACTTGTAAGGACCGTAACCTAAATAAATTTAATACAGAAGTATACCACCTGCCCCATACTTACCACAAACCAACCCCACAGGCTTAAGATTACTGCTCTTATCTCTACAAACATGACATTTATCAATATAATGTCTCCCAGAGGGACAGGTGGGCATAGAAATGGAATTCCTAAAATGATTTTACTGCAGCAACAAATGGAGACCTGGGTGGTAAGAAAATACCACATTTGAATTAGTCCCAAGTGGATATGTGTATGTAGGCTATTCAAATGTTTTTGATTTCTTATGCTGAAGATTAAAATTTCCATTAGTATTCCACCTCTTCAGTCTTGCCTAGGGACTGTTAATTATATTTCTGAAATTGCAACTAAATAAAAAATTAACAAAAAAGAAACAAGCAGATAACATAATAAGTGGCTGTTTTCCCTTTCTTCACTGAGAGCAATGTGCTATCCTCTATACAGCCCTGGCCTAAAAACTGACCTTCGTGAATTCCTGCACTGTGCATCTCCCCATTGTATTTACTACTGAGCAAGAAGACCCCCTTTCACTGTTATGATAGGCACTTTCATAAAAATGCTGGTGTCCTGAAATGCTACTGGTGGTATTAAGTGAGATGTCTCAGAAACAGAACAATGGAGATGATCTTGGATTTCATCTAAACCTCCATAAAGTCCCAGTGATGAGAGGATTCTCTAACTAATGATGAGGTTCTACTCCATAAACCAAGACACTCAATTGTTTTTTAGAAATGTTATAGATATTTCACCTCTAATACTGTTAGTGAGAGTGCTTGAAATTTACCATTGTATGCAGGATTTTAATTTGCCTGAGCATTACAGGAAGATAGGAATATGCTGTCATGGCTGGTGCCCAAAACTCAAGACTTTGTCTATTTTCAGAACTGTTTTCTGGTAACATATAGTCTCTAGTAGGAACTAGGTCTTGCAATGTGATGTTGGCTGCTTTCATATTTGTACTGTGCAGTTGCATGAATACTACATAAATGATGACATTTTTTGTAGTGCTTAGTGGAGAATTTGGTACAAAAACTTAAAGCATAGGGGTTAAGCTTTTGTGTTCTGAGTCTAATGCAAAGCTGGATGATGATGCAACCACAACTCCACTGTGTGACTGGGGTGCGAGTGAACCCTGGTGAAAGCCATCTTCCCACTGCTATACACAGGCAATGACTGCCCAGCTGCTTAGAAGGCTGTAGAGAGCTGTTACAATTCCATGACAGTTACCATGAGTAAAAGTATACATAAAGGTAGTGGACGTAAATGTAGACCTCAAAGTACTACTGAACTTTATAGCTTATTTCTGCAATATTAATTGCAGTAAATTGTGCTGAACTGAAAGTATCTTCCAAGGGCCTACCTCTGCTTCCCTTTTATGTGCTTTAAATTGTGTTTTTATAATTAAGCTATAAATTTTAAAGCTACTTCAACTACAGTTTTTTAATATGCCCCAGGTTGTCCACCTGTCGTAACTGTGGTTCGATTGTCATAGATAATTTTCTTTGGTGTGCTGCCTGACAAAAAGATGTTATATGGCAAAAAAATCCTTTCTAATGGCATCTCAAGTTTTCTCTACATAGGGGCATAATGCACGTTTCTACTACACGTGCAAGCAAAAAACTTTTAATAGTGACATGATAGAATATCAGTGTAATGTAGGAAATATTATATTTCCCAATATTATTGATATTGATTTCTGATACACCAGTACAGTGTTTGAAGATGTCACATCAATAATAAGCTGGGGTGCTTATGGTGGCTACTGTAATGCAACATGGAGGTGGTACCATATGACTTTCTAGCTATAGTATTAAAAATTTCAGGGTTTTTCTAAACCAGGAATCACATGTCCCTCACCAACCAGTAAATGACAACTGAAAGCAGCAAACCTTTAGCACCTGTCCTAGTGATCACTGGATATGCAGAAAATATGATGTAAAACTGCCAGGTAATATAAGGAAATAGTATAATTACAAGTATGTAGATTTCTGAAGCAAGTAGCCCTGGCTATCACGGTGATTTCCTTGATTTTTGCCTTGTTATATCTAAAGTAAATAAGAGTTTTAATCAAAATATGCAGAAATTATACTGTGCCATTCAGATACTGTTGTAGTGTTCTTTAGTATACAGGCTGCTGATCCCTGTGTTTTCTGGTTCAGAAAAGGTGTGTATCTGTTTAATATGCTTTGATTGTTCTGATTTTCTTTCTGGTGTAAGGAAAGGATGGGTTGCAGAAATGAAGTTTTCTTTTTTTCTGACCATTTTCTTTTATTCGTATTATAAATAAGGCTATTAAAAGGTACTTTGAATTAAAGCCATCAGTTTAGACTTGATGGCATTGAGTAGTACAATGGCTGTGGCACAGATAAAGAAGCTGACAGTGTATTTCCAGTTTTTGTGTACTTTAGGGAAGGGAGTTTAGGGACAGCTGTGATATATCAACTCAGTTTCAGCATTATAGACAACTAAAGTAATTTGCCGTTATGAATACCTCTGGAGAGTCAATGTGTGCTGCATTGAATTAAATATCTTGAGCTAAGCAAACACAGAAAGACAACCTTAACTTAAAACTTAATTCAACTCTGAACCTGTGGGTTCAGGTCTCACGCTTCATTTTATTGAAGTATATTTGTATTTAATCTTTGTTGGGAATGATTGCTCAGTGTATTCAGTATATCTTTCTTCTATTCTTCATGCACAGAAACCTGTGTGTATTTTTTAATTACAATCCACAAGTAGATACAACGGAAGCCAACTCATTCTTATGATGTCTGAGATTTACTGAGGCAAAGCATGTTACAAGTACAAGACAGGGAGCCTTCCACCATTGAAAAAGATGAAATTAACAATTTTTAATATTATGATATTTGGACCACTTTACATAAATCTGTAAAAGCAAAGTATAACACTCTATATAGAGAGAAGTATAACAACTTCACACATACACATGCCCTTAACGGCTTTGTGTTACGGCCACACACATTTGAAACTAGAAACCTTTTCACTGTAAGAATATGTCATTGGCATGTTCAGCTCCTACCAGCCTGTTCCCTTCCCTTTATGTCAGTGCAGAGTAAAGGGGCTTATTCTTTGAAATGGCCTTGTGAGAAGTATTCTTTTCTCGGTCAGCCTTGTTTTGTAGAGTTCATCCTATGCTCCTGTTTCGAAAGGCACTTCTTAGAGTCTAGATGTTGTAAAGGACTCGGGCACATCCCTTATTAAAGTCATGGATGCTCCCAGATTTTCCTTGAGAATTAATAGTTTCCAACAGCGCAGGGACTAATAATTCCCCCTTCTGTTGAGAGTGTCCATTTAGCATTCAGCCCTGTTTTCAGTGTATCACTGTTGCAGAAACATCAACATCCATACTTATTCATACTAAGGATGGTCATGCCATGACCCTTGGTCCTTCTGCACTGTGTCTCTCTCCTTTCTGCTGATACTCTTCTCTAAAGGTAATTCCAGTCATTGTTGGATTGTTTTTATTTGCCCTCAGACAGCGTCCAGCTGACCAGCGGTGTTACTTTATTTTCTTTATGGACTTCTCACACTGTCACCTAGATTGTTAAGAATCCACCTACCTCATCTGGTAACCCCCAAGCAGATCTAATAGATGAGGATATTTTATCAAAAAGTCAGGCTCTGATGCAGCAGAGGAACAATTTCATCATTCATAATTTAATAATTTTTGAATCAATATGAATCTGATTGCATGAAAGACTCCAGATCCTGGTTCCAAGATATTGCAGGGGATTCTACCTTGGGCTAGATTACACATCTTGAAGTGCTGTGAAAGATATTTTTTCTCCCCAGATAAAATCTATATTGTCACACAGATGCATATGTACATACAAGAATGAACTATCAGGAAAAGGCAGTGTCTGTCCTAATCCAAAGCCTAGCTTTGGGATTGTAGGAGTATTTACTTTCCTAGCCAATGCCATGAAAAAACCCCCTGCAGATAGCTGTTTTCCATGTTCAAGTCAACAGAGGTCCTAGATCAAAACAGTGGAAGAGTCATTCTGTCCCAAACCTAAGCCCAGACTTGAACTGGGCAGCAGAGAGACCACCTCCATGAAGCTGGTGATCTTCTCCATTGATTTCAGAGCTGGGCTGAGCGGGCACTGGGGCAGGGGAGCCAGTGTGTGCCTGGCTGTTGCTTGCTGTGGGGCGGCTTCAGCAGCTGCAGCCACTGACGTGCCCCTTGGAGCATGGCATAAGTGTTTTCTTCTGCATGAGGAGGTGCATTGCCAATGCACACTAGTTGCTTGCAGATAGCCTCTAAGGTTTATTAAATGCTGTTAGATCTGTGTAGTGTCAGAAATGCCTCTTTTTCCATGTTTAGTCCTCAGTGCTTGTTCATTGTCAACCTGGATTGTATTTCTGTCTTCAGTGAGAAGGATGAATAATTTCTAATCTGTGTGTTTGGACCAATAAATTTAAATTTGAGCTTCACTGTAAGCTTCTAGTATTTTAAATTCCTTCCAAGCTACATTTGGCCTCAACTGCACAACGTATTTACTGAGACAAAAACAAAAGGATGATAATTTTCACTAGAGCACACCTGCAATAATAGCTCACAGCATTTAATTTTTCCCTTGGTTTCCTAGTAGACTTTGTTTTGACACCTGCAAACAACCTTTTCCAAATCAAAGGGAGCTTTTTCTCTCCATGTCATTCCGCCACCCAAGTTGAACCGACAAAGTCCAACTAAGAAACAGAGCAATTATAAACACAGTTTCCTTTGGTGCTTGTGCTGTTTTTAGCTTTGCTGCTCTCCCAAGGAGAAACCTGTGCCTGATGTTTCCAGCTTAGCATGCAAAATTAATAAAACCTGACAATTAGACCGAGAAACATAAAATACAAGTGAGGGATCCTTTCCAATGTGATTGGACTTGAAGATATTCAACTGGCTCCTTATTCTTAAACTTTTTTTTTTGTTTAACACAGTGATCATAAAATGTGTATCTGGAATGATAAACAGTAATTGGCTCTAGGCAGCCTTTTCTCACAGAGACAAAAGAACAGTTGTTATTGCTGTTCTTCTTTCAGTAAATACATTTGTAAGCTGGAACTCAGCTAGGCTGCCCTGAAAAAAGGCACACTTTTCTTCAGAAACATAAAAGAGATCAAATTTATAAGTGGGCATGTAGACTGAGGAAAAGGTTTTTTTATATTAAAAAGTATTGTCTGTGCTCATACACTGCCAAGAAATATCTTGCTAGCAAAAACGCAGTCTGAAGTGAATCCTGTAACACTCTGTAGAAAACAATGGATTTAGCATAGATGTAAATGAGGTCCAGATTCAGATTATGGGTGGTTTAGGTAGTTTGGAGATTAATATTCCTTATTCCTATAAGGTTTTCTAATACTACTTGGGCTCATTTTTGGATTTCAAGACTTATATCACAATGTTTCTGGGTGTTAGCTTGCTTTCAGTTAGTCTTCGTGGGAAATATTTCTTTTCTTTTTCAATGTATTGATCATTAAACCTCATCAGCCAACTTCCTGCTCTGTTTCTTGAAGTGCTGAATGTGTCTTCCAGTGATATTTTGCAAGATTATGGATAGCTCAGAGGTAAAATGCTTTATTTAAGGATAAATATATTTCTTTATTGTGTTGCTTTGCTTTGAATAACCAAGAATAACAAGAATTCAGTTTAGATGTGTTTCTTATATTTTTTTGTATGTGTTCTTGTTTGTTTCATGACATCGTGTAAAATATTCTATTGCTACTACAAACCACTATCTAGAGCTGTATTTCAACCACTATCTAGAGCTTCTGGGATTTATTTTGTAATTTCTAGATGATCCTATTTGATGCACTACAGTTTAGACTGTAGCAGACTTGGAAATGAGTGTGTGGTCATTCACCACACTGCGTGGGTTTATTGTATTTCCAGATTATTTGTTATAATTATTAAGTTGCTCTAATGGGAAGGAAAAGGAAGATATGGGATACCATTTTTTAAAAGGTGTTTTCTTTACAGAGAAATACTGAAAAATGATGCCATCCTTCCATTATTCCAAATAATTGATTTTATTCATGGCTTGTCTTCTTGCAGCAAGAGATAAAAGCAAGTATGAATTGCCTTTAAGAAATTCCTGTATCGTTTGTTTGAAAAAGAAATGATTGATCTATAGGATTGCAAGTTGACAGCCTAATTTATTGACTGAATACCTATTTGAACAAAGGCTGTAAGAGACTGCAGAAGAATCTTTGGAGTATCTTTTAAGATTGACTGGGAGTCTTAATGAAGTCAACATCCCTTGCCCTTGGCCTGTATTTCTATTGACTTCAGCAGTCATTAGATGAGTCCCATGATGACAAGGACTTGCAGCAACAACAGCTTTCCTAAACTCCTGTGAGTAGTATTTTACAAAAGGAATATGCTCAGCTGATTGCAGACCTGTTCTAAGCATTTTGGAGGCCCTCCACACAGTGCTAATCAGTGCCTCTGCATTCCCAGTGACTCCTTGCACGAATCATGTACCATTGCTTCAAGTTTTATTTGTACGTGTGCCACAGCCAAGAGTAGCCAGAATCTGGAAAAGTGGCTGCTTCCTCTTTAAATCAAAATAAAGTTGAATCTTTTTATACAGCCCATAGGATTTGATTGCATAATATGGGAAATGCCCTATCATGTTCATGTCCCAAGTCTTCTGGCAGAGCTTACTCTGACCAACAGATCTTGGATGATCTTGAAGGCATAATACCTATGTCCAGCCACATGGCATCACTGAGCATTAAGAAACAGAGGGACAGCAAGAACTGGACTAACAACAGAAAAGGTGGTGTATCCTCCATACTTTGTGTGGTCTTTGTAACTAAGTTTTGGTTGATTTTGTTCATTTTAATGTACCTGCATCACTCTTCTCTAAAGCACAAAGCATTTACAAAATATGTAGCAAAACCCAAACAACTTTCACATGAAAGGAGTAAGAACAAAAATAAAAAAAATATACAGAAACATTGTGTGAACACTTGAACCACATATTTATAAGCACTGATCCTTAGCTATTCAGAAAAACATAAATATTTACTTCAGGAAATCACTATAGAAAGGGAAGAAAAATGTCAAATGTTTGATAAAGCTTGAATCATGTTAAGCAAATTCCTTACCTCCAGCCAGGTGTGTGCTTGAGTATAACGGCCAAGGCCAAACAAGCAGACCTGAAACTACTATCAGCTGGCATGACCAGCTCGAACTTGTTTGTGAGTCAGCAGACCTATAGTTAGTGTATTAAATAAAGGAGACAACAAGATTGGTAAGTAAATGAAGACAGAGTGTCAAGTTAACTGCCTGGGTTTGTCTGACTGATAGCTGGTTTATTTTTAAGGCAACTGCCCTTATTTTGGCTCAATGCACTGAGATGCTACACATTAGTACAGAATAGTGCCTGCTAGTTAGGGTATTAAGAAAAGTGCCACGTGGCTCAACCAGAGTCTGTTTTAAAGTAAGTACAAATGGTAACTTTCTGATTTTAAAAAGGGCTTTGAATTTCTTCTGCCTAAATGTTACATCATTCTGTTCCTTCTTAGTAATCCTCAAAATACTATTTTTTAATATATTTTCTTTGTAAACTATAATCATGAACTTGTACAATGTTAGGAATAATATATTACTTCACAATGCCATTTATTAGCTTAAGTTTAATAGCTGGCAGTGATCATAACATGCTTATTTTTGACTAATGGGACCCTATCTGTTGTGATACTCTAGACCTAAATGAAAGATTTTGTTGTACATTACTGACTGAGTCTTTTTACACATGGGAGATGCTAGGAGTCTCTTTATACTTAACTTCTAATTTTTTTAATAAGACAGCTTTCATTGAGGGAAAGTAGTTTTTCTCAGTAATATGAAAAATACATTTTTTTTCTTCTGTTTTATTCTCCTGGCATTCAATTTTCTTACCAAGCTTGGGTGTGTTCCTTAGTGGTGGGCTGATACTTAACTGTATTCTGTGCATCCTGGATCTGTTAATGTCCATGCTGCAATTTGTCTTAAAAAAAAAATATCTATATATATATGAAAGTAGGTGGCTTTTAGCTGATACTGATATTTGGAGACTCATTTTTAATTCTGCAGCTAAAGCTGACACCTCTGCCCCTGTTGTTCCTACACTACTTGCAGGTTTTTTTTCCCCCAACCTCTATGTTGAATTTCTGTGTCTATTGAAAAGGAAGCCTACTGTCAAAACTTTATTTCCTGTTTATTCTACTGGGTCTGAGAGCTTTTAAATAAAGCAGCACTCTAAATGCCTGTAGAGATTGTGTCTGCACATACTGTATACATGAAAAATTTCCAAATGGTACGGGAGTGGGAGAATGGGAGGGTCAGAACTTCAGGGACTGCACTTCGGTGACTTACGTTGTTACCTCGTGTCCTTTTCTTTCATACTGTCCATCTCCACTCAGAAGTGCTGTTGTTCTTCGCTTAAGGGTTTCTAGATAAAGCATTTGCTTATTAGAAGTAGTATGTGTATGGTAGCCTTTTGGTAAAGCTACAAAACTCCGACAAAATAAGAGCATGTCCTTTTTAATGCTGATCTGAAGCATTACTTAAAATGTTAAATGTTTCATGGTATTGTGTAGGTGCATCATGATACTGCGTGGCACTGCCTATCAATGTATCTTTTCTAGCTGGCAAATCCCAGCTCCCCAGGGTCAGGGTGAAATAGTGCTTACTGTGGATGTGCTCTCATAAAGGAAAGGTTGCTAGTTCTTCTCAGTTGCTAGTGGTTTGGTAGAGGAATGTGTTATGGTACAGAAGGCTGAAATTGGGAAGAGTGAAAAAAGGGGATTAATTTTGAGTCACGTATCATATATGAGCAGGCACCTACAATTGGTCCTTGAACTGGATATTTGGATAACCAGATACCGAATAATTTTTAGCTCCTGCTTAGGCATACAAGTGAAGATTTCTAAAGTTTAATTGAGAGTAGGAGCTGGAAGCTCAAAACCTGTTTGCTTCATTGCTGAAGAGGAGCTGAACTTCTTCTAAAAATATGCTTATGTAGCATCTGAATGGATTTTAAAAATCTGTTCTTGTACATTTGATTTAAAAATACAGAATAATAATAGGAAGAGCCTTTTGGTGCTGTGTATTATAGAATTATGACATTGGAAATTGTTTGTGTTGAAAATTTTTGTGATACTAAAGGAAAATTTTGAGAAGGTGTCAATCTGCACTTTCTCAAAGACCTCTGTCATGTTAGACTGCTTTTACAAACCTGTGCCAAAACAGATCATTACCATCTGTCTTAGAGCTGACAACTTGCTTTAGGTATACTTCTAAAGTACTGTTAGCTCATCTTGTTTGAGGTCAGCTTATATGTTCAAGCCAGTATGTGCTTATTAGCCCAAATTCTATTCCTTTGTGTTTAGTTTTAGTTTAAGTCCTGTCATATGCTCAAACATCTGTAGGCATGGGTTGTGGTTCTATTTTTTTTACCTTTTTTTTCAAGGACGATGTCAGTGTGAAGCTAGTGCACAGGCCTAAGAGCTGTTGTGTGTCGTCCATAATGTAGGTTAGCCCTTTAGTGCACTGGTTTTCAAAACCTTCTTTTTAGAAGAGTTGACAAAATGGGCTCTGAGGCACTTGAAAGATTCCAATATCTTTTTATCTGAAACAAGGACATAAAAACCAGCTGGGAATAAAATATAGCTGAACAGATGAGATACACAGTCTGTTTTCTCCTAAGTAAAAATAGAGATTACTGTTCATTTTGAGACTATATGATGCAATAAGAGTTCACTTGCAGTGTAACTATAGCTTATGCTCCAGAAGAGTTAGAAAGATGAGAATGCTGCAGTTACTCACCTCCCTTGCCAGTCTTATTCCAAGAGGTGTCAAGGGAGAGAGCAGATGTGTGTGCTAGGACATTATCTAGATTCTATTTTAGTGATTACCAAGATTTTCTTATGTAGTGGACCTTATGTCATGAAACATATATATATATATATGTTCCGAATTCTCAAATAAGAACACAAATCAACTCTGCAAAGATCATCCTAAAAACATCAACTAAAAACTACAGTAAGTATAAATTTTTAAACTCTTTCACTAAACTACCAACGTGTTAGGCTTAGCAGATGTCTTCTTTCCAGTTTTTGTAAACATTTACAGTTCTAGCAAGGTAGGTGAACACTTAACACTAGTGAGAATTCTGTGCTTACAGCCATAAATTATTTGGGATTCATTTAAATATCTTTATGTGCCAAGAAATGCTGCCAAGTGAACACTGGTCAGCAATTTAGAAACACCTTGTATGAAAACAGAGCGCTTTAAAGTTTTGTGGTGTTTGTTTTTTTCCACTATTTTTTTTCCTTGTATGACCCAAGTTAACTGAATTTTTGTCCTCCTTGGCAAGGAATGCTATTTCTTTGACACCTGTCTTAAATTTACCTTTTATAGCTGTAAGACAAATTTCATTTTGTGAAGTCTCAAGCTGTTCTTCACTTCCCTGAGTCATCCCTGAAATAATTAAATTTAGGTCAAGCCTTTCCTCCAGCTTTGAAGGCCGTAAAGGCTCCATGTGTCCCTGCCACTTGCTCCCTTGCTCTTTCCAAATCTGTGTGGGCTAAGAAGCTGGATACCTTGACAGCAAGTGGGCACACTAGCTTTCCCTAAGCAGAACCTGGGATTCTGTAGGGAGCCTACAGGAAGGCAGGGGAAGGTCTGTTTAAAAGGGTTTGTAGTGATAGGACAAGGAGTGATGGGCTTAAGCTAGGAAAGGATAGATCTAGGCTGGATATTAGAAAAAAGTTCTTTAACATGAGGGTGATAGATCACTGGAATGGGCTGCCCAGAGAGGTGGGGGAGGCCCCATCCCTGGAGTCATTCAAGGTCAGGCTTGATGGGGCTCTGAGCAACCTGACCTAGGTAGGAATGTCCCTACTTGTGTAGGGAGGTTGGACCAAATGACCTCTAGAGGTCCCTTCCGGCCTAAAACATACTATGATTCCCAATGTGCCAGCAAAGTAGTGTGTTTTAGGAGGCAAAGGTCAGTATTTTCCAAATACCTTTTGTCTATAAAGGTTTGTTACAAAGTACGCAGCTTTCTTACCATATTTAAATACCATATTTTTGTGGTTGCAGAAGAATAAAACGTGCCAATAAGTAATATTGCAGAATTTAAGAAAGTTCTCTGAAGTGTTCCTTTCTCCAGAACTAAATAATAAAACACATGCACCTAGTTTTAAGAAAGTATGATTCATATCTTATAGCTGTAATCTTTCCATTTGTTCACTGTTTTGCTGTTCTAGGTTTGATTCAGAAAGTAGCTCTTGAGCAAGAATCTGAATTTAACTTTAAAAGTCTCAGAGTTATAAAAATGAAGATATTGTGTATATATAAAAGTTACATATTTTAGTCTTTGCCTGTGTAACAAACTATTGCCCAGAAACTGAAATGACAGCAGACAGCTTTATTTTTCCAGTGACTGATAAAAATGACTAAACGGCAGAACGGTTAACACTACAAGTTGCAGTTAGGTATTGTGATACTAAATGGAGAACATGGCAATAACTTTTCAGGATGTCCAACTTATCTATCAAGTGTACACTTTTATATATTTGTATACATGTTTATATAGTTTATTGCTTTAATATTATTTACTAGATAGTTCAAATCATACTGTGATGAAATTCCTTTCAAGGAAATTCTGACAGTGTAATGAGGAACAATGTTTCTGCATTAATTAATGCTACATTTCTTCAGCTTAAACCGAACAATTGTACTTTATATTTTGCTAGCTGAGAATATATAAAAGGAGAATAATTTTGGTCACCAAAACCAGCTTGTATGTTTTTGAACTACATACATGCTTGAGGGCAAAACCAAAGTTATTTGAGCTTACTTTTGAAACTGCATACTAAAAACAACAATAAAGTGTTTGTGGTGGGTAAGAGATTCACAATGCAGTATCGTAATTTAGAATATATTGGTGCGTAATTGCTGGCCTAGGCGCTCCTTGCATGATTGATACTTTGAATTCACACAGACGTGGTTAGTATTTCTCAAAGTCCATTTACAATACTGTGAGAAAACAAATAGTGCAACAAAATCAGTTTATTGAGCTTAAAAATAAATTAGGTGGGATAGGAAAATACGGTAGTAAGCTTGAGCTTACTTTCAACCATTCTCTATGTCATCTTCTCAAGCCTTGCTACTATTGGAATCTCTCTGTCTCTAGCTGCCATAGAAACCTAAAAGCAAATGGCACCTTTCTTCACGGTATTAAAGTCTAACAAATGTTAGACTGAAATCTGTTTGGTTTAATGAATGTTTTAATTAAGTTATTTTTGAAGTTTTATTGATGAAATTAGATTAGCAAGATCATTTCTTGAAGAAAAGTGGATTGCTGAGGCAACAGAGGAGTGTAATGAAGTGAGTTTCTGTGATTTCATTAACAGTTCCCTCGATTAAAAAAGAAAAAAAAAGAATACAAGCATTGTTTAAACATTGCAGTTCTTTTTCTAATGAAAACAGACAAGTATGTTGCATATGCTCTCCTGGTTCAATTGTAGTTCTTCCAAATGCCAACACAGAAACATTAGAACATCATATTTGTCTCTTCTTGCAGGTTAGAGGGTCCACCATTGCTTACCCAGAAGCTCCAGGATGTGTAGAGCACACAGGGTCATCCATTTGTGCTTTTGTCCAGACTGAAAGATTGCTTTGTGAAAATCCTGGAGACATGAAACTGCGCAGGTACTCTCACCATTTCAGATTTTCTTATGGCTGTTTGACATTTTCAGTTCCTGGGTTAAGTGGTGGAAGTGAGCAGTTTGGCAAGATAAGAATCCTCTCTGCAAAGTTCATGACAGGTTTTTCTCAAGTTTTTTGATGGTTTGAGTTTGTTTTTCTTGTTCTGTACCAGTTCTTCCACCGTCTGTGCGATTTCCACTAATAGTTGTGAGTGATTTGTGTGTCTAATTCTTCATGCAGAGTGTTGAAAATCTACCCTAAAGCTATGAAAAAATAATGGAAAAGGCATGTATAATTGAAAATAGTCTTAATCGCTGGAACATTGAAATCCACATGGCCTGGAAGACTTGAAAGATTTCTTGTTTTAGAAAAGTTGAATTGAAAAGTGCTGTCATTTTCTTTAAATACATTCTTTTGAATAAAACATCCATTCCTGGCGCCAGCAGCAAACTCCTAAACATGTTCAAGATGACATGATTGATAACAAGAATGCTCTTCTCAAGATGTTTCTAATTTCATCTCTTTGTTTCAAGAATGCTAAACTTCCAATGTGGTATATGATATAATAACAAATATTTAAACCAAAGATTAATATTTTTCTTAAGACCGTACGGTAACTGGAACTAAATGGAAATCTAAAAGCTGGCTGCTGTTGCCAGAATGGGGCTAAATTCTGGAAGCTACTACCTGAGTACAAATTATTTCCCACTTAATACTGCAATGGTAGGTACATTTCCAACTTTATTAAATGAATTGACTCCATTCATTTAAGCAAAGGTCTTTCCAGTTTGACTACAGCAGCACATAATTTTGGGTCTTAATTGTTTATTAACTGTGTATTCATACATGTCCGTGTAGTTTTCACCTGATCTGAGGAGGATACATTTCTTTTGCTTTGATGCTAGGCAAATCCAGTTGCTATCAGAAAACTAGAATTAAATAGTAATAAATACTCTCTCTATCTTCAAACCTCAACATTAATTATGAAATGTTGGCTTTCATGGCTTCTTGGTAATTCTGTACCCAAGAGTTTCTAGCTTTTGAAACTTTTAATGGCCAGTGTCTGATTTGAGATGAGATTCCTCCTCCAATTCAAAAACTTTCTGTCATTATATAGGAGATAGCTAATGTTAATCATGTGGTCTAGGTCAGCAATAGTCCATTCGTATGTGTGGAAAGCCTGTACCAAGGAAGCATGTCAGATTTGTCAAGGAAAGAAGCAATGCCACAGCCTGTTGAGACAATGGCTAGCCTAAAGCATCTTAGCCTAGGTTTGGGAACTAACCAAAGAAATCATATTTTGTAATCTGGAGTTAGAGTAATCTTGAAGTATGAAGAATGTGTTTGATCTTTTCATAAAGGTGTCAGAACCAGACTAACTCAGAAGGCTCTTGGCGGTTTCCTGTTAAGAGTTGGGTTTTTTGTTTTTCCATCTGAAAAAGGGGATCTCTCAGGGGGTTGAGGCGGATACACATTTGAAGGTCAATATAATTTCTCATTTAGTACTTGCCAGCTGGCAATCTCCACTGGTAAATCTCTGAATTAACATTATGGTTTTAAAACAATTAAATTTCAGGAACAATATGTGGCTGATTAACGATAGTGGAACTTGGTATGGGAAAGGACTATCTGCTCAGTTTTAATTTAAAATCTGTCAAACTACATGACATGGTGTTATGTTACTGTATATCAATGCCAGGCAATGACATTACTGTAAATAGTATCAACTGGCTGGCTTAGGGAAAAACAAGAAAATTTACAGTTGATGTATCAAATTATAGCTCAGATTCCAGCTTCAAATTATACTCTTGTCAGAAAACTTGGCTTAATAAGGAGAGTGAAACACTCATTAGTTTGAGATAAAATGGAAGCGGTACCCTGGATATTTAGCAGGTCCCAGCTTATGTCATACGCTGAAAGCTTCATACTGACATCTCACAGGCTTTCTGTAGTACCTCTAGACCTCTCCACTGGTTTTCAGGAAGAGGAAAAAAGCCTTTTGGGTCAATCGGAAGCCAAATTCCTTGCAACTTTTCAATTCAGTCAAAAAATATCTCTAAGGAGAAGAAATAGTTAACCAGGAACAATGATTTCTGTGTGAAAGTCCTAGCAGAACTAGGAGGAGGAATAGGTGAATAGGTCAGCTATTGCTCTGATGTTTAGAAACAGGGGCAAGTGTGTTATTCCTATATGATTCACTTACTGGCCTATACATGGAAGCAGCCTTCAGTGCACAGAAGTACAAACTGCTGGGTCCAGACTTTTACAGAAACTTTTTTTTAAGTATCCATCTTTTTGCAGTACTTGTTTCCAATTGTTGAGAGTTAACCCTCTTAAAATTATCTTCCTGCTAGTAAAGCCTATAAACAAAGTACAAAATCTGACTAGAAAAAAAACAAACAAGCCCCTCTTTTGGAAAAAAACTAAAACAACAAAACCAAGCTAAAAACCAAACAACCAAAACCAAATAAAATGGCTTCTACGTTTATCAAGCCAGCTTGTAGAAATGTATTAATAATATAAGAATATACATTAATAGATAGCTTTATAGAAATGTGAAAAATAATCTTAACTACCTGTATAACTCAGACTGTAACTGTCAAGAAAGTACAGAAATAGGAGAAACAGCATCTGACACTGTACAAAAATATATTTAAGTTCAACAGTGTATTATGCCATTTATTTAGTCTTCTGTAACAGGATGTAAGTGACCTGCAAGTCTTTGAACAGACAAAAGATAAAATACAATCATTGTCATAGGAAGTCAGTAATTAAAAACAAGAAAATTGAGTAGAAAACCATAGTTTAGGCTTTGCCAGTAGGCAAAGGATAGGATATGCCAATACGGCTTCTGATCTCTGTATTATAGGTTCCTTCTTCCCATTACAGGCATCCAGCAACAATGGGTGGCTGATGAGATAAATCCCAGATGGGCATTGGGAATGCAGGTCTATTCTTCTTTCTTCACTCTACTCACCACAGAACAGTCTAAATAAACTTTCAGAAGAACCGCACTCTGTCTGATACTTGGCTGCTTCAGGCTTTTAAGTAATGTTAGTAGAATTGCCAGAATGCTAGGGGAGAACTAATAGAAAAATACTACGTAGATATTAATTATCATTATTAACAAACTGATTAATATTCTTTCTAAATACTATGCTTCTAATTGTGTATTTTAGGTAACTGCAGATTAGGTAAATCTAGGGAGTTTATACTGCCAGCAGAACTCACAGTGGTTCAAAAGCATCCTCCAAGTCATCACCTAGGTTGGTCAAACCATGTATCATAGAAAATTCAGGGGTGGGATTCTTGCTAGTGTAACAGGGCAGCTCCACAGCACATACTTCGGTTACTCACAGATTCACAGTGCTTGCTAGACCTTGTGTCCAGGGTGACTGCTGAAGTAGCTTACTAGGGAAAAGGAGATTAACAAATTACATGTGCTTAATGTGGTAGATCCTCATGGAAGAGGGAGCACGTGGTGCTGTGATCTGGCTGTTGGAAAAGTCTTCTTTTGTGTCTTTGAGCATAATCAGCCCACAGCTTGTGAAGCCTTCTTGCATCAGCTCAGGGTGGTCCGTATCATTCTCATCCTGCAATGGGGAGGGTGGGTGAGGGCTGTGAGAGAGGACAAGCTTGCTCTGCGTGAGGTTGGGCATCCCTGAGAGCTATTATGCAGAGTTCATCCATCAGTTAACTCTGGTTTCTAACAACAACCTTCATTTTCAACAACCTTGATAATATGTTACCAAAATCCCAGAAGGTTTAGCTGGAGTTCCTTTTAGAGACAATTGCAGCTGTTAAAGTAATTAAACTTAATTTGCTTTGCCATGATACCGATTTGTTGTTTGTTTTCATGAAGGTTTTAGCTTAGAAGCATTATAGATTTCATCTAATATTATCTGAAATGGAGAATTGTGACACTCAAGATGATTTTAGAAAGGCTGTTCATGAATTTGGGTGGAAGGTTTCACTGCACCAAAGCTATGATCACTTTTAAACTTGAGTAATTCAAATTCAGGTAAAATTCAGATTCAGTTGTAACTTTCTAGGGAAACCATCTGGATATACTATTCATTTGTTGTTTTTCTTTTTCTGAGGAAAAGATTCTCTTTTAAGTCCATCCTTTAAAATGCTTCTTTACTCTATGCAATGGATCTTCCCATGTCTAGCTCACAGCCATTACTCTTGGTCTTTTCACCTCAAACGGTACCTCCCTATCCTTGTTTTGTTGTTATATTTACATTCCACTGATATATCCCCACTGTGCAGTATCATTTTCCACTACCCACTGCTTCAAATGGGATGGCCTCAGATCCTTAGCTTGTGCAAATTAGATTAGCCCTCCTCTGGCTTGGAGTAAATCAATGGGACTGCCACTGATTTACACCAGCTCAGGATCTATCCTGATACTTTTAATCATTTTTATAGCACCTCTCCAAGTAATCAATGGCACGTCTGTACTGTACTGAACTGTGGACTGAGTTCCAGCCTTAGGAGAAATTCTGGTCTTGGTTATGTTGATTGAATTTCTTTTAAAGTGAGAGTCCCACGTGTGTACCTAGGGGCACAACATGGACTTTCCTCAGTGGAATACAGAAGAGTGATTGTCCTTCTAAACATAAAGATAGGTCTGTGTGTCTTTTCTAGATGTTGACTCTCAGGAGTGTTCATTACTAGTTTCTTAAAATCCACTTAGCCAAAAAAATAGAATTATTAAAAAGTAGATTAAAATGAAAGATTCCCAAAGGGAAGAAAGGTAAGAGTTAACTGAGTTTTAATTGCTGCCAGATTGCATCTAGTTTTCAAATGCTTTCTGGGGGAGGATACTCAGATTTCCCATCTCCAGCTGGGTTTGGGTTTCCAAATCTCTGTCAAACTAAGCCCGTTTCCTTGGTAACTATCTCACTCTCCCACCTATATATAAAGACAATTACTTCTTTCTGCTGAGCATTGATGGCGGAGCCAAAAGAGGAGTAAGGTGAGCCTACTGCACAAGAACCTTCCACACAAATTCCAAATGGTTGGGTCTCCGTGGGTTATGTAAGGATTACATAAACTGGGTAAGGTCAGGGAAAAGACACGGCGTACAGCACACTTTCCTCCATACTTGATAATTTCGCTCCATCTGGGTACAGTTTCACATATTAACAGTTGCAATGATAAATGAAAAATGTGACTTACATATGTGGATGCTCAGGAAGTTTGTGAGGTTTTTTGTCTTCTTGATACATTTTCCTTTCCCTTGTGATTGTTCTTGACTAATCCCTAAATCTACACCTATAGTCAGTTCTTCATTTGAGATTAGTGGCCAAGTTTATGATCGTTGAAAAGTGTGAGTATGAGACCAAATTTAAGAACTAAACTTAGACATAATTTTGCCATTGTTTTCTTCTTCATTGTGCTGAATAATAAGTATTCAAGGTTTTGAGAGTCATCTCTCAAGATTTTCCATGAGACCCGTAGAATCTTTCCATCTTGGTAGAAGTTTCTTCTGTGCTGTGACAAATTTAGAATTTCGTTGTGAAGCCCTTCTTTATCTGCTGTTGAACTTCTGTTTTAATGGACATGTTTGTCATATATGCTGATAGATATAATACACACTGAGTCTCAGTGAATGGCTTTTTAATCAGTCTGACAATTCAATCCCCTTATACAGCCTTCTTCCTTAGTTTACATTACATAAAGGAGCTGACACTTCAATTATAATTTTTATAAAATTACTAATAGACTGTTCAAACATGAAGAAGGCTTAAAACTAATTCTCTCCTTCCTTGTCCCAATTATTAATCTTTCCACAAAATCATTTACTTATTTACTGAATCGATTTTCTATTACTTTTTTTTAAATATAAGGCCACATTAACTATTTGTGATACTGTTAGAGATACAACATCAGTTATTTCTTCTAATTGCTTCACCCATTACTCCATCTGTTTTCACATACCTTTCTTCAATTGTTTTCTTTAATTGATTGACATTTTTCATACAGAGCTAAGATAGAAAGTGAGCATCCACTCATACGTCTCCCAGCTCGATTGTTATTTCCTGTAGTTTTTAGATTATTTCCGAGAGCTTGAGTGAAGGCTGGTGTGCTGATGATGGAGTTGTCAGCGTTTTCAGTGCTCTATGGGAGGCTCAGTTTAGTCTCTACTATGGAGAAACACCGTCAGTTGCACATAAACTTAATGAGAAAATTATTAACGAGATTGGTCATTGGAGTTTGGATCTTCAAAGGTCAGTCTTAAAACTTGCAACTCCATTTATCTAAGGTGATCCAAGTGTTATATCTATAGACTGAGACAACCTATAATCCAAAGAACCATACAGAGAATAAACAAGAGACTAATGATACCTCTAGTGAGTACATAATGTTTACTTTGACTTTTATACAGAGGTAATTTGCAAGACTGAAGATAATCCCACTATACTTTATAATTTAAATGTCACTCAGAATGTATGCTGACATGCAACTGATTAACAGCAAACTTTGGTGGCAAATTAATTAGTATTTAATCCAGAGGCTCTATTAAGATGTGATATGATAAAAATACCTTTTTTTCCAGTAGTCATTGAATTAAAATGCACAAATGATCTAAATAATCTTCTGAGTTTTGCATATTTTATTTAAAAGCCTAATAACCATGTCTCACATATGAAAGTTGGCACATACACAACAAACTCCCAAGATACAGCTTGGATTAATGTGAAGTGCTTATGATAAAAGAGCAATTGTACATTTTTAAAAGAAAAATGAAAGCCAATAAATATGGCTTAGATGAGCCTGTTGATTTTAACATCTTTTGTATACTCTTTATATTGTTTACTCTTATTTTGCTAAGTGCACTGTGTGGCTTTTAGACTATCGTTTATCTTTCAGCACCTCTTTGTTCCTCTTGTGAAATCAATAGCTTAAAAGAATGTGACTTTAAGAGAAATATTTCTGTGCCTCTAGATGGATTTCTATGTAAATAATTTATCTTCCTGCAATGGTTTCTGTTCTTTCTTCAACATCCTTCCATCTACTTCTTTCTTATTGGAGTCCATAATGATATTCTCTTTTGCAGATAAGAGTTATTCTGCTGCAAGCTCTATGTTAGAACAGCTGTGCCTTCATAGTGAGAATATTAATGCAGAGTTCCTGTGACGATGGCCACTATTCAATAAGAGTCCAATATTTATTTGGGGGGAGAAGGGAAGCCATAGGCTGTAGGCACTAGACCTGTACCTTATTAAAGTCTGTGTGTGCCTTTCTTTAAGTTATTCAAAGACTTATTTGTATGTATCTCTGCGGTTTGTGTTTGGTTGTTTGGGGTTTTTTTTTTGGGGGGGGTTGTTTTGTTTTGTTTTTTAATGCAGTGGAACCCTATGTTACTGTTATAATGTCTACAGTCATCCCATGTGTCTGTGTTTTTGTTCAGGTTTTTCTGTTCAGGTCTTCACTGATATTTTTCAGAAACCTTTGCTCACATGTCAGGAACAGTGTCCACAACGAATAAAACACCCTACACATAACTGAAACAAAGAAAGTTCTTATGATAAGGCCACCAAGATCAAACCAAGAAAAATGCCACTCATTTAGGCTGCACCCAAATTACAAATCTTTGGAAGTTATCCCTTGAAACTAAACAATAGCAGTGGATCCTTAATACCTCCAAAGCTGTAGGGATGGACAAAAGAGTGGTTGATTGTAGTGTGTATGACTCTCTGGCACTGCAAGTAGAAATTTCAGTACTGGAACTGAACGATTGCTCATGAAGATACTGACTCATTTTTTTGTCACTTATTTATAGATGAAGAGGCCTTTTGTGTATCATTTCTCAGAGCACCTGTTTAGACATGAGTAGAAAGTATCAAAATGGAATGGGGGAACTTAAACTACAGAATTTTTGTTTTGTAGTCTCAGACATGTCTGTTGTGTTTGCTGCCATTTTTTATCATTACTTGCCATCATAGTCACTGTAGCTATAATACCCTTCAGAAATCAGGAGCTGCTCTGACACTGGCTTTATTTATTAATTCTAACTTATCAGTTGACTTATTTCTAAAACCGTGACATGTATCTTTTATCTCTGTTAATCTAATAATTTGCTAAGGCTACACTCTTGGATAGCATAAGTCAAGATGCATTCACTTAGGACCAAGTCAGCACAGAAGCTGAGAATCTGGTCTGCTAATTTTCATACAAGTACTGAGCAGTGGGCCAAGGCCTTGGTTTGCAATCATCTCCTCCTAGAAATGGAAGAAGTTCTCATGGTTACCTTGTTCCAAAGTCAGTATCTGTTTGTCATTTAAATAGCAACTGCTGTGTTGCTCTGCTTAATATTTTAGTTTCTCTCTTTGCAGTATTTCTCAGATACTGCAAACTTTCTTCTGAGCCTTTCTGGCTCACTTTCAGCAATGAAAGTCAGCCTGCTGTTGCTAAATGTCACCAATACAACTACCCACGCTGGGACTCAACACCTCCCCTCCCTCTGTCTGTCTCCTTTTTCCGTGTGGCAAATGACAAGTTTTCAGGAAAAGCACAACAGCTGCTTGCGCTCTTGTGTGTCTCGGTGAGCTTGCAGGACCTCCTATTATTGAATAAAGGTGATATTTCCCTAGAATACCCTCTTCACCCAATTTCTTATATAAACTAAGCCAAGGGATTGGTATCATCTGACAAAACATTGTTCCTGTCAGGCTTTTAACCTTATTGTTCCGCATAACTAAGGCAAAACCTTATCTAGGAGTCAGTGAGCATTTTCCATTAAAGTGCCTGAGCTCTCTGAGGTTTCATTCCCAATGCCTTGTATGCTTTAGCATATGTATTTAATATGGAATAGTACATCTTCATTCTTAGTGGGAATGTCTGTCCTCAACCTTTATCTAAAACTCTATCCATATACCTTTTCTTCACATCCTTCCTTTTTCTCCCTCTGCTTTCTGCTTCTATGCAGCCTTTTGAACTGCTTCCAGCTAAAAGCAGAATTGTCAAATGTGAAGTGAATTTCTGCTTTGCCAGAATGAAGCACATCTAGGCTGCAACTGTAGTGGAGGAAACAACCTCATTGTTGTGGCTTTGTGTTTGGTAGTGGCTGATTGTTAGGCTGTCACCTCTGCAAGAGGCAGCACCCGCCGCAGTGCTTGGAGGAGCAAAGCACGGCAGCATCCCTGGGAGTCCCTGCACCCTTCTGCCATGGCTCAGGGCCAGCTCTCCCCTCCTACAGAGCAGAAATGTCATTATTCAAAGGGAAGAATGGTGAAGCTCCCTGTTGTCTCACTGCTCCGCTTTGTAGCATAGCTACAGGAGGGACTAACCTGAGACAGCTTTAAATGGAAATGCTTGGGATTCAGTACCATAGTAACTGCAGGACCACTGAGCAAAGCTTGGACTGGAAAGCCTATTTGGGATTTGAATGAGGCATGC
This sequence comes from Eurystomus gularis, assembly GCA_013400335.1. Classification (NCBI taxonomy): domain Eukaryota; kingdom Metazoa; phylum Chordata; class Aves; order Coraciiformes; family Coraciidae; genus Eurystomus; species Eurystomus gularis. Next base: position 404,157 of record VZZY01021886.1, read on the forward strand.
GGCTAGACTGCTGCTTTTCATGATGCTTTTTAATAGATTTCAACGGTATCTGAACTTGACAGTAAAAGCTAACATGGTTAGATCTGAGGCCCAGCTTTGCAGTGTTGTCATTCCATCTACAGCTTGATTATTTTATTTTTTTAAGAAGCAGCTGTTTTGCAACCTCTAGATGTGATTGAAATAAGAGGTTAGCATCCTTAGTGTATCAGGTTACCCTATTGCTTTCTGTAATGTAGTAGTTGGAGGCATAAGGTAATGGATGAGCTGATTATCAAATGTACTAGAAAAATTTAACATTAACCTTTCACACTTTCAGGTAAGCAAAGATAGAGCTATACAGTAGTTCTATTTACTTTGTCTTTGCACCTACATACATAATACCTTATTGATTATCCCAACAACATAAATTTTTATTGCAGGAAATCTGCAAGAATTCTGCTTGGAAATATCCTAATTTGATGATTTTTCTTCTCATTCAGATTTATTGCAGTGAGCAGATATTCAGCATTTGTCTAGTCATGTAATCTAGAAACTTGCTGTCATGGGGACTTTTCAAGAATACTATTTTAAGGGTCTCATCCTTTGATAGAACAGTGCTGTTTGCTTAAACACTTAATGGAGTGTTTTGTGAACCAAAGAAGTGCCTTGATGAGGTATTCAGACTTCAGATTTCAGCCTTATTACCATGCAAGTGAGTATAAGGCATGCCATTTCTTCAAGTAAGGTTACAGTATTCATCATAGCTTCAGTTTATAAAAGGATTTTCATTGAGTTGATCAGATACCCGTCTGACTTTGCTGACAGATAGAGTCAAGTATCTTTTCACTTGCAAGATGGATTGGTATGTAAGATTAATTTAGTGTCAGCCAAACCACTTTGCTACAAATCCTTTTATTTTACACTTTGCTTGCTGTGAAAAAAAACCTTGCTATCTTTAATATGATGCATAATAGAAGAGTTAACCTATATTACTTCCTGACAATATAGTTGCAAAGCATATATTAAAATGTGATCAAGAAAAGAAAATACTTTATTGATAGTAGTCAAGGTTAGAGGGAATCCACTGTTCTGTAATCCTATTTATGTTTTCACAGTTGTATTATTATTTAAGGGAGCTGGCCTTTTTTAGCTTTGGATAAGAAAGGGCAGCATCTGCCAAAGGGTGTCTACAAGTGAGCCCTGAAGCTATTAAAATAGTATTACTGGTATAAAATAGATGAGAGAGTGCTACCATGCATTCTCTTTGAGGACGTGTGTGATATACTTGAAATAATGAGTTTCTGTTCGACCTGCTACAGGCAGAAGCACGGCACTACGTTTAGAAGGCTGTGGCTTTAACATAAGCAGGATGTGTCTTGTCATGTGTGAGGTATTATCACTAGGAATGGAAATACCTTACATTAAAGATTGTGTCTTCTAACTGGTGATGTGTTGAACGCCAATATTTGGAATAAGGAAATGACTGTAGTTTTCCTCTGGCTTGAATACCTGTAAAGTTCATTCATTTCAGGGGCTTTTACTACCTGAACTGATACAAGGTTCTTTATACCTTTTTTTCCTGTAGCACTGGTAAATATTATCTTCCTTGTTCATTGTGAATGAGATTTTTTTGGGTTTTGAGTAATTGTTTATGCAAGACAAGGTATAAGGACATTTTGTTTGGAATTTTTTATAGTTTTTGCATGCTGTAATTCTCTAATCTGCTTCTATTGTTTCAGTTCTTTAATTGTTTCTGCTAACACTTATGTGCTGTAGAACCTCTATGAGGAATGTAGCTATTTTAAGAATATGCATAAAAGCTGGCAATTACATTGTCTTATCAAGTTTTTGCAGCCTATTAAGTTGTTCAGTGGTACTGGAAGTGATTAGACTCAATACTGTAAGAAGGAGAGTCTAAAACAGGAACCTGGGCTTTTAAAGCTGTGGTATCTTGGAACATTCTACTTGTTGAATAAGTTTAAAAAACACTGGCAAGGATAAATATGTGCAGGGCAGAATTCAAAATGTGCACAGGTTTTAATAAAAGCAACCATGTATTAAAAACTCCTAGTTGTGGAAGGTGAATGGAAGACTGGGTAGACCTCCCATTTAGTTTTGGAGGCTCCTACGTAATGCTCCTCTGCTTTGTTAAAGAAGAGATGAGTTAACATCTTCAAGATGAGTAGAGGAAAGTGCTGTCCTTGGCTGATGGAGCAAATGTCCTGATTTCCTTCCTGGACAATGGACCAGCAAGATCCTGTGCCAGAAAAGGCAATGGTTGCACTTCTGTTTTGGGGCAGCAGCAGAGACTTAACTTTAGCAGTCTAGTTTCTCCTTTGTTTCTCATCTTTTGGTTGATCTAGAGTGGACTTAGTCCAACTGTTTACCACTAAAGGATTTTGTGGGGCTATTCTACCTTGTGAGGAGTAAATAGAAAAATAAAGAAATTAAAATACTTTTACAAACCAATCAAACTTTAAAAAGAAGTTCTTTTAATCAAAAAATCCCAAGTGAAGCCCTGGAGGATTTACCAAGACAAGAAATGATTTGACTTGTAGAACAGACTCTGACATCAAAATAGGCAGACCTATCCAAGCCATGAAAATATGAAACAAAGAGATCATATGTATTATTAGAACAAAAGGTGCTGCATTATCCACACTCTTGGCGGTAGCGGGAGAAGGGACAGCTACTAGGACTGCAGGGACAGATGCGTAACTATCAGTTGGCCTTTCCGTTTTACAAGTGCCTGAACGGCTTGGAGCTTTTCATCTGCACAGCTCCTGAGTTTATTATACCTCCTTCTTATTTTTCGTCTCTCTCTTTTTAAAAATTAGATGTGTCATTTCTGCCAGATGAATTCTGATGAATAATTGTGGGATTCTGTACACAGAGGGAAACCTTTCTTCAGGGAGGTAGCACTGTAAGTGTGCAGGATGCTGAGAAGCTCAGGTTAATGTGCTGCTCCTGACCCACTTAAGTCTTTCGCCTGTAGAGGATAAACTTTACATTTTGTAATGTTCTGATGGCAAAATAAGCTACGCAAGAACTTAGAGACATACATTGGACAGCTGCTGCGAGTCAGCCCAGTGTGAGGGTGGAGCAGTCTGTGTATACTGAGTAGCTATTACGTTGCTAGAGACCAAAAACTATAAAAAAGGTGGATGTTGGTTTTAGCTGGAAATTTTCTTTGCCTAAATTAGTTTTCCCAGACGTTACAGAATAAGTCAGTGAAGATAAATAATGTACAGAAAGAAGAGATGCTTCTAAAAAAACTTTGCAGTTAATTACTTTTAAATGTGTATGTATAAATATATATACGTGAACTTAACCAAACATTTGTGGGCTCTTTCAGAGTTAAGTATTTTTGAGGTTTCTTGGAGAAACCTTCATTATGATTAATTATTGTCAAAGCCTTGATCTGGAAAGATAAATAGATATACAGTTGTATATTTGTATAACGTCTGATTTTGCATAGTTTATAAGAACTTATTTCTGAACATCCCTGTTAGAGCTTACAAAAACTCAGTCTCGCTCTTCCTTTTTAAATAGTCACCAGCTGTGTTATTTTCTTTCATTCAACTAATTTTTTCCATATTTAAATAGCTTGAGAGCTATGTTAAGGCTTCATTCTGTTCAAAACTCAAATTAAAATTCTGATTTCTGCAGTGCCTGGCATTTCTGACTAGCACTTTACTGACTAGCTCTGATCTTTTTACTGAGGAGTTTACATGACAGCTGCAATTTTAGAGTGAAAATAAAAATAAGCAAACAGCCTTTTCCCACTGACATGGCTGTTTACAATACAATGTGGTTGTCTTCCTCATGTTCATGACGTAGTCACACACTTTTCCTTTAAGGGACATTGAATTTTACTTAGAATGTATTTTAAAGAGAAATAGTTGTCAGGGATTTTTCTTACACTGGATGCTATGTTTTTACAAATGGGATATGATGACTCTAACCAACTGTTTTTCCCATCCAAGCTGGTTGAGGAAATGCAGGTAGACATATCTCTTTTGAATTCTCTTCCTCAACTTTCACTTACTGGTTGTCATCTAGCAACCAGAAAGAAATATGAAGCTTGTAAAGTGTGGGAAAGCAGCTGCTTTTGACAGGGAAAAGGTCCAGTCCATGTTATTTTCTTTGACTCCGATAAGATTTGACTGAGACTCAGAGGCTTGTATACAACATGGAAAAATCTCTTTGTTCTGAATGCAGTTTTAACTACTGACCCAAGGCATTTGATACAAGGTATTCTGGAGCAGACCTGAAGATTTCATGACCAATGTTGTTACTCCCGTATCTCCTAGATGTCTGTTAAATCAGGATAGATGCTTTACTCAGTTTAGAGAAAATGAAGTGCTAACACAGAGCGCAGGAAGAGATTTATGTAAAGCACTCGTCCCTCTTTGGAAGACAAAGCAGTAGATTTAAGTTAAAACTGCCAATATGGATCATGCTGAAGATAAGCAACATTGAAACCGGCACTGTCAGCCTTTTGCAAACTTGTCCTTGGGCTTGTCTGAAGAGGTGGGAGAGTGGACAAATGGCTCTAAGATCCTTGCCTTGTTTCAGTTTTTTAATTCTATAGATTTCACCATGAAAGGAACTTACAGATAACCTCAGCCTTCATTATTTGTCAGAAGGTTATGGTCGTTTTTGTGGAACATATCTCTCGGAGGGAAGGGGGGGTTACTTATAATGCCGATACCTCTTTCATCTGTTCAGACTCTTTGCCAGTCTTCAGCTGTGTGCCGAGGTTCATGCTGAGGTGAAGGGCAGTCCTTTCATCTTGCTAGAGGAAGCAGGTGACAGGGACTGAGAGGATGCCTGGCCTAAGCTGGGTAACTTGCATTATTTCTGTTTGTGCATGCAAGAGCTGTAAATGTCTACCTATCTAAAATTATTTCAAAGACAAAAGTCTTACACAGAACCAAAGACAGTAGGTCTATGTTACAAAGCCAAGATTTAATCCTTCAAATTAGATTTTCAAAAGGGATAAACCCATGGAAAAACTCAAAATGGCTAAAATGAGTCTTTAAACCTTTTCAACCATCTCATTTCAGGTTACATACTTACCAGCCACCTGTTTCTGCTACCTCTGCCTTTTACTATTGAAATTTTCTGAAGAAGAGAGATATATAATGTAGCCAATTGAATCTATTATATGAAGTGATGCTGTCAGCCAAGTTCATCTAATTGGTCGCAGGTCTTACAATATAAGCAGTGACATATCTTTTCATAAATAGAAGGCAGAAACAAGACTGTCTGTATCACAACTATGCATTTTATTATTTCATTTAATGTTTTTATATGTCACCGCTCTTTTTATGATATTCTTTTACTACTAAGAGAGGGATTAAAGGACAGAAGAGAAACTGCTTTGCCTCTGCCTTTTGGCTATCATGAGGCTTGACTGGCCCTAGAATCACACAGAAGAGACAATTCTTAGAATGGTATGCATTTTAGTATCTCAACATTTATTCCAAATTCTTCCTAACAGGATTATTATTTTTTGATGAGAAGTGTTATCTGCATTATCTGCATAAGCACTCCAGTGACTTGCCCTGAATCACACTGATTGCTGGCGATGCAAGACATGCTGTAACCCGTTAAAGCTACTATGAGACTTGGTTTAGCGATAGTAGGAAACAAGTTCTAAGTATTAAATATGCCAAGATCTTGCCTATCCAGAAGACAGCAGAACAGCTTGCTTTATTCATAACGTCAAAAGAAACTCTCTGGATCTTAAACTGTATATTCATTTAGATATTAGGGAGGCAGTTAAATTGGACAAGCTGGGGAAAAAAAAAATAAAAATGCACCCAGTTGTTTGTCCCTAAATGCATTTTCTTCTGGAAACTCTTTGCGCTTCTGTCCCAATATAAGGTGAAACATTTGTATGTGATATTTCCCCACACATGTACACTGTAGAAAAGAATATCATTTTCTAGGCACATCTGATAAAAGCTATAATCTGCAGTTCTAATAGCACCAGAAGGAAAGATTGGAACAAATATGACCACACTATTTCCATTTCCTTGCTGTGATCCATCAGTTCATTATGTCACGGTCAAAGCTAAAAATTTTAAACTTTTTATTTTACAAAATGGAAAATGTCAGAAAATGCCAGGTTTAGGAACAGTGTTGGCAAAATCGATGTTACAAAGCATCATTTATGAGAGCAGCAGAACATATAAATGCTGAGAGGTTCTTAGCTTTTAAGAGAAGAATGTGTTCCTCCCCAACAGAGCAATATGCACTTACATTAATACACTTACTAGGCAAGGTTTTATGGCAGCTTATTTTGCTACCAACATATAAATCCTTCTGATTTAGATCTGTTTTGACTTCTGCCTTTCTCCTGTACAATTCTCCTTTCCTGTGTTAGTAGTTAGAGATCAATTTAAGCAACCTTCTGCCCTTTGAACTTACTTTCTGTCAGAACTCAAGACAGTCTAAAAGGCTTTTCTCCAGAATGCAGTGGAACTATAAATGATAGCCACCCTTTGCCCATGTGTCATTTCGCCTTGGAGTGCTGCTGCAATGAAAAGAAAAAAGTTACATGTTTTGTGGATGATGTTTTGCATTCCCTTATTGTGTGCTTTCAGGTCCTTAGTTGAATTAACAAAGTTTTCTATGTATTTTAGGAAAAGCAATGAACTGAGTTCAGCACGGGTCTATGGTAAACAAAAAAGCAAATAGTGAAGCGACTATTCCTTTCATTCCATTAAGTACTTAAGCACATATTAATTTTATTTGGAATTGCAGTGAGACCATAGCAAATTTTAAAATCTCTTTTTCAATCAGTTAAGTTAATAAATTGAAAACAAAGAAGACAGAGGCAGTCCAGAATTTTAAACAGCAGACCTCATCCCTTGCCAGTGCCTCTACCACAAAACCTTCAAAACAAACACATAGTAAAGCAGATGTCTGAATTCTGAACAAAATATTTTAAAACATAACTGTCTGGCTGAAAACTAGGAAGGTGGCATTGATCCCAGGAGAATTATTTTGGTAGTGATATATTTTTTTTTTCCACTCTAAAATGTTGTCCTGATTTAATCATAACTGATTTGCTGAAATTCAACTATTCATTCAAGTACCTCACAGCCATAATGTATGACTTTGTCTCTCAATAGTTAATGAGTTAAGCATTTCTTAGGCTCTGTTTTTTCCAAGCTGAGGCTTTTGTTTAAAAAAAAGTACCTTTAGGAGTAGTCATTAATTTTTTTTTTTTATGCAAGTGACAATGTTGTGGCAGTTGAGTTTAAAATTCTATTGTCAAAAGCCTCTCTTGTAGACTTAGATATTTATCTTATTCAAATTTCCACTTAATGGTTATAGTGGTCAAATTTGAATCTCACTTTTACATTCTGAATAATGTGAATTTGTGACTTCACATCTTTGTGTTGAATTACCTGTACTGCTTCACACACGTACTAGCTAACCTAGCCCATGTATTTCTCAAATCTGGTGTTGCACTGCGGGATAGCTGCGGGAAGCTCGAGCAGTTATACACTCAAAATGTGATTTAAGATATAATGTCAGGAATGGCTCTAGTCATGGGGGCTTTGTGAGAAGAACATTATCAGATCTGTGTGCTGCATCCCCAGCTTGGGAATTACCCTTTAGTCTGAATGGAATTTGGTCCATAGCCATTAATACAGTACGGGGAAATAAGGATAAAAGGAGAGGCTGCTTTTGCTGATGTGAAAGCACCTCTGCCCATATTTCCCTCTTTATATGAGTTGCTGCTTCTGCTGCTACTGCCAAGCTCATAACTTAAAAGTCCTTTCTGTCCTTGTAAACCATAATTCTGTGTCTTGGTCTCCATTTCCTATCTTCCTAGTAACTCCTTTGCTACTGTTATTTGTTTTGTTCTTATATCTGCCTATATCGTTTTGTTTTGCCACGAGCAGATTTTTATTCTTAGTGAGTTTGTAATGTGTCTTTGTAGCTTTATTGCTGTCCTGTTTTTTTATGGATTTCTTAAAATTTTTTTAGAAAACTGTTTTGCTTCACAAGATACCTAGTTCATTCCCTAAGAGATTCTTCCATGCCTGTAAAAGATTTTCCAATTCCATTTTAGCATTTTAGTTCTTGTTTGTTCAGCTTGTGATTTTATTTCATTTCCTTACATTCCCACTTCAATTTACTTCTATCTCTTTAAGAATTCATTCAGAGGGTGGGTTTGTACAACATATCACAGCTCTAATCCATGGACTCCTGCTTAGGTATTTTCCTGTTTCTGCTGAAGACACTAATCTACCTTTACAACAAAACAACTTAATAAGCTGCAGAAAATTGATAAGGCAATTTAATTGCCAGTGCTTATGTATTTTCTCAGTATAGCTAAAATCCAACCAAAGGTAGCATATAAGTGGTACTAGAAGCTGTCAACTAAAGAACTAAAATAATGGGAGCAGATTAGCAAATACAGTGTAAAAAATGACAAGACATCTTTACCAAGTTTCTTTTATTTATTCAACTTTTATAAGTATCACAGGGAGTGATAACTTGGTTTATAAATTGAAAGAATAAAGTGAATGTGCCAACATGAAAAAATATAAACAATTATATTGTCAGTTGTTGTTTGAATTATTCATTTGAAATATCTTTTAAGAGTTTTTCATTGCATCTGTAAGGCAAAACCCCCATATTTATAAGGGTAAAATTGTACTAAATAATTATGGAGGTATGCATCAAAGAATTCTTTTGATTATTTTAGAAAAAATATTCCAAACTGCCACTTCAAGTGGTGGAATATTTGATGTTTTCTATAAGGTTTCAAACCTGAGGCAAACAAATTTATAAGAAAGACCAACTTTTATCTTCCAAAGGAAGTGGATAGCTGTTGTGACTGACTCAGAAAAATATAAACGTGATTAACAAGTTGACAAATAACAAGGTAATAAAAGTATTTCAATTAACAGGAACCAGTTCTGAAATTCAAAAAATTTGTGTTTGAAACTCCACATCCTCTGCTACTTGCTAGATAGGACATTATTTTCAACCTATGTTGTTTTATATATGACTTTGTAATACCAGATATTTAGGATGTTTTTGAAAAACTGTCTGCTACAAATACACAGATCATATTCTTTCTCCTTAAAAGCACATACTCATTCACCAAAGTAATTCTCAAGGTCTGTATGGAGTATGAGGGAAAAAAATTGCAGGTTCTGTTGAGGGCCGTGGAAAGTTAGTTTTTGCTAGTTGGCTTTGGATAAAAAGTAATTAAGGCTAGCTCTATAATCAGCTAATCAAGTGACATATGAGCAAAACTACTTTTGAAGTAGTCAGTTTCTTTAGCAGAAGAAAAATCCTGCTAGGGAAGCATTTGGAAAATACAAGCAGTAAGCTAGAAAAATGTATACTGAGATATACAGAGCACATAGTCAAGAAATCAAATACATCAATTATTGTAATATTAGAAGATCCATATTTTAAAAAACTTTAACACTCATCTAATAATGGCACTTTGATGTGCAATAAAATATCCAGTCCATTCTAAATTTTCTGAAATACAAAAAGTTTCAAAAACAAGTTGGGTGAATTTGAGGTATTTTTTGAGAAAGTAGTGAGAGAAGCATTAAACATTCAATGGAAAGTACCAGTAAGAAAAAATAATAGCTATTTCAAGTTGTCTCTTGGTGCAAAATTAAGTCTTATAATGAAATATTCAGAGCACATTCAATAGCTGTAACTCAGATCAGACACAGTCCCAAGTCTCTAGATCCCTTTGCTGTTAACAATTAACAGGGTCAGGATCAAGAGACCCAATTAATAAAGAAAAACTCTCAAAAAGAAAAAAGATTTTTGCCATAGACTTCAGTGGGACGAACATTTACTATCTAGCTCAATATATACCAATGCAGGCAGTATAAAATATTGGAAAACCATCATAGAAATATTCTGTAAGTATTAAAATTGATGAAATAGAAAATGATCATCACTGATTCCCAGGTTTTGACTTGTATCTTTCATCCTTTCAGTTCAAAGTCATGATTATTTGCACATTTGTTATTAAAAGAGAACTCAGTATTCTTTTTTAAAAGTAGTGAAGTTGGTGAATTGAAATTTCACGCTTTCAGTAATACAGGTTTGGATATAAAAATATTTCAAAGCATGCTGTTAATCTGTTACACTCCAAATGATGGGTAATTGGAACTGAATGTCTTTATCTGGCTGCATCTAGCTATCAAACTAATCTTTCTATTAATTGTTAAGTCATAACGACTTCAAAAGACATTTCTCAAGTCAGTGTTGAAACTCTGGTAACCTAATCTCCACTGGGCACTGTGACTGCGTTGAACTGCCTTGTCATTAGTTGTCAGCTCTGTACCTACTTTTATTCCTGTAAGTTTATAAAAGACATTATATTTTTTGAGAAAGTAACCTTTTCAAAAGAAGTTTTTCAGGTAAGGTTTTAGAAGACACAGTTGTTCTGTGATAATAATGATTTTTCATTATTAATTTCTTAGTTTTAGGAGTTCCTTCCTGATACTGCTCAAGTAGCATAAAAAGTGAGTGGAAACATGTCACCTGATTTCTAAAGTTTCTTGCTTTTGTGGAAGATGGACTGGGGCAAAATCCTGAATGATTTGGTCAGGCGAAACACCAGCTGAGCAAAGGAGTTTGATCAAGCAAAGCTTGATCTGCTATGTTAAATGCTAAAGGTGATTGCACAGACAGAGGAGCGTGCAGATGTACGGAAACCTGTCAAGTCTCATCCACAACTCCTATGGTCTGTTTTAGCTTAAGTGACAGGCTTCACTTTCGTATATTCTGCTCCTGAGAGCTTCTGAAAAGAATGTTGAGTACCACTGGTGACCGCTGTATCTCTGGGTAAACCATCTTCTTGATGCTGTGCCATTGGTTTGGAAGCCCATGAAATTTGCTCTTTCTGAAACAAGGCAGCTGGAGGAAGAGTGAGCAGCAGCGCAGTGGCAAGACCCAGGTCTGCATTCAATAGCTGGGCTGGCTGCGCTCATGTGCACAGTCAGTGCTGCTGCTTTTGGTTGTTCCAAGGAATCACATCTTAAAGAGAGCGAAAGCATGGGCCATCATGACACCAACAAAAACATGTGTGGTTTCTTGGGTCCAGCTGATCGGTGCCTAGGCTGGGTCCCATCAGATTAGTTCAGTTTGAAGGATCATAACATAGCTCATACCATCCTACTGAGCAAACAGTAGGCTGATAGCTCTCACTTATACTTGATACTTCTGTATCAATAGCAAGCATTAATTTCCCATTATTTGCTGATATTAATGAAATTTGTTAAGAAATTAGGGTAGAAGTACAGACATTTAGAGGCAAACCTGAGAAGGACAGTTCATATGGCTTCAGCTTCACATGGCTTACAGCTCCAGAACAAAGGAGAGAGTATTTTAGAGTAGATGACGCAGGAAGAGTAGGTAGGTGTGTAAGATGATAATTAAATAGGCACTGTAAGGCAAACACATAACTGCTGTTTATCAGGCGTCTCACAAATACACAAATGTCTGTGAGAAAGATGTAATGACAATATGTTAAGGAGATCGTATTTAGATACAATTCAATGTATTTGATAACAAGAACAAATATTTCATGAGCCTGCTATGATGCAATATTCTCCCAGATTTGCCTCCAGTGTTGCCATACAGATATAGACAGGTTATGTTTGTTTCATAGCAGACATTAATGAAATTTTCCAAGATAATTTGCCTTAAAATTTAGCTAGGATTGCCTAAGTTCATTTGGCTAAAATGTAGTTAAGACACGTGCACTAAAGTGTGTTGTTGTTGTTTCCTGAGGTATTGTTTAAAAAGTAAAAGTGGCTGTGTTTTCATAGAGTATATTGGAAAACAAAGGCATTCTGTCATTTGGAGAACACCAGTCTCTTGTCTATATGACACTGTCAAGAAAATTATTTTAAGTTTTTGCTTGAACTTGTCCCCACAAGGGTCTCTTTCTGCCTGTGCCCCTCTCTCTATTTGGGAAACCTACAGCTGTGGTCCTTCACTTGTATTGAAAACCATATAAAAACAACGACAAAAAAAAACCAACCCAAATCAAATACATTGAAAGAGTACCAAATAGTTGCTCTTCTGTTCCCTGGGCTCTCTGTTTAAGAGGTCTATTCACTTAAAACATTTTCCAGCTTCTGCAACATTTGATTAAAGTCAATTGGGAAGAAAGAAAAGCTCTTAAAAGTGCTAATTTGTGACTCAGAAAACTTGAATAAGTCTAAATATGAAATTCTCTGTTGATCTGTATTCATGATTATGGGGCTTGTTTGGAGAACATTTTAACATTTCTGTGCTGTTTCATCGCACACTATCTGCGCCTACCTCTGCCTTATGTTGTGTACTTTCTATGGCATTCATTAGGACGGTGTTGCAGTGCAGATATAAGCTCCCCCAACCTCCTTTCTATATCATGAGATTTTAGAAAGTCTCCTTCAGATCTGAAGCCAGGTATTTCTTTTCCTTTGTCTTTCTCTGGTCATAAAAGCCCATATGGAGTCCTTGCTTGACCTCATGTACAAGGCTATCAGTTGAACTGATATTCTTGTTTAATTAATCTCCTCTCATTCTTAGGCTGTGGTCATATGCATGAAGTTTAGGAATAGAACTAGAACAAGTGCATTGTGATTGATATATGCAGACAAGCAAGTTCTGTGTTGAGACGGTGAGAAAGAGGGAGGCCAAGCACTAGAAGGTAACTATTTGAAGCCATGACAGATCTAACTGTACCTCCCAGAAGCATGTTTGCAGGAAAGCAAAATGATTTTTAGGGAACATACCCAGTGTTCATAGCTTTTTCCAAATTAGGATAGCTTATCTTTCAGTGTCTTACCCGCTTCATGTGTCAAACCTAATTTATTTTTCATACCGAAGGCATCTTTTACAGACTTTTTTCTTTTCTACTTTGAAGGTTATTAAAGATCTTCTAATCTAGTAATTCCTAACTCTTCTTTCTTCTCTCATTTTGCAAGAACAAAGTTATCACTGCATATCTTACAGATAATGCTATGCCATGTCTCTCACACCTCCCTTCTCAAGTCAATCCCTTTTTCTTGTTGCGTATTTGTGAGACTCCTGACATTAACAGCAGTTCTGTATTTGCCTTAAGAAGAGAATTCACTCCTTCAACTGACAGTTTTTAGTCTGCCCTTGGGGTGCTAATATGATCATGTTGTATAATACATAGACGCTTACATACAGCCTATAAGGTGAATGGCAGCAGGCTTTTGAACTCTTAAATGCCTTGTCAAAATCCTGAAAAAGAATATAGAGTTACTGGGGCCTTAGACCCTGTCCTCCATCCATAAGCATTTCATGCATGTATCATATCAAATTAAGGGCTGTTTCTGAAATTATTCCTATATTACAGAATCACAGAATGGTAGGAGTCGGAAGGGACCTCTAGAGATCATCACATCCAAATCCCTGCTAAAGCAGATTCACCCAGAGCAGGTTGCAAAGGAACGTGTACAGGTGGGAGTCCAGAGAAGGAGACTCCACAACCTCTTGGGACAACCTGTTCCGGTGCTCCATCACCCTCAATGTAAAGAAGTCTTTCCTCATGTTCAGATGGAACTTCTGCTCTTGAAAAGGGTTATGTGTTTTTTCCTCTCATGTAATTGTAATCTCAAGTGTCAAATCTGTTGCTTCAGTGTTGGTTTCAGAAGTCCCATAAGACTTTTGACATTTTAATGTTTAGCAAAGCATTGGTGTGCCACTGATGCAGATGTGTTGACACTTGAAACTACCGTGTGGATTATAACTCTTCCGGAGTCCCTGGGTTTCCTAACAAACCGATGCACACAATACAAATGGCAACTCTACACTGCCAAGTTAAAGTAAGTAGCTGATGGACTTCTAGTATTTTATATCTATCTTCATATACAGGTATATAAAATAAATAAAAATGACGTGTGAAATGGCATATGAATTAACTCATGAACAAAAGAGCTTAGCTATAGAAAGCATAGGCATCTTCCAAAGATGCTGAAAGGAACTGAAACTGATAAAAGCTGTTAATAAATGTGTCTTTCACACCAATGCCAAACAACAAATGCTTCCATGATACAGGCACAAAAAAATGAAACTTCAGATTATATTAAATGTATATGCTTAACAAATTAGTTCCAAATATTATCTGTTTATGATAGAATATCTGTTTGGTTTTAATAGTGCATATTCAGGTTCCTGTTCTGCCCTGTTCTGCAGTATTTTCATTGATAAAATACAGGACACAGGAAATAATCGATTACTTGGGAGAGTTATTTGACAAAGGAGGATGCTGAATGTAAAAGACACTAATGGGACAGTATAGAGCATAAAAAAAGTATTAAGGAGCAATCAGTATTTTGGCGGATTAGGTCCCTCTGCTAACCTGATTAACAGGTTAAAAGCTTTTTCAGAAATCCAGTTTCTTTAGACTGAGAAATCATGGTAGCTAACTTGCTTAATTTCTATTCCCATGCTTGTACTACACTGTTCAAAGGATGTTGGTAGAAAATGAGCCCATTAATTGTGTTACTATAGCTAGAAGAGTAATTACTTAATACCTTAAAATAATGAGGAAAGCCGGCATCTCAAAATACAAAATTAAAAAATCTGTATGACCTCCATCCACTAAGAGATAGTGCAGAACCAGGAAACAAAAGCATGGACTAATGGCCTACCACAGCTTATAGCACACCAAGAAACTGCTCTGGAAGAAAAGAGTGAGTGAGAATACAGGTCAAAAAGCCTAACGGCAACAAAGAAATAGATCAATAATCAGAACAACAGTAATAAGTTATGCATATGAAAACAATCAGAACTATTATGTAGTGTAGTGGTAGCCAAATACTTGCCTGTTTCTTTTTGTGATTCTAAAGGGAAAAAATTGAACATACTTTGATACTGCATTTTGGTTTCTCTTGTCTCAGTAATGAGAAACATGCAGCATGTGCTGCAACTTTGTGGTCTGGTTAAGGGCGTGTCCTGCAGTGAAAGTGGCTCAGGTAAACACTGTGGATTTGCAGGTTCCTCTGCCAAATGGCACCACTCAAAGTATTGATGGATGAGAGGCCTGGCAGAGGTTACAGCTGAAAGGAGCACCATTAGGATGCAGTTTCTAACGATGTGAAAGATATCCTGCCAGTCCCACAAAATCACTGTCCAGGGCAGATTTCCCTCCTTTTGCAAAGTAGAGAGTCACAACTCCTCTCTGGCCCACTCATCTTTTCTGCTTGTGGGTAAAGGCAGGTATGAATGGGGAACTGAGCATCTGTATTGGTAATTATTCAAACTAGTTGGAGGACTTTAATATAATTTATTAATATCTTTGTTTGTTTATTTAAAGATTAATTGAACCTCAAATGACTTGGAAAAAGTAGTACTCAGTTAATACAAGCAGGAAATATCTCATTGATTTTCCTATTTTTACCTGTCACTTGAGTGTGTAGTGGCCTGTAATACTCTAAGCTACATGAACCTCTGTTATTAGTACTGTCTTTTGCTTTCAGCCCCAGGAAAATATTGTGTATGGTGCAAAATATGATGTTTCATTATATATTTACAATTTTTATGCTGACATCTTAGGGGAATTTTCAAGTAATCGAGATGCAGTCAAATGTTTCATGTTGCATGAGGTACTTGATATGCATGTGCCTGAGTCTGTCCTATCTGGAATTTCCTAAAACCTGCCAGTTTCCTTTTCCTGTATGATGTGTTGCAATAATAAACCCAAATAGAGTACTGGAGTACAGAACCTCTCTATTGTGTCTTTCCAGGGTGATACAATACCTCTACTATAAAAAAATGCAAAGGAAATGTAGTTTCCTATTCCAGTGTTCTTGGGCAACTGTTGTATGTCAGCTGTCTTCAAGAACTGTAAGTGTAATATTTACTACCTCTAGTGAATAAAGAGTACATGGAAAATGATGAATGTAATAATTGTAAGGGGCTAACAATGTAGTAGCAAGAGAAATTAATTTTTGGCATTTAGACCTAACACAAAGAATTTGGAGAAGGCACCTTTCTTTTCATATTAAAAAAAAAAAATTAAAAAAAAGGTGCTTTTAGATTCTGAGAGGGAAAACTGAATGAATTTAGGAAGAACAGCTGAGATCATAACTATCACTGATCCTTGTCTCAGATGTGAACATGCCCCCTCTAACACGTGTGCAATGGGTAAGGAAGACATGTAGAAATAGGCCATGGTTACAGAAAAATTAAGCATTGGTTGGTTGGGGAAAATTAATCTGAGGAAAATGTATCTCTTGCTTTATACAAAACAAGTTTTTCTACTAGAGACTACTATGCCGCAAGGATGGTCTTTGGCTGTTTTTTTTTCTGCTTAGACCATCCGGAAGATTGAATGCACTTCCTCAGTATTCAGACTTGACAATCCCTAGTAATTATCTGTCCCAGAGCTAGATTATTAGTAAGCTATAAAAAAGTCTCTAATTTCCATCAACAAATACTGTTTCCAGTCATTATAGTCTGCAAGAATAGCGTCAATTTATTTGAGATTTTCCTCTCCTAAGCATTGGTAGGAAGAGTTATTCCCATCTGAATTTAGAAAGATGATTAGAAAGAGACTTTTTCAAGATGCCTTTAAAATGAAGCAGCCAGACATAAGAATGTAAATCATGTTCTATGAGAAGAAAAAAAAAAGATCAGGCTAAGAATGCAAATCATATTCAAGGGGAAAATTCAGATCAATATTAGAATCTGCAATGTGTGACTGCAGAAGCATAAAATTACTGCTGAGCTGCCTGTAAAAATGACAGTAGAAAGAAGAAAAAGATTTCAAGCAAAAGATGGCCTGCTGATAATTTGGCACAATTAAGCTAAATTGTAACCCAAATTGGGGGTAAAATATTATACGAAAACAGATGCAGAATACTTATGGAAAATGTCAGGTACATTCTTATTTCTTTATGTGCTTATTTTTGGCTGGGATAGAGTTAAATTTCTTTGTGGTAGCTACTGTGGGGCTGCGTTTTGGATTTGTGCTGAGGGCAATGTTTATGGCACAGAGATGTTTTTGTTATTGCTGAGCAGGGCTTACACAGAGTCAAGGCCTTTTCTGCTTCTCACTTCACCAGCAAGTAGGCTGGGGATGCATGGGAGGTTGAGAGAAAGGGGGGATACAGCTGGGACAGCTGCCCACAGGATATTCCATACCCCGTGATGTCATGCTCGCCATATAAAGTTGGGAGAAGAAGGAGGAAGTGGGGAACATTCACAGTGATAGCATTTATCTTCCCAAGTAGTGGAGCCTGGCTTTCCTGGACATGGCTGAACACCTGCTTGCCATGGGAAGTTGTGAATGAATTTGTTGTTTTGCTTTGCTTGTGTGTGTGGCTTTTGCTTTGCTTGTTAAACTGCCTTCATCTCAACCCACGAGTTTTCTCACTTTGATATTCTTCTTATTCTCTTCCCCATCCCACTGAGGGGGAGTGAGTGAGTGGCTGTGTGGGGCTTAGCGGCTGGCTGGGGTTAAACCATGACACATTGTTATAGCAAGATGGAATATGAGGTGTTTGAGAAGTGATTCCCAAATGTTCCGTTAGGAAACATGTCAGTGATCTCATTTTTCCAATATAGTATCTTACTTTGAAGAAGAGGTTCCAAACTTTGGTGGATATATTCTGAGGAAAATTGATTTAGGAAAGGTGTTCATTATGATTCACAACATTACATGGAATTATTAAGAATTTCGTGGGAGGAACATTTACAATAATAAGTATTAAACCAAACTGAACAATCAGACAAACAAAATTAAAGACTGAAATGGACGTTTGGATAAATGAACCTAGGGACAGCTGATAGGTGATTTTGTTTAAATTCTTTTGATTGCAGCAGAAATCAAATTTATTTTGCTGGAGGGTGCCTTACCAAGCAAAGCACATTAAATCACTCTGCTTCCAAGGGAGAGTGTAGCAGCAGATACGTATCCATGCTGGAGAGGTAAGATGTCTGTACATGTTCATTACACTTATTTGTGTCTCAGCTGCAAACTGAAAAGTATTCATGAATATTACATATTTTAAAAGTGTTTCCAGGTATGCCTTTAGCTTCCCAGTTAAGTCTGAGTTTGTACAAACTGCAAATTCCCTCTATGCCTGCTATACTGTTTAATTTTTCCTCTGTCAAGACATTGTGGGAGTTTCACTGGAAGACAGTAGTATAGAGATTGCAAGATGCAACCACGCATATTAAAGGATATGTATTCTGTGCTAGTGGCACGAAGTGACTGTCAGGTCTTTACAGCAAGAGTCCTGGAAAGCATCTGATCTGGTTTTGTGTGAATTGAGAATACCTTTGTAGGTTCACATTTTATATAAATGTTGTAGGACTTACTGGCTTGTGTTGTGGTGTCCTGTTCTGTGGCTGTTATTCTCCAGCAGCCCTTTAATGAGAAAGCTGTCACATGCCGTACATTTTCGTGCTGAAGAGAGTTTTACTTTAGATTAGCAGTCCTGATACAGAAAGGATGCGAACCATGTTATTTGGGTCAAATTTTCCTTAGGTCTCTTGTCTTGTACAGGTCTGTTTGGACACAAGTCCATGCTCAGAGACACATGTATAGCACAAACACAAACAAGCATTTACTTGTGATGTGAAGAGGCTAGGAAATGGTGGGGCTGTACATTCCTGGCTACACCTTCTACTATACAGCCCAAATGTCCATAATGCAATGATATTACTGTGAGATAAATTAGAGTAAGGTACTTAAGTTCCTGTTTCTCCTAAACAGCAGATTGTGAGGCTGTGCGATGGGAAGTGGGACAATTGAGCACTGCAGTGTGGATGCACGCCTTGGAGATCGTGTATAGAGCTTTGCCCTTCTTGCCCATCATGATGATAACCTTCTGTAAATGGTATGGGGAGGAAGGAGATGATGGGCAGTAATGCTATATTTCTAAATAAGGAATATACTTTGCTCAGCAGTGAAAATATTCCTTTAGAAACCAGGAGGTTCTGACCCCTCCAGAGAAGAAATTTGTATTTACTGCAGCAAATACATGTATTGAAAAGGAGAAGATGCACACACCTTCAGAGTACATATAGGAGAAACAGAGACTTGTTTCAGTTTAAGTCATGAGCATTCAACAGATTTTAATCCCTAATTAGAAATAACAACTTCTACAGTTGTCTATCATATTGAACATCCACTTCAGGTAATGCAAATTTTTTGTTTCTACTTTTGACAGACATAATACATTTTATTAAAACAAGAGGACATAATAAAAGAACCTCAAAACTGAAAATTCTGAAAACCAGAATTTGTTCCTTTCAGATAGATGGATTATTTCTTAAGGATGTAATGAAATTAATAGGATTTGTAAACCATAGCTAGATCACTGAATTATGTTGTTTTTCTTCTGGAGAAAAAACGTTTTGTGCAGAAAATTGTAACTGGCTTCAGTGTCTTTGGCTGCTTCCTTTTGACGGCATACATATGAGAGTGATACCTGCACACTCGCACTGCTGATTATACTGCCAGCTGATGATAAAACTGAACCTTCTGGGACTACTCAAAACTGTTTCTTTGCATATGCGAATATTAGCATTGTAACTGGCTCTTAAATAGTTATTATTTGTATGACTTGATACCACTATGGTCCGTGCTGACTAGTGTATTATGAAATGACTTTATGACCTTGTTTTGAAATTATGAAGCTATTGAGGGTAATCTGTAATTTAGTTTTGCTTTTCTGGACTGCAGCAATGAAAGAAATAATGAAAACATCTCCAATGGTGCTACAAAAATGGTTAAAAAGATCCCAATCAAATTAGTGAGAGAGCATCTGTAGGCATATAGCCACTGCTATCTGTCACTGGAAGAAAGACTTAAAAAAATCTTTCTCTAATGCTTCTGAAATTTGCAATGTTACCACATTCTTCTCTCAGTCCACAATAAGCCAAGTGTTCTTTCAATGAAGTATCAGACTATGGTGTATCAATATATAAGAGGAGACTGGAACCCAGAGTCATAAAAATATTTTTGTCTAATTTTATGTAAGTATTCAGAGAAGTAAGATTGAACTCTGTGAATGTGGGAAAATCCCACAGTATTAGCCTTAGGTTATTTGAAATCAAGGAGTCTTCTTTTCTTTACTAAGTGTACTGTGTAATATATTTACAGATGAGGTGTTACTTTGAAGTCGGAATCTTGTCTTTGATCAAAAGCATACAGCTTCCCTCATGTCTCTCAGAAAAAGACAGTAGTTATATAGCCCTGGTGTGGGGTTTTTTTAATGTTTTGGACAGCAAAAATGACATTTACATGAAACAGTAATCCAGGGAGTGTATGAGATAAGACAATTTCAACTAGGAGTTGGGAGAAAGGCTCACAAGCAGACTTTAAATCAAGCAGAAGTAATAGCATGTCATACTCACTTTGCCTCCCTTACCTGCTGTTAATTAAAGTACTGATAAAGGAGGTCTGTCAACATTAATATGATGAAAAGTAAAACATGTGTTTAAAATTTTCTAGATGAAAGTACTGTTAATCAGTATTACAAAAAAAAGGTTTTTGAGTAAATGCTCTTAATTCAGCATGCTTGTTTAAGAAGTGTAAATATACTACAGTGGAGCTTTTTAATCCACAAAGGGTGAGGGCATAGACTGACAATGCAGTATTTTTTTTTTTTTTATTGTTCCCAAGGAAGATAGAGAAGGCACAATACAAGGAAAACCACTTGAATACTCGCTTGCTTAGTCTTTGTAGTCACTCAGGGCACTACTTTTATCAGGGCTGTGTATTTGGATCAATGATATTATTTTTCTGTTGGTTTTATATTGACTGGCCATGGATTGTTATATTATTTTTTAAATGTAAACATGAATGTGTCTATCCTGCGGGGAAAAAAGAGAATCTGGAAGAATAGTATGCTGTATACACACAGCAAGGAAACACCATTGGGGCTTCTCTGTAAATATTTATTTTAATAAAGAGTTTCTGGCGCAGACTTGATTGCTAAAGATAGAGCGAGCATTTCAGCTGCTCTTTATGGATATGTAAGTAGTGTTACCTTGACTAATAGTGGGAGTAAGTAGCTCTGCTGTTTTATTTTTGTGGCCTGTTAATGTAGCACAAACTTTTCTTTTTTTTAAATGATTCTTTGAAGCAAGCAAGGCATCTTTACTGAGACCATATCAAATATGTTATAGCACAAACCACATTGTAACACAAGTACTGCTTTATCCAGGCATTGTGTCTTTTTCCATTTGTGTTGTAATCCTGAAGTGTCCATGAAACACTTGCATTCCTAGGAAGGGGTATTAAGAAGCTGTTTACTCTGTTTGCATAAATGTCATCTAGTAGCTCTAAATAAGCAAAACTAGTGCCATGCGACTTGTTATGTGTTTACTGGTAAACCATGATACTAGAGAATGCTTGTAGCCATCAGGAAACACTGGGTTGGGACATCTGCGTTATGGCAACTGCCAGATTTAGTATTCTTAAAACACTGAAATAAAAGTATGATGCCCACCCAATCAAATGATGGTTTGTTGAAAAAGGCATACTAGTGTATAATACTAGCAGGAAAGTACGAGCAAATAAGATAATAAAGTCCAACTACTTAAATTTCTGGAGAAAAAAAAATGACTATAGCCATGCAAAGACTGCTTGGATCCTTTTTCTTCCAGTTATTGTGTTGTTCTGGGCAGGATTCCACAAAGATTTCTGCTGGTGAATTTTCATTTCTTAGCCTTAAAACAAAATTATACAGAAGAACTTAAAGAATACCCCAAGCATAAGGGAATATAGATCTTTGTTAATTTGTAATGATACTATTATATTTTAATATAGTTTGAATAGGAGTTTCATCATCTTGAATTCAAAGAATGGAATAGGAAGTATCATTATTCCCAAACGTAAGTGGAAATAAATATCAAAGAGAAAATAATCTTTGTTATTATGTATCTTTCTCTAAATCTGAAATAATAGATAGTTCTTTCATCCTACACCATAACCTTCCCTTGAGGGAAATGAAATGAGACATCAATAATGTCAAAAATCAAGATGCAATTAAAGAGCCTGTGTGTGTAAGGCCTCAGAAATCAAGGGCTTTCGGACCTTCACTTTGCGCTTCATAAGCAGAGCACAAAAACTTTTACTCCAAAGTTGCATTCACCTCTGCAACTTTGTCATAAGATTTCACGGCTAAGAGAAATAGCTTTTGATATTTTCCTTTTCCACATCAATCCTCTGTCTTTGTTTTTCTTCAAATGCTGATTTCTTTATGCTGCTAGTGCCCTGAGAAGTGTAGAAAATCAAGATGCGAAAAGAAAAGCTTGGTAGTATTTTAACAAAGCAGCTTTGGTGTTTCACATCCTGCCCAAATGGATGGGAATACATACAATGAAAGTACAGTCTTTGCATTATTAATGCTGTTATTAACTGAATAGCATAGTGCTTTATAATCTTATTCCAAAATTAATTCTGAATTCTATAAAAATAAACTAATTATAAATCTGTACCAATTCAGTGAAGTCATATATGCCATTTTTTTTCTTATTTACACCCATGTAATTCCTCATTTAATTTATCATAATATTTGTCTTTCAACCTCCTGTTGGTCAAAATGAAAATCATCTAAGGTCTGTCATAACTGCAGCACAGTGTGTGTTTACATTCAACATCCATCTTTAGATAGTATTTTTTAAAAGCCAGTCTAAATGTTCTCACCTCAAATATCAATTAACCCATTGTTTGCAAATAACAGTGGAGAGTCCTAGAACTGTTTAAAGAATACACATTCACAAGAGAGCATGGCCTGTGTATGTCTGAAGTATGGTACATAGAGTCATTTCTAAAATGTGAAAGGTTTTGGAAAAGAGACACAGTGCCCTTATATGCAATAGGATTAGATTTATTTTGTGTGATTTCTAGCAAGTGCATTGTTGCAAGATGTGTGCTGGAGAATGCTTGTGACCTACGCACACACCTTGAAAATTAGTACAAGGTAAATTAGCAGGGAGTCACAGAACTTGCCAAGGGCGTTGTTTTTGAAGTGTTTAGAGAATTAATAAAAGGTTTTCAGTGTAGCTGCTGTATGTATAACATGTAAAATCAGTCAGCATTGTTCAGTGAAAATATGGCTGTTGCAGACATGTACTCTGTTCATGTCTATAGACAGTCTTAAAAAATGCTGCACTTATAAAATAAAGCTCAATTGCTATTTTAAATCCATTGCTTTATTTGATTTTTACTTCAGCATTCTGAAGGTTTAAGAAAACCAATGTTTTCTTAAGGCATTTCCCTTGCCTGCTTAGGAGTGCTTACAGCCAATACTCACTTGGTTGCAAATGTGAAAGCGCGGTTTGTATGAATACCACAGATGCTCTTATTTCTGAGGAACAAGAAGCAATCCTATGGCCAATTCTCGTGATGCTGATTTTTAAAACAGATCAAGTATGGAAATAGTAGAGAAAAAAAATCAAAGATGTCTTTCCTATTTAATATAGGCTCTTGGATGGAGTAACCATACAGAATTAGATTTCAGAAGTATGATCCCTTTTCTTTGCAGAATGAAACGTTATAGACTTACGATACCAAGGGAAAAAGCTGGCTGTCCTAGTGCATGCTCTATTATATAAGGCACTCAGACAGCTGATTAATCTATGGGAGCTGGTAATCATTTGACTCTGGATATTTTTTTTCAAATGTTTTTTTCCAATGATTCATGAAGCCCTTATTGGAATTCAAAAAGCACTTCACAAATCAACTAGGAGCTTAAAAAAAAAAATTAGCAGTAATGAGCTCATTTCCATAGAAATAGGACTAGGCTCACTGGTGGGTCAAACTGTTTTCTGCACTTCCCCAGTATTTTCCTCAATTCTTCTCCGTTTATTTCATGCATCATTATCTTCCATTTTCTGTACATCTAAACCATGGCATTTGGCTTTTTGTTCTCTAACCAACAACTGCCACTTCAAGGTATTTCAAAATGGTGGTAAAAAAAAGTAATTCATATTTCACTCAAGAAAGTTTAAAATTCATTGTCATCTTGAAACCCATTATTCGTGACAGTTTCCTCAACAGATTACAAATCACAGTTTGAAGTAGTATTGAGCAAAAATTTATAATGCAGAAGCCTCTCCATTCCTGCTGGATTAGTAATGTGTTTTAATGATATTGCATTTGTATTCTTTCAGTTTTCTTTCATGAGACATCAAAGAAGCAACAGAATGTATCTTTCATATTCAAGACATACCACAATACTTCAGTATTTTCCATTCCTTCAGATTCTTTGCCTACCAAGATGAAAGGTGAGGTCTTCTGAGCAAAACCTAAGCCATCTGAAAAGAAATGGTATCCCTTTGAGGTTCTCAATTTATTGGAAAGAGGGAGTTACTTATATATTATACCACGGCATGAGACTTGTTTTGGTAGGTTCCAAAGAAGTAGTGTTGTGGTCACGTTCAACAGGCCAGTATAGAGGGTCATACACTGATGCTGGAGATGTTCGGATTGTTTCATAGGCTCTCATCCAGGAGATGAAGAAGGAGCAAGAGAAAACATTTTATGGCTTGAAATCACATACACAAACTTCTTACTGAAGGCTATGCGCATTGTTAAGGAAAAAAACCCTTGTGATCCTGGAAAACAAAGGAGTTTGAATAGGAAGATAATAATAATAGTATCCTTCAATAAATGAAGGAAATTCTCTTCAGGAAGTTTGCCACTGGAACAGTATGCCTTTTCCTAAGTTGCATCAGGTGAGTCCACATCCAGGCTTGAAGATGAAAGACTAATTCTGTGTGCATTTAGAGGTGTGTATCTCAGCTGAAGATTGCATTCATCTCTGTTCTGGAAAAGGTGAAAAATTGATGCCAAAACAAATCATCTTCAAAGAGAAAAGAAAAACGTTCTGGAAATAGACTTGCTACCAAAAAAAGTGGAAGTTCTCGTAGAGCAGAGACATGTCATGGAGTAGGAATAGAGGATAAAGCATACAATGTTCTTCTTTACAAGAGGCATAGTATTTTCTAAGTGAATACTGCAAGTGGTATAATGGAAGGCAAGCACTGCTTCCGTTCAGGAAGGAGAAAGGGTCTCATACACTTTCCTTCTCATTTTTATCATACGTAAGCATACATCAAATGAAAATTTGATCTACCATCTCCTGTATCATATTTTCTATGAGAGCAACACTACCAGGACCAAGAATATGCATATCTTAACACAAGGCAAAAGTGAAAATGGCTTTAAAAAGCAATCAGACAAAAGCACCGAGCATAAGGTCATTAGTGATTATTAGACAAAATGGACAGGGTAGACCAATAGGTTTTCATCATCTCTAACCAGTGAGTGCTGGAGGCTGCCTTCTCTGGGAAGTGTGTCAGAGCAGGGTCATACTCTGCAAGCACCATTTCTTACATTTTTTCTTGATGTATCTGTGGTGAAATGCTGCTGGAGAAAGGAAGTCAGCTGGACAGTGCTGGGGTCTGCCATAGCAGCAGACCTCCTTACTGTATCGTGAAATGTGGCAGAATGATGATTCCAAAGTCCCCACAAAATGTAATATTTTTAGAATATTTGATATATATTAAATGGCATTATAAAGCTAGCTGCTAGCTTGTATTTCAAGACTTATATAATGAAAGCAGGTAAACCTTTGCTGGAAAAGAATAAGAAATCTTACAGAAATCTTACAGAATAACACTCTCGCCTATTATTTCTATGAGACAACTCTGTATTCTTTCTCATCATAAGTGGTACCTTGTTTTGTGAGTAATGGTATTGAAAGCCACGGTGGTGCATGTAATGGATTGAAAATGAACACATACAACAGAGACAGCGAAAGTACAAAGTACAGAGATTTTTAGAATTTCTTTGTTTCCTGCTCTCCTTATGGTGCCTTAAGTGGAGATCATAGTATGTCTTTTTGAGGGGGAGATTTTTGCTTTGTCTTTTAGAAAGTACAATTGAGACTCTACGGGACGTAAGCTAATGGGACAGCACCAAAAAATCCAAGCCAAACAATTAATTTTATTCTTGTTTATTTCTACTTTGCTTCTCGAGGGAAATTCTGTTGGGATGAGAGTGATCACACATGGTTGCTGTAGTTCCTCCAGTATCCTCCCTACTACAAATCATCCTGGGTTTTATAAAAGAAATTGGGAACTCTCCTGATAAAACTTTGCAGTGACTAGTTTTGTGGTTAATTGTCAGCTGATTTTTCTGGCACTGATCTGTAATGCTATCCTTCTGTGGAGGAATTATTGAGGATGCCTTACTGAGTGCAGATGAAGGAAAGTTTCCTTAGCAACAGGAATAACATGGAATGCTGAAAAGCTCTCTGGTGACTCTCCTTGTTTCTGTACAACACAAAAGGCTTCTTTTCTACTTTTCTTTTTTTTTTTCAAGTATAAAGACTCATACACAGAACCTGATATTTTGTACCTACTTTCAATTTTTCAAGCAAATGAAGTTAAAAAACTAGTAATCCTTCAGGCATCGTTCAAGTCATTCTCTTAGTATGTCCAATTCATTCATTAATTAATTTGCAAAAGCCTATTAGCATATAGCAAAAAAGAGCATGATTTAGCCTGACTTGTGTCCAAGGAAACATGTATACTCAATAACTGAGATAATACTTTGCACCTCAGTAGCACTTTTCTAGCCATGCTTTACCAACCTGAAGGACTTTAAGGCCAGTTTTAAAATGCATTTAGACAGGTGCAGATAGGTTCCTGGAGAGTTTTCAGAAAGTGATTTCAATAATCCGTCCGTTATGCTCCCTTGTGAGACACAGCAAAATACTGTTTCCAGTAGTGCAGATGAAGATTAGGAGAAAATACAATAAAGCTTTGAAAGAGTTAAGAGAGAATCCAACCTTATGATTCCTACCACTGTGCTTTAATGACTAACTAATGTTGCCTGCAAGGCAAAACTTGGTAATTAATGCAGTTTAGGGAAAAAAACCTCAAACATTTTGTTCGAAGCCTACACCTGAGTGGTAAGACATCATGGCTCTTGTCCTGCAGAGGTAGTTCATCTGGAAACTGCACTCCAGCTCAGTCCCCTCCTTTACCCACTGTGACTACTTCATCACTCAGCTTTCCACTATCATGGCAAGGGACAAACACTGAACTACAAGAAGCCTTGTGGGGCAATAAATCCATTTGCTGGCAATAACTAGCAGCCACAACATCTTACCTCCTTTCATAACTGACTCCAGCTCCACTTTTAAAGAATAGTATTTGGAGGCTTCGGTTTCGCTTTTCCAGTGGGGTATGACTGCCCTCTATAAATAACATTCTTAGCCTTTGATTTGCTAAGACTAAGCATGCCAAAACTTTTAGTTTCTACAATAGCTCCTCCATCATTCCGATATTCCTTGTCTTTGCTTATTTGGGTTTGAATTCATCTTTCCAGAACGTGGGGTTAAAGTGCATTAGAACTCCAGTACAAAAAAAAATGGTTTTAGGTCCTCAAAAAAGTAACTTTTGTCTCCTTCCCCAATGGGAGTTAGTGAGAAATTTCTATATATCTAGTACCAGAACTATTGGAAAGAAAGCCTTGGTATTAGGTCCAGTGAAATGAATAGTTTTCTTTATTCTATCCTTTGCAAAGGAGTTTTAGTCTCAAAATATTGTTGGCTAAGTTTTTTTACTTATTTCCTGCTTTTTGCCAGCATAGGCAACATAACAATGTATTTAAAGAAGAAAGTAGATTATGAAGACAAAAACAGCAGCATATTTTTATACCAGTTTACATTTCCAAAGGACAATGTTTAAAAGCACTTAAAACAAGTAAATGTACCTCTTTACATTTTCTTGTAGGGTGTTCATGTACTTATACTTTTCACTGTGTAATAATAAAATGGCATAACAGGAACATTGTTATGGTCAGAAGAGATTTATTGTAATGCAAGTTTAATTGTCATGAATGACAACCATATTATTAACAATACAACGCTTTTGATATTTTTACATGTTTGCAGGGTGATACACTGAAATATATTTGCTAGTAACTGACAAACTACATTATGGCTCAGAGAATAGAAAAAGCTATTCTATCTCATTGTCAGGTGATGAACGTTGAGACATATAAACCACTGCAATAGACCATTAGCGTGTTTTACATTGAACCTCTAATGACAAGACGACATTTTCCACCTGTTAAAAAAAAACCAAACAGAGGATTGCACACCTGCTAAATCTCAGATAAAGAATGTAAGAATGACAGCATCGTGGTTAGGATTTCACCTTATGGGCCTGGGTTTTTTGTTTAGACATCGTGCATGCATGTGTGTTTGGCAGCATTCTGTAGCTACAGCCTGCTGGCATTTCTGATGGGCTGGCCATTTAAAGAGAGAGACAGACATCTTAGGATAGTGTTTCTGAAGACTGATAAATAAGGCATGGGGATATAATGGAGCTTCATTGACCCAGGAAGTGAAAAAAATGAGAACTTGGCTTGCTTGTAGTTTTTGCATTTTCAGCAGGGGCCTCTTCCTGGAATGCTGCTTTTCAGGCATCCTCGACAAGCGCTGTCTGTGCACGTGCTGTGCTGTGCGACACAGGGCCAGCGATGCACCTCCATGTGCTAAGGAACTGAGCCATGTGAATTAAAGCCGTCACGCAGTGTATCCCAGGGTGCTATTCACAGTGCATAGTAAACTGTGCATTTACTCAAACATTTCTTTTTGAATTTCTGAAGTGGAAAAATGGGAGTGCTATGCAACCCAAAATCTCCTGAGGAGATCTCCTGAGAAAATGCACCCCTGAGGGGAAGCTGAAATTACAGGAACGGCGCAGGGAGCTTTGGAAATAAAATACAACACAAACACATCAGTAATGAAGCAGTTCTGTGGAGAATTCACGGATTAGATTCCTTGGACAGAAATTTCCTTTTGATATAAGGTAAAAGCTAATCACACCCGTAAGATGACCTGGCTCTGTAGCTTGTCTATAGGTATCAATGATTCCACAGCATATGCAGTACTTTGCTTAGGCTCAGCAGATTTTCCACCTCTTTTAATCTGTTTATTGCATATACCACAACACTATCACTAACTTATGAAAGTCACCACTAGTTTATGACTACCTAATGGCGAAGTTTATTTGCTTCAGATGTGCTGAGTCCCCGTTAGAGTTACAGGAACTGCTTGTGTCACGGCTTTTGCGAACAAGGTGCCATCGGGATTTCACTGTGTACTGCAACACTACAGCAACGGGGATGGCTTGGGGATGCATCTATAAATGCAGGCTTTTGGATAAAGAGGAATTCTTTACTGGCTACCAGCAATGTGCTGTCTATTTTACCTACATGTGGTGTTTAGAATGTGCTTGCTGTAACCAGATGCATGTGCACAAGCTTATTATTAGTTTATAATTTCACCAGTGGGCCGAAGAGAGGAGGATGTGTTAGCTGGAGCATATCTTTCTGACTAGAAACTCACAATATTTCACTGAAAGACTACAAATAAAGGGTAGATTAAGGTATTTGTTAATTTATATCAAATTTGGCTGATAATTTGGCCAAAATAAAACGCAGCCTACCCCAAATTTTGCAGTTTCCCAAATGCTTTGTTTACATTTGAAATAAAAGCAGAGAGATGGAGTGGTGCAATTTGCATGCACCTGTGGATGGTTTGCTGTGTTACCTGCTTCACCTCCAAGCTCTGAGCTCTTCTTGAGGAGACTTTTTTTCTTGTTATTGGCTTTTTGCAGCTGGGACATCAGGTGGCAGAACCTGGGGAGGGGCGCTGGGGTCTGTGAGCATGGCAAAGCCCCCACTGTGCGTGCCAGGCTGCCACACAGCCCCAGATGGACTTTGCCTTGGGTCACAGCTACTGTGGGTGTGACAGTAATCCTAAACCTGTTGCTTTTTATAATAAACCCCTTCTTTTGTCCAGTCTGGAAACTCTCTTTTGCATTTGTTGCCCTGTGGTGAGAAAGCTCTGCTCTTACCTGCCCCTGCCCAACCCTCCTGATTTCAGGTTGCGATCACATGTGCTGTCTAGCAGCTGCACAAGATTGAGTCACTCCCCAAGGCCAGAAACCGAATTGCTTCCACTTGTGGCCATCTTTAGATGAAGGTGTTTATTGGAGCCCCAGTCCTTCCCGCCAGGAGAGCTGCAGGCTCATGGTGGCTGAGGTGCTGCCCCGGGGCAGCCCCGGGCCTGGAAAAAGAAAATCTCGTCTCCCAGAGGGTGCCTGTGGCACTGAGGGGCCTCTTGGTGAGCACTGCTGCTGGCTGCAAACTTCCGTGTCTCCAAAGGCAGCAGAAAACAGTTTCTGCTCTCACCTGAAGCTGGTGTGGAAACCTGTCAACAAACGTCCTCCTGTTGGTGGTGACCAGCTCAGGTGTTCGTGTAGATGAGGCACCACGGTAGCCATGTCAGGAGTGCAGTGCCAGTGAAGACATTGTTCCTCGAGGACGTCTGACGGCGTGGAGTGGGCCAGGATTTTTCTCTGGTTTATAATGTTTATTGTGGCTCATCGTGTGTGCGCTGTGCCGGTCAATCAGTGCAGAACCATAGCAAGAAACTGGATTTTTTTCTCTCTCCGCTGGTGTGCGTGTACCGGACAGGAGGACATACCCAGTCATGCTGCTGACCTTCACATTGCTTTCTCCATGCTAACCCCTTCTGGTTTTGTGTCACGGTGTGGTAAGTGTTATTTCTTAATTATACTGACAGTGGCAGTGAAAGTGATATTTTTTCAGGTCAGAATGCCTTGGTTTATCCTGCACAAAAACTGATTCCAATATACTGTGCTCTCTAATCTCATTTGGTGCTTTTAGATCACATAGGTGCTACAGGCAATTCAGCTACAAGAAATACATACTTCTGTTAGTGTATTTCCAATTATGTTTACCTTGTTGTTGCATAACATACAGAAGTAAAGCTCCTGAAAGAGGGGAAAACAGGTACAATACAGCAGTTGAATATAAAGCTCCTTCTGTATTTGGCTCCCCCTGAGGAAAATGAAGGAGTTGTTCCTGGGCTCTGGTGCTTGCCTGGGTTGGCAGGGAGCATGAAACATGTTTCCATGAACCTGAGCTGCCTTGAAACTGCTAGTGACTGCTGCACAGCAGTGATCTGGGAAATCCCTGGTGTAAAGACCTTACTTTGGTGAATTTTGCATTAGTTTGTCCTGGAACAGAAGAAGAAATCCAGGTAACTTACAGAGTAAGGTGCCTTAGTCAGCACCCCATTCCCCCAAGTGCAATTCACAAAATTGAAATATTTTAAGTTGTCATTAGAATGTTAAACTAATTTAGAGTTAAGCTAGTCTTTCTTTTGAACAGTCTTAGTGTTTAGGGGTTATTCTCCTGGTGCAGCTCTGATGATGAAGTTCTTTGATGGTACAGTCTGCAGGATTATTTTCCCTCCTACAGATTTGTCACTATATGTTTGAGTGCAAGGCCACAATAGAAGGTGCAGCAGGACATGTGCTTCATTTCTTTCCAGCTAAACCAGGAAGCACTTGTGGGTTCTTTGATCCTTGGCTTGGGTGGTGTGCATTACACTCCTATTGTGGATTTTAGCTTTCTGGGTTTTTTTTGGATGATAGTTTTTGCTCTGTGAACAGTCTCTGGCTGGTCCCCTGATCTTGGACTTCAACTTGCTAGCAGATGAGTTGAGACTGTTCAGTCAGACTCTGAGTCTCAGAGGTGGAAAGGGGAAGCATTCAACTACTTTTGCCTTTTGTAAGAAAATCTAAATCCTAGCTATGAAATGTCTTGCTGCTTTTCATCGCTGTTTAAGAAAAATGCACTGCCTTTAGACATGAGTCTCCCATTTTAGAGCCAAACTATCTGCAGGTGTAAGCTCTTCTAGTTCAGTGAAGAAGTGCCACCTTACTAGTTGTCTTCTAGTGTTTACCATTATTTCAGAGCATTTACGCTCTGAAAAGCAGGAACAGTATCCAGCTGGTTCCTTTCACATCTTAGGTTTCAGTCCTATCCCTTTTTAACCCTCCTTTTCTCTAGTGAGTACAGTGGGTTTTTTTTCTCGACTTAAGAGTTTGTGCTGAGTGGAATTCAGTAAGTATCACAAAACTTTTTCAATAATGTTTATTATTATTAACAGATCTCTCAAAGATTCAACTTATATAAGCTGTTTTAAAACATTTGTTACACTATTAAGTGATTATAAGATTTATTTTTTTTAAGTGAGAACTGCATGGTTTTCTGGTGATTTAGGTTCCCAAAATGCATGAGCATTTTGCTTTGATTTATTGTCATTGTTTCTCAAATGGATTTAAAGTAGATAGTACACGTTATTCTGTAAATTGCTGGTCTGAGCTGTTTATTTTGTTGAACTACACTTCTATTGCATAATTGCATTTGCCAGGTGGAAGTGAGCGCTGTCATTTTGAAATCACAACTAATAGCATCTTGGGAGTTTACTTCAACTACATACTGCCCCAGTTTGTTCGTCTCTGTGCATCTAACACGTATCAGTCAGCCTCATACAGCAGCTTTCAAGGTTAACAGTCTGCATGCCCAAGGATAGATGGCCTACTTATTTATTTTAAAAAAAAAAAAAAAAGAAAAAAAATTACTTTCAGTGAATGAGAATAGATTCAGTGATGCTGAGACTTCTGGAGGAAAAGAAAAAAAGACAGACTTTAACTGGTAAAAATAGGAGGTAGTCTATACAACGTTAAAAACTTAAAACTACATACAGAAAGCTATGACTGTGAAATATTTTCTTTCAGGTCATATTAGGATGTAAATGTGATTTAAATTAAATCAAGGAAAGTGACCAACAATTATAAAATCCTATTTCTGAAAAATGGAATTTAGGATTTGCACTATTTCTCTATCAGACCTTTATGCTATCTCTGTAATAAAAGGTGAAAAGGTGACTTACGCTATTTAAAAAGGAGGTTATTGCAAATTGAAGATAGAGCTATAATTGGGTCTCCTGCTGATCTAAGTGAAGAAAAAACAATTAGTGGAATACTCTAAGAAAAAAGGCTAATCTCAAAAAGTGGTTGGAAAATAGAAAGTTCTTTCAGCTGACATAGATAATGATAATCGAGGCTCTCCAGCAAAAAGTTGCCAGACTAGACAACTGGGCTTGTGTGACTGACTTCCTTAGTACAACGAGTTGTTGTTTGTGTAAGTATTTGCTGTACACCTATATCATTCTGAATGGCAGTCTTTCTTTATTGACTATGTTTACAAATTAGAAATATTGTGATTTTCCTTTTTGGTCTATTTTAATTTTTTTTTTTCCATTGAGGTATAGTATTCTTGTATATAAAATCCTTGAATACCTACATACAACTAGGATAACTGCTATCATCTTCACTGAGCACCTTCCTAGGCAGTTTGTACTATAGCCTGGTGTGTCTCCAGGCTGATGAGCACAGGGTTTGTTACCAGAAGATCTCTAGAGATTAACTCTGTGCTATGAAATTCTGTCTTTTCCTTAGGACACGACTTTAAAGATGGAGCAGATTTAAGTGCTGCTCAGGCTTTATTTGCCAGAAAAATAGGAGAATGATCATAACTTTTGTCGTTTTAATCAGGTATCCACCTGGGATAGGGCTTGAAATTTAGTTCTTGTACCACCAAGTTCACTGATCTCCTGGTAGCTGGCAGTTAGTTAGCCAACAGGTGCTAAATCCGCTCCCCCGGCTGTGGCGCTGTCAGCATGTGCGATGACGTATGTTTAGCTGAGCTGCAGTTGTCCCTCATGTTGCGGAATAAAGAGTATCGCAGGTGTGCTGAGTTCTTCGGAGAAAAAGCTGCACTCTCTGTACTGGATCTATACTTAATAATTGGTCTTATATTACTGAGTTTTTGCTAAGCTTTTTTAAAGACCTACCTTACCAATATTTTTTATAAAATGTTCTTTTCTAAAGTCTCATACAAGTGGCAAAAGTCAGGTGCAATGGCAGTCTTAAAATCCACTTTATTTGACCTTTATATGCTTAACAAGTGTATAATTCTCTTGACCCCCACGAGCCAATGGGAAGGATGATGTGCTGTCTTTGATGCCAAGGTTTCTCAAATTCTCTATTCCTGCTGCAAAATCACTTTTGTGAAATGCTCCAGCTATGAGAGTTGTACCTCTAGGTGCTAAC
The DNA here is from genome assembly GCA_013400335.1 of Eurystomus gularis. NCBI lineage: Eukaryota > Metazoa > Chordata > Aves > Coraciiformes > Coraciidae > Eurystomus > Eurystomus gularis. Next base: position 438,198 of record VZZY01021886.1, read on the forward strand.
GTACCCTTTCCTTGTTGTTTGCTGGGTGGGGGGCAATCCTCAGCATCTCCAGCTTGTGTTCTGATTTAGAATAAAATTGCTTCTGAAATGCGACCTTTCCTGTAGAGTGAAACGAGTTGAAACTTTAACATTGAATTAGTGCTGCTCATAAGAGTTGTAAGTGTCAGGGCCGTTCGGCAAGCCTGCACGGCATTTCTGTCTCTTGTCGAGACAATGAAGTTGCCAGGATTTGACAGACAGTATGACAGCTATGTATGTCACCATGTGCAGAAGGATGAGGTCATTTTCCCCTTGCATCAGGAAGAAATACCCTTGTGAACCTCGTGTATCCTGCATTGGAAAGAGCCTGCCCCCGGGGGAGGTGGGGAATTAGTGAAGCTGAAGCTCTGCGATGTGCTGGTAGGAGCTTAGAATTGCCTTTCTCTGCACCAGCTTGTCTCAACTAAGTTTTTTTGTGACTTGTAGGTGACAGATAAGCTCAGAATTTATAGAGCATGCATATGTAATGAAGGGATGAAGTAATCTTTGTGTTCCCCAGTGCAAACTTATATTGTAGCTACAGTTTTATTCAGATGTGTTGGAGTAGATGCAGTCTGTCAGGATATTACAAATATTCAGGCATTTTTCCAGTTCTGTATGTGTCAGATTTTTTTTATCATCTGAGCAAGTGCTGATACCCAAACTGGTACATTTCAGATAGAGCCTTAGTTAGGGGAGTTCTCTGGCTTGGAGTTGATTAATCATTGATTGGAAAGCTTCACTTGAAAAAAGAAAAGTCTCAAGAAGATATAACTTGATGAATGTGATTTTCTTTTTTTTTTTTTTTAACCTCCCACCCCATCTTTCTTTTGAAGCCGTATGAAGTAAGCTATTGGGCTGTATATTGTAACTAAAACAGCTTTAAATAAGTTAATTTTGCTAATATTGCTGTATTATCTACCTGGTGGATGTTATTTACTCTTTATCTCAGAGCGGTTTCTAGTAGCTTGTTTCGTGTATTTTGTATGCCAGCTTCATAAGTTTCCATTGGTTTGGAAAAAAAATGTAGCTGATTGTAGGTCAGTACCATAGTTTATTGATGCATCGCCTTTTTAAACCTTTGCTTTTGTTTTAATATACATGCCTATATGTATATATTTCTAAAATGAGATAGTCAATGACCATCATATAATTTGAACAATGAATGAAAAAGCTTAGACTTGTTGGGAAGCCCTTAACGTAATGATTCTTCAAAACGTTTTATGCGTGTCTCCCCCTCCAGCTTCACTGGTTTGCCCTTATATTTGCAAAGGCAAAAGTAAAATTCTAGGATTTCTTTGTGAAGATTCTTCAAAGAGGAAATTGTATCATCGTGATGAACAAGTAAATGAGGCATTTTATTCACTTAATGGCTTGTGTTTATAAACCTATATAAAAACCTATACAAATAACTCATGAAACAGTACAGAGCTTAGGATGCTCTGCTGAAGGGGAGTGCTGCTTGACAAAATTTAGGATTTGTTCAACAGATTTTTATGTCTCATGACTGTAGCATCTGGTTGATTTAGAGGCTGCAGTTGTGAGTCTTGCTTTAATGAAATTTATGAAACAACTTGAAGTGGAACTGTTTCTTAAAGCAATTTTTAATAACAAGCTTAAATTACTATTATATTTTAAATTGAATTTTTTCTCTTAGTGTTAGCCTAATCCCAGAATGCAAATTAAATCTGTTTTTTTGAATCCAAAGTATTTATAAAGACAATTAAAAAAAGATGCATTCCTATGTGATTATTTAAAATCAAGATTAAACAAACATTGAACAGGATTAAAAGTAAAGATGGTAGAAAGCCTGAATAGTGACATATTCCATATAATTAGCCTGATCCTGAACTACAGAAAAACTAGTAATAAAGAATCCCATAATAAACTGTATCTGAAATAGCATTAGGCCTTGTAATAAAAAGATTGTGTAGGTTTTTTTCCTCACCGCTGAAAATAAAGCAAAAAATGAATGTATATGTGACTGTATTTCATAAGAACTTCCATGAATTTGCTTGCATAAATCTGTCTGAGGCTGCATGAGGTTCCCTGTTAGTGAGATCACTAAGAGAGGTCTGATTCCAGAACAAGGAAATAAATTCCTTCCTGTTTGCCCAGTATAAGCTCTCTCTGTCCTTAAGTGTCTGGTGCAGAAATGAAGAAGAATAAGGGTGAGAGGCTGGGAAGTTATAGGAAAACCAGGGTATTTTGTCATCTTCTGTCTATTGAGGTGATCCTTGCTAGTGCATTTACAGTCTGTACTTAAAGAAACACAGTAAATGCAGGTTGTCATAGTTCTTACTAACTTTACCTCCTAGATTTGAAAACTTCAGCTTTTCTGTTGCTTCAGAACTGTATTTACGAAGATGATCTGTCATTAATAGGAAATTCTTTGCATCTGTGTAATTTATTTTTGTGTGTGTGTGATATATTATAGCTGTAAAATTATTCCAACTTTTGGAAAGTGTGGTTGGGTTACTGATATTTAGGTCAAGAGTTGAGGCATGTAATACGTGGAAGCAAAGAGGGATAGTTAAACTTTCTGGTCTGCTCTTTATAAGACATTTTGTTGCCAAACCTATTTTCAGCTTTTGACTGAACTTGTCATCACACTACTAAGAATTTTCCCAAGTGCTGTACTTAGAATTTATGAAAGTTTCTCCCAAAACTGTGGGCTTTGACAATTTTTTGGGGGTAGGATTTCTTTTTAATACCTCTGCAGAAAGAGTTCAGCAGTTTCTTGGCTTCAATGACTTTTTAAAAATCCTAGACGCTGTCTCCATCATTTTGGAACATTGTCTAAAGTTGAGTAAGACTGGAGGAGGGGGTGCACTACATGCATATGTGCACACAACAAGATGGGAAAGATATGGAATGAAAGAGAAAGAGGGAAGGGAATGGCAATCCTCATCATTCTGAATTTTAGTGTGTTCATTAGTAGAAGGGAGAAAAGGCACGACTCAATGTTTTCACATGGGAAATAATATTTCAAACTTGGTCAAGTAAATGTGAAACTGACTTTGTTCGAGAAGGCAGCTCTTCCGTTTTTTAACATCTTCCATCATTTGCTCAGCAATATTCCTTCTGTCTTTCCCCTGACCTCTTCCTTTACAAGGCTATTTTAAACCTAAAATATGAATTAGGAGATTAAAAAATTCCTCTAAAACACTTTCTCAACTTTAGTATTGGGAAATGGACTCATAAACAGCTTCACTAAGTTCACTTCTACTTGGGATCCCTGTGTCACTCTCGTGTGAACTTGGGCTTTTGAATGACTTTTTTTGTTAGGTTTTAGGACTCCTAGGTGATAGACCAGTTTAATTTATAGTCTCTAAACTCTACTAAAGGAAAAATGAAGTAATCCATTACTAATATTTATAAGCTAATGATTACATGGTATTTATAAAAGAGCCCAAACAAAAAACCAACCAAACCCAACCTAACAGCACCTCTGCAAAAAGATGCCTTGTGACTTAGATCTGCATTTGTCAGCCTTTGGTATGTGTAATTGCCAAAAAGTGATTTAAGTTTTTGCAATAAAAATACAGCAAAGTGCCATTCAAATATCATGAATTTGAAAAAAACATTTATATCATCAGAGCTATGTTGAGACCTGAAACTCTATTTTATAGAGGGTTTTGGTATTCCGCGGCTTATTCACATTGAGAACTAAAATGTGAAGGTTACAGAGCATTTTTTTGTTGTTTTTTACTGTTTAAAATTTGCCAAAACATTTGGTTTTACTTTGTGTAAAGCAAATGGAAAAATAATAAAAAGGAAAGCTGTGATGTAACAGCTTCCTTCAGCTCTTTTCCTCCTCCTATGTTTATTTCCAGTACATTTGCAGTGATGTTATTGCAATTTTATAACATATCCTATAGATAGATAGGTTATTAAACCTTATTTCCTAATGGAAAGCTGATGAATCCTCTTCTAATGCTTTTACTCTAAGTGGAGAATAATATGCTTTCATTGTATGTACCCATTACATGAAATGACCTCAGAGCTTGTTGACAGTGTTTGAATAGAGATCCAGATTTGACTTTTGATTTTTATTTGTGCATTCAAACATGCTAATGGAAAGATCAGCAGCATGCACTGAAAAAGCAGTCCTATATTGACAAAATATGTTGAACATGTTTTATGTAAGATTTGTGACAGAATGTAGTTTTAGAGCAAGACATTCCATGTGTACAGAGTCATCTCTTTCTGAAGTTTTAAAGATAGTTTTATTACTCTTTTGCACTTAAGAGGCTTAAAATTTATTTTCAAATGACACTAAAGTAAATAGGTACAAGATCGTATGTTCAGAGTGTAAGAAAACAAGGGCAGTCAGTAGAGGATGAGGTTAGGATTAATTCTATTATAATCTCTTAAAACAGTGCTTTTGACTATTGTGTGAATTGAATATGTGGTTGATATAGCAAGAATATTCCTGGATAAATGTATCACTTTGCTGTGTTCCTGCCTTTCATATGTTCTACATGGTTCTTGAATATCCTCATAACTTCCTGTATATGTATTTCATTAAATACTTTTGGGTTGTTTTTTTTTTTTTGCAAATCCCCATTTTCAGTGTGGAACGAAACAGTTTTCCAGGACAGTCTGTTGGAATTTGAACATGGAGGAGGGATGCTATTGCTTATAAGTGAGGAATCGTTGCTGATTTTGAACGATGGACACAGGATGTCAGATTCAAGTTCACGTTTTTTGTTGAATCAGATTAATAGTGCAACTATTATGGTGTTCAGTCTTATATGAAATTCAATCTATTTATGCTCTTTTCAATTGTCATTGGATGATTGAAAATCATATTTAGCGAGCATGACTAACGAGGCCACTACATGGATAAGGTAATTCATATTCTTCAGGGTTAAGCTCAGCTCTCTGCATGCTTATAGACAGAGTCTTTTGATAATCAGTCGACCTTCTTTTCCCTGTAACTGAGGAGCTTTTATCAAAAGGAGTTACTTAGCAAGAGGCTCATAATTAGGAAACAGAACTGTGTATGTACATCATGTGATAGTGTGATTTGCCAGAACTGGATAACTTAAACTTCTGCCTCCAGGTTTTTTGGTAGTTTGAAGATTCTGTGGTAGATGTTACAGCAGCACTGTGTGTTCAGATGGCTTATTTCTGCACTGCTCCTGAGCTGTTGCCCCAAGCTAGACCAGGAAATGTTCATGCCAAGTGCTCCTAAGTATGAGCTCTCTCTGACCTGAGGAGTCTACTGCAGAAATGAAGACGACTAGGGGCGAGAGGCTGGAAAATGTTGCTTCTATTTAAAAGGTAGGGGAGCGCCTTGCCTAAGGACATGCTTAAGGGTCTGTGAGAGAGACACCTAAAGAACTAAACTCCAGTCTCCAGAGTCCCCATCCAGTGCTTTAATGGTGAAATCATTCTTTCCTCACGACTCCTTCGTTGACGTGCACAAATAATAAGCTTTCTTCCCCCGCTCCTTGGTGCCTTACTTGCTTGCTGCTGAATGAACTGAGAAGCTTCTGTGGTAGCAGATATCCCTATTTTAGAACAAAAATAAATGGATGTTGAGAAGCTTTTCTTCTGACTTCCAGGCTCTGTATGTGATACTTCTCTGGAATCTACTTGCGTTCCCTATAGCTATGGGGTTTTCATCCTTTAGAACTGCAACCTTTTTTGGGGATTTCTGTTGTTCTTTTTCCTAATGCATGTGCCAGTGCTGGCACAAGGGAGACAGGAAAAAAAAAAAACAAACAAGAAGAATGTAATAATTCAGACATTTATGAAACCTCCAAGGTACAGTGTGCAAGAAAGCATGCTAAGGTTTTGCCTGGGTCATACAGTTGAAATCTGGCAGCTCTCCTACTGCTATAACTCTTCTAAGATGCTGCAGTGTGTTTATTCTAACATAGTTTTATTAGAATATATATTTCAGAAAAAACATTTTGTTCAGTAAGCCTGTGGTAAAAATATAGTTTTCTCCTGGATTTAAATCCAAATTGGGAGGGGGAGAGAGGAAGAAAAGGGAAGAATTATAATTAAGTGTTGTTTTTTCATAATCTGCATGTAAGATAGACTTTCAGCTGGTAATCTTGCCTTAGTTCACTGACTTAAACAGTGTGGTGCTGTTTTATGTTGTGTCAAGTTGACCGTTTTATATTGTCAACTTAATATTTGTCATCATGCATGTTTGTTCATCAACAAAAAATGTTACTCCCAGTTTCAAAATGATAGGGAATATATTTGGGAGCTACTGATCAAAAATCAAATTGGGCCAACGGAGATGACAGAATGTGTGTGCTGGATGGTATGAAACATTTCTGATAGCAGGTTTGCAGAAGCTTACTGGTATAAAAGAGACTACAGTAGCTGCAGTAAAGGAAGGAAGTAATATCTTCCCCAGCAGTAAGCAATCAGACTGCTGAGCAAACAGTTCTCCCTGGGAGGTAAGGCTCTGATCTAACAAACACTTGAAAATATAACTATGTCCTATTGTCTTCTGTGGAATTTTGCACATGTTCAGTGCTGATAAAGTTTTAGACTGAGGTTTAGTTGAAACAGATTTGTCCAGAGCAAAACACAAGTAATTTTTTTCTTCATGTGTTCATTTCCTTTCTTAATCTATTTCCACCTCTTCTCTCCACCAAAACTGTGGCATAGATCTTCTATGCTTGCCCTGCCAGCTGTACCTCTTAATCTCAGGAATAGTTTTTTTTATCTTTTCAGGTGTTGGAACATCACTTTAAAATGCAGTTAGTAACTCTGACCATAAATTCTGAGTAAGTCATACCAGCTGCTTAACCTTATCATAATTATCTTAGTGTTAGCCTATAATCTTAAATTACCTGTAGCGAGCATTTTAATTTCTTTTTAAAAAATGGCTTGCTCTTGTTGCCTGGAGATGCTCTGTACAGTGAGGACTGTCCATTACGTACGGGTCTGTGGCTGTTCAGTTCCACTTGTTTGGCCTGGCACATCTTGTTGTTGTGCCAGGGTGTATCATTTGCATTTTGTCAACAGTGCAGCCTGAGGTAGCACTTGGTTTGTTAGCACAGTTAAAGAGCTACAAGCACCATCATCTGTTTTGTTCCTTATTCCTCTATCTGTTTGTTCAGGGTGCAGTGACTTGTGCTAGGGATAATCAGGCTGTAGCCTGAAATCTCTGTTTTATTTCAATACATAAGATGGGTTCAGTGTGCTTCCATTGCTGAAAAGCAAGAAGAGGGAGCATGAGTGCCTCGTTGTGTGCCCTGACTATTATGGGCTTTAATAGTAGCCTCCAAAGAATATTTCCAGATACGCTGTGATCCTCAGTGGTGAGATGAAGAGGTAGAGTACCCGTATCACTTATCTCCTGCATCTCCCCACATGTTAACACACTGCAAACATACTAGGATTGTTCACTGAGGAAGTTATTAACCTTTGCATGCTGGAGGAAGCAGACATGGTGTTGCAGTCAGCTGAAACCTAAAAATTCATTTAGCTCACGTCAGCCTGACACTTGTTTTATGGCATTTAGGTTACCTTTGTAAACTTCATGCAGTATCTCATTGATAGAAAATTCATGACTGATATGAAAAACCCAGCTTGTCATGTCTCCTACCATTTTGGCAGCTGATCTTTAGCTTGTTTTATTCTTTCGTGGTAGCTGTTGAAGGGTTTTAAACACTCCTGGTTTCTTCAGGAATATTTATGCCTCTTATGGGTCTCTTACAAGATGAAGAAGCAGAGGTCAGAAGCATCCTGGGAAATGCTATACAGAGGCAATAATAAGCTGTATGTACACGATAGCGTATTTATATGTTAAGAAGTAATTTATGTATCTCTGAGATGCTTACTTTGGGGAACTGAAGTTAACTTGCAGAATTTTATAAACAGAATGGAAAATGTGTGTTTTTATGAGTTTGGGTTAAGTTAGTGTGAACACTTCAGTGCTACTCAATGGAGAGATGTGGTTTAGTGTGTACAGGATTTGGTCTCTATATTTTTCACAAAAATATCTAAAATAAAGTATGTTTAGAAGAGAGGGATTATTGAAAAGATTTTTACTGAAAATAATTGTTTCAGGGAGAAGAGGTGTCTGTATTTTTCTATTATCTAGTTTTTATGTAGACCTGAATATCTTTTTGGCTTAATTTAAGTTATAAATGCCTTGACTTCCCTTGAAGTGGCATGAAATTAATTTATTCTCAAGAACTTGTTCCTTCGACTAAGAAATAAATGGAAATATATTTGAATGAAGATACAAGGCCTATCACTACTGAGAACAGGAGGTCAAAATCTTACTTAGACCTTTTTTTGAGAAATTTGAGGAAATTGCCTGGAAATGGGCTGTTTGTGAGGATGCTGATGCCTTATATGGCATAGGCTTGTCAGCCTGAAGTCTTGTCCAGTGTGGAAAGATACAGGTAGAAAAAACATTCTTTTTGGTTTCTTGAGGACTTTTTTTTTTATGAGAGGAGGAAACATTTTACATCTTCAGTTGCATTTAGGTATCAGTGTCTGTGTGAAAGTTCAGAACTTTGCCCACAAAAAGGGGGAAAAATCCCAATCAACGTCTAAAAGACACTGCCCTTCAAGGAAAGCAAAGTTTTCCCTGCCTGCAGTTTTCTTCAGTGATCGCAGCTTCTGTAAGAACAGGGGGCAAAAGGAAGATCTTTGGAGAGCTGGAATCACTTGCATCTAAGGAATATTGTCTCACTACTACCTAGTCCTTTGGAGAATTTCTACTTTTAAATGAAATGAATACATAAACCAGAAATGGGGAACAAAGCACAGACAGCTTTCTCACAGACTGAGTGTACTTCTAAAATTTGTTTGCGTTTGCAGAAAGAGTCTCAGTGAAAATTGTCAAAAGTATTAATGAGACCTAATGTTCCTGCCCTGGACTTGGATGGTTCAGTCTCAAGGAAGCAAATATTATTCTAAGCATATCAAAAAAGGAAATAAAGTCTTTGAAAATAATAGTTTCAAAGTCCTTTGCTAGCAGTCATCATGTATCATTCCATCTCTGCCCTGCTCTAATTGATTTAGAAGTGTTAGGCATTTAGTGAGTGTGAGTTTATCATTTATTGAAATCAATCTGTTTTTGCAAGCTTGCTTTCTTCTCCTTGGCAGTCAGCTAAACCCTTTGTCCAAACCCTGGATGGCTCCAGGCTGAACTAGCCCAGCATTGATTGCATAACATGGTAACAGCCTGAAACATTGCTGTTATAGATTGACCTCATCTGACCTGGAAATGCCAATCCATTAGAGAAAATAGCGCTTGCCTCTGAAAACAAATAAATGTAACCCCTGCAACTCAGGCAGAGCAGGCTAGAAAAACAGCACAGCGTTTTCCCATGGTAATTGTTTCACGGTCTGGAGAACAAATATTTTGAATGTCCTCTAATGAACAGTTGTAATTAATATGCATATGTCTTAATAATAACCATATCTCATAAAAATGCCTCTCTGATATTCCTGTACAGCTTGGAGAGTAATTAATGTAGTTCAGTGTACTTGGTCTGTTATGCATTAAAATAACAAACTGTGGAACATCATCTTTTTCACTGTTATTTTGCAGAAAACCTGTAGATTTAATGAAACCTGTCTGATGTTGGGGAAATTGCCATATTAACTACACTTTATGGTTACACAAGTAACTTTTATGGCTGACAAACAAGGGATCTAAAACATACAAGTAAAGTTAAACAAACAAAAGCTGTGCTGCGTTGTGTGAATGTGATTGTGACCACTAAGAAAATGTCCTGAATTTGTAGAGCTCTTTGAACTCGTATATTATAACCAGTTCAGGGCCCTGAGAAAAGAAATCACTTTCTCCTTGTGTTTTGGGTACAGTTGTAGCAAAGGCACACATCTCTTGTCAGCAGTGTGCAGCAGGTGACTGTGCCACTGCAATAGCATATGCATTTTCAGTACAGACTTAAGAACTCTATGATCAATGTCTTGTCTTTTAATTATGCTAAGTGCTTTTAAAAAATAGTCTACTTGGAGGAGGAAGGGAAATGAGAGAAGATTCCTGCATAGCATCGCTCTGAATTGCTGGTATTGTGCAGAGCAAGAACTGTATTCCAAGAACACACTGATGACTCTAAAGGGTTAAAGGCAGATCACTGTTTTATCCTTCTCCCCTCCCCCCTTCCTTTCTAATAAAAAGAAACAACATAGAAATACTGTATATACTACAGAAATATCACTGAAGAAATTTTCCTGGAGCTGCATTTTCAGTTAACATGCTGCCTTTGTACCTTCTCAAATGTAGGCATTTCTTGTTTTTCATCAGCGTGCTCCCTTGCATGTCTTGCTGTGTTTCAGTTTTGTCTGAACCTGTGAAATGCCATCTGCAGTTACCATGGGTAGGTGGTGGTTGTTTCCCTTGCATCTCCAATAATCTAGTTCTGCTTTAGTGCCCTTACATTCTTTTTGCCGTGTAGTGTTTAGGTTGTGTAACCTTTTAGATTCTTTCATGCGGATTTATCAGATAGTGATTGGTTTTCATAAGGGCACAATACACCTATCCACTTTCTGCTTTAATTAATTTTATCAAGTTACTGGATCTTTTAGGACCTCTGTATTTCCAGGTTGCCCATTTGCTAGCAGAAAAGAGAAATAAAGAAGTAGTGTACTTATGAAGTAATAGAATTATTTTCATGTAAGGATAAGTCATTAAAACCAGCAATGATATCCTGTCATTCACTTTGAGGAGTGTTATGACAGCAGTAAATACCTGAATCTGCTTTACAAGGAGTACCTTTACTACTCCTTTCTGTTACATATCCATTACATAATTTGTCTCTCTTATCTAGAGAGTTGCATGGGAAGCAACCCTGTGTGCCAGTGACTCTCCATCAAATTAAATTCCTTGAGATTTTTTGTGTACTATGATGGAAGCTATTATGAAAGTATTTGCTTTTCTAGGTAATGTTTTCTTAATCCAGCTACACCTGGCTTAAGGAATTTCTAAGCTGAGAACTATAAAAACCTACATGAAAAGTACCGTAAGGTATCCTAACATCACTGCCTAATTTCACGTGCTCAAGCCAAGGCCTTTTTTTTTTTTTTCCTCGTAATTGCGTTCCTTTACCTGAAATAGACTTCGAATTCCATTATTGCACTTCCAATCTACTTTGCATTTCCCATCCTGGACTTTAGTTTTCTCCAATACAGTTTTCTACAATAATTTTCTACAATAGAGACAGCTCATTACTTGGGTTATCAGGGAAAAAGTTTTCTCCGTCCCATGATTCAAGGGGTTCTGTTTCTCAATATTAACACCTACAAATGTTTCTTTTAGGCATTTTAATGGCATTTCTAAAATTAAATGTGTAGGTTACTGATACTGCATTCAAAAATTCCAACCTTTTCAAATGGATGAGAATTTGTACTGTAATGGATTTCTAACTTTTTAAAAAAGAAACAAATTTTGAGAAAGTGGTGAAGAATTCTTCTCATCTATTGCTTGGCTAATGAGGACAACATAAACCACAAAGGTACTTTTACAGTAGAAATGACTGCTAGAGTCAGTGATGAAGCAGTTGTGATATACTGTTGGCAAACACCACTGAGCAGATGCAGATGTAATTGTGAGGCTTGAACTGTACCTATAATTCATTGAAAAATGCATTTCAGTGCTATATTGTTGGAAATATGAAGTGCTTGTCTGTGTATGGAACCTGTCACCGGAAAGCATCCATCTGATTCGCACCCTGACCCAAAGGGAAGCGCTGCGTTGAAATGCACTAGGATTTCTCATGCTCAGTGCAAGGATGCAGGGACCTGGTGCTCTCTCAGCCCAGGAGGGGATATGAGCTAGATACTTTTATCAGGGATAATACAATTAGCTGGGAAATTCAGGAGCAATAGAGGGTAAGTTTGAACAAGATATTTGACTCAAATCAGGATTATAAAAGGAGAAATTGGATCTTTATCCAATGATTTCTATTGACTGTTCTTATAGATTTATGCAGAGATATTTATTTTAACAGAGTCAAAGAGTTCCCTTTGTGGTCACAGTGGGTCTAATGTTGACTTATCTAGTGCTTGATTTGGGCTGGCTTCATGGATTTAATTCTGTCTAACCTTAACCACCTATATAAGCCTCCCAAATTAACAGTTCACTTGCTCTGTGAAGATGGTGAAAAGAAATAAGGTTGGTCAGTAGCTCCCATGGATTGAACTGCCTGTTGGAGATGATGGTCTCTCAAAGTTAGCTCTGTAGGGAGCCCAGAGTGATAGGCTTCTTGTCTCCAAACACTTCAGAAATTATGAATGTGATTCTTAAGTTGTGGCAAGACTGCAGGGCAAAAGCAGATGTGAAGTGTAGTCAGAGAGCAGGATTTGCTGGCCACAGAAGGAAGTGCTAAGTTCAGCCTCTCTGTTGCTCATGATGGATTTCCTAGCTGAAAAATAAGCATCTTTATTTTACAGCAAATATTTCAAGCAAATGACATCAATCCTCATCTGAAAGTGCCCTGGGGCATATAAATAACATAAGGGAAATGTTTGGCCAGCATCTTTCATACTGACTAAACAGTATCTAAACAAATATTTCTGTATTGTTTCTAAAGACAGACTGCTAGGCAAGTAGTGTTACTAGAGTGCTAGAATAGGAGTAAGGCAGTCTGCTACCTGGGGCTCCTCATTTTAGGCAGTGGATGAACTAAGTGTAAGAGCTGCTCCTCTTTTTCTCCCAGGAGTATCTACAATCCAAACACAGTGTGTTCACTCTGGCATAAACTTTTTCTACAGAGGGGTCACTGAATATAGCTGGCTGACCTGCCAGTCTGGTTCTGAGTGGTTCAAGCTTGTGTCCATTGAATCTGGAGCAGTTATTGTATCTATTAAACAAGAAAAAAATTTTTTCTTTTTTTTTTTTTTTACAACTTTAGTCTTCTACTTCAGGCATTTACAGACATTTTTAGGAGAGGTGGCCTCGAAAATAATTTCTGTATTTGCACAATGAATAGGGTGTTTACCTTTTTAAAATGTTTTCTGTGAACAGCTTAAAAAATTGAAATCACTTTTGCAATTTAGAGGAAAAGTGAACTATTTATTTAAGTACTTAATCCGTTGTGCATCAAGGCACTTTAATGATTCAGACAAGAAACAGACCTGAAACACAACAAATGTGGTGAGAATAATATGTGAAGAAAAACTTGATCTCATTTACTTTTATTTGTTAGGTGGAAGGAAAAAGTGGTTGAAACCTTCTAGGTTAATGGAATTCTGAATGTTATCTTATGTGACCATGGTATCTTGAAGAACAGATTAGCAGTTGGCTTGATCAGTTTGCTGGCAAAGCAGCAGAATTCTTGAACTTTGGATATCTTTGGTCGCATACTCAGAGGAGACATGTTCCAACTGCAAATTGGAAGTCAGCTGCCCTGAGCAACTGTCCTTTCACCACTCCAACAGGCCAACTTCATTAGCAAAAACTGATAATAAAAAAATTGTTTTAAGGAGCAAAATTAATCATCAGCTTCAGTAAACATTGTTTGAATCAGTGGAGAGAAATACTTTTGTCTGCGCTTTTGCAATTTTATCCACTTTGGCTCCCCAGAGCTTATTCTGAAGCCATGCAATTCTTAGCATTTTTTTCTGACGAGCATTTGCACTGCAGGCCTTGTCTGCTTGGTCACCCCTCAAGGAGAAAGAATGCCTCTCCATATGTCTTAAGCAGAAGGCAGCCTAGGCTGACAGATAGGAATGAGATGATGTATTCCAAGAAATGCTCGATCCATGGCAATATAATGAGTTTAGGGGGAGGAGGGGGGAACTAAACAAAACTTGAGACAGAAATGAATGCCAGTGAAGGACACAACCCCTGCCTGTCCCCGGAGATGGGGATCTACAGGGGAGGCTGTGTACACATCAAAAGGATTAAAAAAAAAAATTGAGGAACAAGTTGTTGAACACTTTAAAGAAGGAAGTTAAAGATATGTGAAAACTGACAGTGGTTTTACTGCCTCCTTGTAAAATAGCTCAGAAGCATTCAGGAAGCTGTAGGTAGAGTGGAAGAAGAAATCAGTGGAATATAGTAGGGCCAGGGGATAAACTAGATTTGAGATCAAGATCTGATGAAAAATCTGTTTGGATATACATGTGCAAACTCAAGTGTGTGTGAATGTTAACATATTGCCCAGTTTTGTATGTAGTAAAAATACTTCAGTTAATGAAATTCTCTCTGTGGTACCAGACTATTGCAGACATGGTAGTGGTTTGCAAAAAATTAACCAGCTACAAGCCTATGGGGAAAATATTTTCATTACAGTCATTACAACTGTAGGTTGACCCAGAGCTGCTGTACTTCCAACATGATAGCTGCCATGTTGTGATTAGCACTTCTGACACGAATACCAGGTGAGAACCCAGGCCTGTCTGGCATCATCAGTCTTCATCAGTTCTCACTCTCCAGCATGTTGTAGAACAGGGGTCCTCAAACTTTTTAGACAGGGGGCCGGTTCACTGTCCCTCAGACACTGCCGGACTATAGTTTGGAAAAAAAATGAACGAATTCCTATGCACACTGCACGTATTTGTAGTAGTGCACCAAAAAAAAGGAAAAAGAATGCCGTATCCAGCCCGCGGGCCATAGTTTGAGGACCCCTGTTGTAGAATGTTTTAGCCATAAACCTGCAATTTATCCTACAAATCTGCAGCTGATGCTGCTTTTCTGGCCCTTTGAGTCAGCAGCTTGTTTAATAGAAACTCTGGGTCAGACTAAATGTAGTCTGCTTCAAGTACCTTCGTTCTGGAGTTAGATTTTTATTTTCTCTCTTCCCTGATAAACAGTATTTCCTATTCTTCTGTTTTCTTTCATTGCCTTCAGCCTCATCCAAGCTTACATCCCACTTTATGCATTGTTAAAAAACTAGTCACCTAGTTTTTCGAGAATTAAAATTACTTAAAAATTATATGTAATTCATTTCCAAGAATGAATGTCAATGTTTAGGTTCAGTCTGGCTGAGAGATGCTCAGTGTATTTCCACCACCCTGTACTATAGACATTCCTCTCATAGCAAACCAGTTCACCTCAAATGCTTCTTTGCCCACACTGGGACAGTTTCCCAAGTAGTCATGTTTTGCTGGGTTAGTGAATGCAATTAGGTCAGTGAAAAGTGTTGCGAGCAAGAGTGCTGATGTGGGGCAAAGGGCTTAACCGAGATGTTGGGAAGGCACAATGCCATGAGGGGTGGAGGAGACAGACCTTCCCTTTCGGTGACCATGCACATTTTGGGTGGCTGTTACGG
Source organism: Eurystomus gularis (assembly GCA_013400335.1). NCBI lineage: Eukaryota > Metazoa > Chordata > Aves > Coraciiformes > Coraciidae > Eurystomus > Eurystomus gularis. Next base: position 453,446 of record VZZY01021886.1, read on the forward strand.
CAATCTAGGTGAATCACTGATCTTTTTCCATATCAGCAGTGTTGCATTTAGTTGAAATGGAGAAATCCATGACCCAATTACCTTGCAACAGCAAATGGCGTTTACAAAGCATTTGAACATGTCAGGATTCACTGTGACTTGGTATGTGCCTGTAGTTCCTTGATTTTAGATCACTTTTGATCTAGTCAATATAATTAGATAGTTCATGCTGAAGTGTAGTATAGACTACAAAATAAATGTTTTACTTCATTTGGCAGATTAAAAACCCAGGACATGAGAATAAGGTTAATATCCCACAAAACTATAGGTCCTGAGACATTGGACAGGGAAGTAATGTACTGCTTTGGACCAGTCTATAATTTGTCACCAGGAGGTTTTCTGTTCTTCTCTGTTTTTACATAGTTTGATCAGTTGTAGGGAATGTAACTTTCAGAAGGGGAGAGAGACACTCTAGCCTCACAAAAGCACTAGCATTTTTTGTTATCCATGTATCTCTCTTTCTATTGTTGTTTCAGGAGGACTATTTTTAGTGAAAGAATGAGGAAAAGGTAATTTCGTAGTTTCAAACCGTTTGCTTATCCTTCAGTCTCTCTGATAAACTGTACTAAATTTTACTGGACTTTGCAAAAAGCAAGTGTTGAGGAACAAAAACTTTGCATGGGCTAAACAAGATGTCTTTCTGAAATCAGTGGGAAAACTGAAATCTGTGAAAAATATATTGAATGTGGCACAGTCTAAACTTCCTGAGAAGAGCTAGTAAGAAAAATCCATGTTTTCCCATGAGTTTCACCATTATTAAGAGTTCCTCATATGTTTCTATATAGTAGTACTAACAAGCTAGTTGTGGTTTCATTCTGTCCCATCTCTGATTACATTCAGCCCTCAGGCAAATCTTTACACCCAGTAAGTCTTCTGTCATACTATAGAAATGTTTGTAGTATTAGATTGTAATGAAGATTAAGTTGATGGGTTCATGAGCGATTCATTATAAATTACCGTGCAGTAGTTTATTTTCTTTTTCTCCTGGTATAGTGGAAAAATTATGTGAGTATGGTCTCAGAGCAAACTTTCATGGAAATGAAGAGGATAAAATAAGTCAACAGTACCCTCTCCTCTTTGGTATCTTTTCAGAAGGCTTGCTTGGAGGTGGTGGGGTTATCTGCTTTGAATTCTGGAGAAATGCATTACAGTAGCACTCCAGCACAGGATGATGCAGACCTATGTAGGAACTGTACATAAGTGGAAGAATACAAATCAGCTTCAAGATGAAAGCTCTTAAATCTGTTCTCTGCTTCTCATGCTGATTAGCATGGCCTCAAGGCATAGTTACAGAAGAAAGATGCACTCGGGAGGGTTACTTCAGAATTTCCACCAATCACTAATGATTATATATCTGTATTTTTAAGTGTTTATAGAGGGATGATTGATACACTAACGATGTACCGTTCAAAATTGCATAAAGAGGAACAAGACTTGACTTGCATGTGGGTTTTCATTATTTTACCTTTTACAGTCCACGTGGCTCCTGTGTTATAAACAGTAGCTACAGTTATGTATTTAGGAAGGTATTCATATGCATATATACATATATATGCATATTTTTGCCAGGTAGGCGCCTTAAAATTTTCCAGTCATTATTATTAAATGCAGTATAACCTCTAAAGCTCATTCTGAAAGCATATCTATAATCAATTAACTGATTCTCTAGAGCAGCCGTAATATGTTGTTTTAATTAATGCCATGTCTGAAAGCAGAGCAAGCTACTGCGGAACTCTTGCAGCAGTTGCTGGGTGTTTTACGCTGTTATTTTGCAGACAGTGTCTTTCTGTAGTTGTGCAAATGCATTACGTACTACCCTTTCACCACTGTAATCATAATCATGTAGGATTAAAAGAAAAAATGAAGAGTGATATCTCTAGAAGAAATAAAGGGTTCTGCAGCAAGCTTCCAAGTAAATAAGATGAGAGCTGCTTACGTTATTATAGCAAAACCAAGCAGATCAGTGTTTCAGGGCCGCTAGAGACTCCTGAAGTCTGCTTGAGCAGAAATAGCCTAGTGCAAAACAGAAAACAAGATGCATGCATGGGGGGAAAATAATACTCAGCAAAGACTAGACTATAAAAGGACTATTGGCATGTACTTACAGCAGAGGTGTCTATTTGAAGATCAAGCATCAGCGTAATCGCTGTTGATAGTAGACCTTTGATAAAAATAATCATTCTTCAGCTGTGATTTGGTAAATCTACATTTATTGGTTAGCATTTCAGTGGGTCTCATTTGGCAGAATTTTATTACGCTAATCTGCTATACAGCTGTTGAAGCTATTCACTAGAGTCAGGGTACACCAGCAAACCGTCTAGTTTTTGTATTTAAAACCTCATTGTGGGTTTTCATGCTTCAGGTCTTTTTTCCTGTGAGAAAGATTTGGGCTATACACACAGTTCTGAGTTGAGTTAGTGTAGTCATTAGCTACAAAGCTTTTCTTTTTTTTTTTGTGATGATAAACAGAAATGATTTAGTGTAAATAAATATGGTAGGTACAAATTATCCTGTTTGTCACTCATTTATTTTCATGTAATGAAGGATGTAGCATGTTGGAAGATAATAATCCATTTTTCTGAGATGTTTTTTTTTTTTTACTGTTTCTGCCTACATAGGTGACACTTCATTTAGAAACGCTGGAACTATTCTGATTCTTTGTAGACCTCAGGGTGTTGGGGAAGATGAAAATGAGACATACTAGCATATGCTTTAGCATAGAAGACATCCAATAGTTCTAAAGGGCAGTGATCTTTTCTCCATAAAAACATATATGAATTTTCTAAATCTCTTCTGATTGTTGAAGATGGTATCCAGCAGTTTCAGTAGCAAATTCTGGAAACAAATCTGTCTGAAAATGAGGTTGGAACACTAGCTATTGAAGATGTGTATTTGCATTAGTAATCTGGCTTTTTATAATTGCATTTACAGGTGGATGTTTACTGAAGTGATTTTTGTCTCTTCTTTCCACATCTTAACTGGATTTATATGTATGTGGGTTAGTCCGTCGGTTGTGTGCTTTTGGTTTGTGGGTTTTTTGGTTTGTTTTGTTGGGTTTTTGTTTTGTTTTTTTGTGGGGTGGGGTGGTGCCTTTTTGTTAAATATTTTTTTCTGCTGTTTGGTGTAGAAACAACAGAAAAGCTTGGGAAAATGAAGGAACAGAATGACACTGTTATTATTCTTGGACCAAGGGTTCCTTTTTTTATTTTTTTTGTGTGCTGGTAGAGCAAAATTTGCCACACTAACTACAGGGGTGCATTTGTCTGTACCAAACTTTCATGCTCCTTGGCTTTTTAAAATTATCAAAATTCTTTTGCAACTGAAACTTGGTTGCATGTTCAGATCTTTTCTTTTTTTTAAGTTGAATGTTGAAATACTAAACTGCAAAGCAGTCTAAATGAATTAATGTACTTTATAAGCAGATTGAAATCCTATAAGAGGTGATGGTAAGGCTGTTGCTGGTTTTAGTCAGCTTGGATCAGGCTTTTACGTTCTTCTGTAGTTTAAAACCAGACTTGCCTGAAATTGTTGAAGTATAGTAGTCTGTGAGTGGAAGTGCATTGAACGGCGCAGGCCATGGTGGTGCTAGGCACGATGTGCCATGTTGGTATGGAGGAGGATCCTTGCTGTGGATGAAGACCTGTACTACCTTTTAGTCAGCCCAGGGCAGCCTGCACCCTGCCAGGCTGCAATTACAAGACAGACGTGCTTCTCCCTGTCAGTCACCTGAAACAGTTCCCTTCCGCCACCACTTGCCTCTTGAGAAATAACTTGCTGCAAGGCTGTTTTAGCCATAACCTGTGGTGCCTCCTGCTGCCACTCAACTCTGACAAGTTTGCCAGGTGTTGGTTTTGGGGCTGCTGGTGTTTGTGTATCAGGTGGAAGCAGTCGCTGTTTTAGACTGACTGACCAGCCCATGGGAGGAAGTGACAGGACCCTTTGTCGGTATGTAGCCGATGTGGAAGTCAACCCAACAAGCGCTCTGCATAGCCTGAGTATATCATGAGAGTGATTAAATTCCTGCTGTGTATAATAATTGCTATATTGATAGAATAATGCAGTAAGTGAATTTCTGCTTAATCTTCTGTATCAACCTGGAAAAAAGTGCTTTGGGAATGAGAGTATTTTTATACTTATATTTAATTTGATACCACTCAGTAAATGGGTCAGTGATCTGAGGTATTGTATTTTTGGCATTGAAAGAAGTGCTGCATGCTCCAAAATGCATTAGACTTTCAGCTTTTTTTTTCCATGAAAGTCATTCCACTTCATTTTCCCTGGCTTGAAGATGATGAAATCAGTTTGTGGGGTTTTTTTGCTTGTGTTTATTTTGGAGATTTTTTGAGATAGGCAAAATTTTGGTTTGGCACAGGCAAGAAAGAAAGTGAAGTAACATCCAAACTGCTCTTTGAAAATACACAAATAAATTGGAGAATAATAATATACTATTTAGATGGTTTGATCTTGGTGGGGCTCTGATATATCCAGCAGAGCCTGGATTGCGCTAACATGAATTTTCCAGCATCATCTTCTGCTTCTGTTGAGAATATTGGTCACTTTAAAGTGAGTTCTGTGGGAGTCGAATTGAAGAACACTGATAGATTTTGCTGGGGTGAGAGAAAGTTCATTTAATGCTTCATGCACAATTATGTAGACCAAGGAGTTCAGGCATCTCAAAAATCATTTCCAGATCAGTACCAACAAATATCAGCTTTGCTGAAATATCTAAATGCCTTGGAGATTTATCCTACCCTGAAATGAAATGGAGCTAGATAATTTTGTGCTAGATGCAATGAAAATTCCTTGCAGGCTATTAGAATTAACATGTTTTGTCAAAACAAAAATGCTGAGGTGAAATCATGTGATTTCATCCTCACTTGGGACTTCAAACCTCTTTGAAATAAATAAAATTTTGAAATAAGAAATAACAATTAAAATAGCATAGGGCAGGCGTGAGGATCCAAAGCTAAAGAAAATGAGCTTAAGCCAAAACCTGGTACTCTTCAGGCAGAAGAGTTACGTGGATAGCTGGAAGAGAGCAAGCACAGGCAGTTCTCCAGGGCAGGGCTGCATGGCGGAGCTGGGAGCGCTGAGCTTACCGCAGCAGTCAGAGCAGCGCGCACCAGACAGCTTTGACTGCTTGGCCTTCGGAGCTGCTGCTGCTGCTCAGTTGCCCTCCACCCCACCCTTCTGTTTGTTCCACCAGGAAGATGCCTGTTTTGTTACATAAACATAAGCCAGCAGAGAAGTGCTGCCTTGGTTTTTAGAGGCCACTGTAACTGCCTGACCCTGACATTTGCATGGACAGAAGATTCATGCCTTAAGTAGGCTCAGCTAGTGCACTAATTACATAGTGATGGCAGTCTCTGTATAATAGCAATTTTCACTCAATTACTCAGTGCACGGTGTCAGTATTATAACCCAATTAATTTTAAAAAACATTCTAATTTAAAAGAAAGCAATATGTTGCATTTCCACAAGTTATCTATAGTGTTATGATGGTTAATTTAGCTATATCTCTTCAGAGTTGCATTATACAATGATGCAAACAAACCAGTGAAAAATAGCGTGACAAAAACTGACTGCATCTTTCTGGTGCTGAAAGCTTCTGACGTTGTGCATTGTACAGCTTTTTCAGGTTCTGTCTTGGTAAGAGGACATTTAAGCCAATATGTAGTTGGAGCGTGGTGTTCTGCTATACCTGTAGTTTAAGCTGTACATAAAAGAAAACCACCAACTAATGTTAGTAGACAATTAAATGAAAATTCAATGTTCAATTTCCATTGGTGATTTAGGATTACACTTCACTCATAATGAACAGGGTTTTAACTAAAGGTCTTCCCTGAAGAGAGAACAGTCATGGCAAAGATTAACAAAAGGCTGCTAATTTGCAGCTTCGTTGTGTCCGTGGAAATTGTGAGCTTATGGTGTAACACGTAAGTAAACAAAATATATATCTCAAAACAGTGGAGTAGATTCTCCTAAATGGCAAAAAACCCCACAAACCAACTTTGTATCACTGATAAAGACATCTTGATTTTATGCAGCAAACAGAATTTGCTTTTGACCTGTGTGTGAGGCGTTTAAGGCAGCAGTGGCTGAGCAGGCTCCACACTGTTTCCCGGAGCTCAGTCCAGCTGGTGACAGTGCATCTGGTAAGCCCAGATACCCCAGCCAACACGTGTTTGTAACACCTGGGGAAAAGGGGATGTAAGTATTGTCTTGAGAGAAAAGCTGTTCCTTTAGCTTTTGGTGAAAGCAGAGGATTGCCAGCCCTGGTAGCTCTGGTGTATCTGTGACTCTGACATGTGGCTTTGGGGTGAACGTAGAGTTACTGTCATGAGAGTGAGTGTCTTTCCTTAGGAAGAAACAAAGACCACCTGACAGCCTGTGGCTAAGAAGAAATTCAATGGGAAGTGAGCAAACTGCTAACCTTGTGCCTGGCCTTGATGTAAGCAGCAATGACAACCTCTTTGCTCCCAGATTTTGCTGTCACTTGGTGATGAGGTTTCCATCTGGACTCCATGAGATGTTTTTAGATTTAAACTGACTGACTGGAAGAATTTGGTGGAATAACTCCATTTGCAGCACTCCAAATTGCACAGGGCTGTTACCTGGTAAACTATTTTAAAAATGCTTGTAAATATGGGTTATTTGTTGTTGTTTGACTAGAAGAAAAGTTCTCACCTGTTTTATACCCACAGGATTTGCTTTCCATTGTTACTTTTAAACTTATTTCCATGTTAAGGTTGCATGATTTTTCTGTTAGGATGTGTTGGTGCTGTTATCAAACTTCCCTTCAGTTGGGAAATAAAGGAATTTTATAGCTGCTGTACAGAACCCCATGTCTTAATGCCCAGATCTGTCTTATAAGGGTTTTCTGTAGCACTCATCACTGCACGATGTTTAACTGCCACTGTGATGTTTGAGTCATTTTAAGAAAGAGGTAGAAGCAAACATGTTTAAAGTATACCCAGTGGACAGAGAGTCAGATACTCATTAACAATATCTTCAAACTATAATCAGTTAGCCTTGGAGAACATGTTTTATCTTGCTCTCAGCCAACCTTCCTACCCGCAAGTGATTTGCACTCTTATTGAACAAAGTTGGATGGAACGGATAATAACAAGTCTGAAAATGCTCTGTGGTCTTGAAAGTAAAAAAAAAAAAAACAACCCCTGGGCTCAGGGACAGCAAACCTGGAGTTTAGAGCAGAAAGTAAAGAACATTAAAAGGTCAGGACTATTGAAAGTTACAGCATTAAGATTGTGTTATTGGATAATAAATCTTTATTGTAAGAGAAAAGGTAGAAAAATGTGTGGTCCTTCCATTTGCTTTCTCTTAATGCAGAAATCTGTTTACCCTGATTACTATTTCTTAACGGTAAAAGATAGCACATGTCAATTATGACTGTGGGGAAATAGTGGTTAGAGGAAAACATAATACACAATGTGAGTGTCTGCTGCTGTCATAATCATAGCATCACTACTACTTGGCTGTAATCGCTTTGGCTTTGATAATGTTGCAGAAGGAAGATACAGGAATAAGCAAAAATGGGCAGTGTGAGCAGTTACTGACCTTGTGAAGCAGGCGTATGGTTAGTGGCTGTATACAGATAGTCATAAACCCCTGCTCGGCTTGCACTCCTGCACTCTTGTGCCTCTCATAAGAGAATGAAATTTTGGTATGTTTCAGGATTATTTCTTTTAATAATTATTTTTTTAATAGATCCGGCATCAAAATGGCTCGTTAAAGTGATGACTTCTTTCTAAATTGTGTGATGTGAGAGTGTGCTGATACAAGGGAAACTTGTGTGGATATGCAGCTAGTGGGGTGGGTACTGGGGCTCTATCTTTGCAGCTTGCTAGGCAAAAATGAAGCTGGCACTTCATGCACAGTGGATGACCACTTGTTACATTTTCCAGACAATATGTATCAGGCAGAATTGTTCTTCAATCTCATTACAAAGCTGCAGACCTAATCTAAAAGAAACAACTTGATCTCCTTTTCTCACCTGTTGTGTTCAGTGCACAGTTGATATTAGTTTCGTTATATTTACTCATTTACATATTTTAATAACATGCTAACCATCTATTTTAGAACTGGATATCTTGGATCTGATCAGGTTTACATGGAAAGTTTTGTACAGCCACCACTGGATATTTCTCTTTCCTTAGCTTTATATTTTAACTCCAGTATATTGTTACATTTTCATGAGAAAACTGACAGCACAACACACTCTTACAAAAAAATCCTCTATATTTTAAGAATTCTATTTTCTATTTTCCCACTTCAAATAATGAACATTAAATACATATTTCTCCTGCTATGTTTAATTGGCATGGTTATCAAGTTCTCTCTAACTCATGCTCTGTCACAAACAAACTTACTAAGCAGACGGTGGATTTGTGCTCATAAACTGTTGTTGAGGGAGAAAAACTATCTGGAGTAGAATTATGCTATCAATGAGTGAAAGCTAGAGGGTTTCCTGAAGGATATACTTGGATTTCACTAAAGGAACACTCTCTCAGGACAACTTAAAGGTGAGATGTAAACATACTGTGTGTGAAGCGTGTCGTCAGCATTCTTGCCTGCATCTCTTTAGAAGATGTAGGATGGTGCGTTGGTGTGTGGAGTGCACGTGGTGGATTTTTGTTTTGTTTCATTTTTAATCTAAATCTGGCAGCTCAGAGCTAACCCCACTGCCATGAAAGAGGAGAACACCTTGTGTGGAAAAGGGCTACAACCCCTGTGTGACTTCAGTATTAATTAATTGGAAATTGGATGGAGTTTTGCTTACTTCTTGACTGTATTGTATAAGTGGATTTTAACAGTGCCTAGCTAAGGTGTAGCAGTACTGCGTTTGACCTTTTTTTTGTTTTTTAAAGAGTATTGAATACTTCCTTTTAATTTGATGCAAGCATGTTTAAAAATACTGAGTTGGAACTCTCTCCTTTAACTGGAATTGTTGAAATGTCAGCTTTGATAGACGTGTCTAGTTGTGTTCTGTCTGAATTTGAACTAAAATATGACAGTTATTGGCTTTAATGTGACTTAGTGCTCTCTTCAATCCCAAGCTTTAGGTATTCATGTTAATTAAAATTCATAGTAATGTCAAACTGGTGAATAGTTGCAATGTAAAATGTCAATTATCCTATTTTTGAATGCATTTGAAATAATAAATGAATTAAGCCATGAGTCTCCAACTAAACAGATGTCTGTGTTGTAAATGGATAGGAAGAATTAGTGCCATAATTCCTACAAACATTTGTTGAGCCTCTGAAGATCTCTATACCTTAGCTCTTAAATCTGTAAGGCTTAAGATTTGTCCACAGAAAAAGCAGATTTGTGTTTTTGCGTTCTGGCATTGTTCTGCGACATGTCCCCAGGTCTTTGGTGCAGTGCTGAAGGAGATACTGCTTCAGTACTTCAAGCTGCCTCTGGGCTACAGAAAAGCACAGAAATGGGCTCTTAGTTTTAATTTCAGGCCCCATATAGTAATGGGATATTTGAGGTTTGTGTGGAGGGTTTTTTTGTTGTTTTTCTTTTCTTTTTTTTAAAAACTATTGTTCTATCTAAAGTACTAGGTAGTGCTAATGATAGTTTCTTTTTCACAGTCAAAAGAACTGAAGTGTTTTTAATATGGCAAAGATAAAAATGAGTAACTGCAGGAGTGATTTCTGAAATGAAGAAGTTCTCTCTTTTGGTCAGTCTCTACCAGCAGGCAGATAGGAAACGCTTGCCCTTTGAGCAAATTGGGATACATTTACAGGTATTTGATCTCTGCTGAACTGGTGTAACCATATGAAACCTCTTCTATTATTAACTCTATCTGCTTCAAATAATTCAAGACTGGAGATGTCAAGCCACTTTGTGGTACAGCTTGCCTACAATATTAAACTTTCAGCAGCAGCATTTTAATCAAGTGACAGTTCAAAAGCATGGTGTTGGCTTCTGTTTAAGGAATCCAGATTTGACTGCTTTAGAAGTACCTTGTGAAACACACTGACACATCCAGGCTGCAATCAGATAGCCCAGATGCATTTTCTTGCCCAGCTAATGCATTCTCTAGCTTCAGCAACTAGGGGCAGGCTGCCTGTCTAATGTACAAGAACTAAGGCAAGCATACGTAAGCGTATATATGATTAATATAGTAAAGCACTGTGCTATTAACACTAGAATTTTGTGAGATTTAGGGATGAGATGATGTCAGAAGCAGTTTCAGCTAGAAATAATAGTGATTGGAAATGGGTATTTCCACACTTCTTTTTAGGATCATTCCATTTCCAAATCGATGAATGCTTTCAAGTGTTTAAACTGTTGGCTTTCTTTTTCTCCAGAGACCTTCTGACACCCTTATATCCATTCAGGGTTTGGAAAATGTTTAGAAATACAAGGCATAACAAAAGACTGGCTTTGTATGAAAATAGGCAGAATTTTGTCTAATGTCTTTATATACAGATCATGTTGTAATCACATATAGGACTTGTTAAAACCACTATGCTGGGTTTCTAAAGCCCAGACTGATATGGTGAAGGGAAACTACTGCAGGTGAAATAAAGATAATATTGTGCACATCACATTGAGGGGCAATGGGACAATACAGAAGGTAGTAACGTTTTTTGTTCTCACCCACATCTGATATGTGCAGACCTGCTATCAAATCATAACTTAAGAGTAGCTTCTAGGGAAATGTGTAGGTGCACATATACACATAATAATTCCTTAGGCTGAAGTTAAGACTTGATAGTATAACCACTGTTTTGTCCTTAAAAATTGAAAGATGTTGTGTCGACAGTGTACCCCAGGTGCTAATATTTTTAGTTAAATGCTCAGTTAATGATGTAGGTGACTGTTTAGAAACTTTTACTTTCTTTGAAGTAACAGTTATGGGTTTTACAGTTTTTTGTAAGGGGAATGTTTGTATAGCACCGAGGAAGTTCCTTATGCCTAATGTTGTGCTTTGAGCAGTAGGCCAATTCATTAATTTGTTGGTATAGTTAAGCTGCAGTTGTGAGGAAGACGGAGGAGTTGAGAACCATGGGAAGATGACATCTAATGACACTGGGAAGGGAAGTGGTAGTGTTCACACTCTGAGAAGGGATCCTGCTAGGAATGTTGAAAGTATGAAGTCTGAAATATTGGTGGCTCTCAACTAATCTGTAGAAATGTACTTGATCTTTGAGTTCTGCTTCTTTTATGTGCTATGTGTCCAGTTGTCTGAATCTAAGAAACAGCAACTGCCAGAAGTCATGATTAAGGTAACAGAATTTTTTTTTCATTTGGTCTTTGAAATCTCTGCTTTGCAGTACAGGATTCCTGCTGATTAACTCCAGCTATATAGGATGTGAATGTGAAGCTTGTACCATGTAATTCATCTGTCCTTCACTTACATGAAAAGGTTCACTTTCTCTTTCCGTGAGAAGTCATAGCAAGCATAAATTTCACCAATTCGTTACAAAAAACCCTGAGTGAGACATGAAAGAAAAATCAGAAGATGTCTGATTTCAACACATAGACCTTTACCAGGACTTGACAAAATGCCCCACAGCACTCTGTGACTTAGAGTGCAATGACTACTGTGCCTCATTAAAAATGAGTGAACACAATTTATTTTGCATATAAGGTGATAATCTACTGTTCATTGACTAGCTGGGATTTTTACATAGTGAACGGAATTGGATTTCTGTTTCGCCATTTACTGATACAGATGTATCAGTATCTGTATCATTTACTGATACAGATTCTTAAGGAATCCATCGCCATGTTTTTGACTGTGCAATTGAGTTGTTACTGAGCTCACAGACTGCGTGTGCCTCTGCAGTGCCAATGCTGTTCTCATTGTTGGATGATGAACCTCTTGATGTCAGGTTCTGTGACCATTTGACATTACTGTGTTAGCTGAGTACCATAGTCCAGCTCTGCTCAGTGAATCTAACCTGTTGTAAAAAAAGTTCTTTTAACAAAGTTGTTCTGTCAGCCACTCCAGCCCCCTCAAATACTTGGCAGTAAACCACAAGTGAGAAAATTCCTGGGGCCATAGAAGGATGTGCTTAAATCTGTCATCTTGGTTCTACTACCTGACATGTCTTTGTGCCTCAAGCAACCAGAAATTAGCAATTTTGAATTTCCAGTATTGGATTTTGTACTTGGCAAGTAAGGAGTGTTAACTAGTACAGCACTGGCCCAGCAGGCTTTTACCAATTTCAGCCTCATAGTGAAAGGAGCATCTTCCTGCAGTAGAATTACTATTCACATAAGACTATTACTGGTGGCCAGATGTTGTGTAGAGACTTGCTGACAAATTCCCCCACCCTTCAAGTTTCAGTTTCTCAATCAGAAGAAGAGAGCATGGTTCTAGATACCTGGGGTGGCCATATGTGTTAACTGTCCAGGCATTCAGGAGTGGAGACATGTCCATGGCAGGTCCATGCCTGAGAAAGCCCTGCTGTGATTATCAGGGAGGGACTACCTCAATTTAATGCCCAAAAGTCACAACCATTCCCCTCTCAGCAATTGTATTGGACCATCTGCTTTCTGTCTTTGAGGGATGGTCTTGGCCTGTGGTGCAAATCATCACTGGGATCCCCTTGGAGCTGTTTTTTCTTTACATCTCTCACGTTGTTCTAAAACTGAAGCCTGTGCCTGACTAGAAAGCAACACAGAGCTCGAAGGCTGTTTAGCGTAGTGAATAAAAAACACATTAGACTTGGAACAAAACAAAATGTTCTAGCACTGCTTTTGGGTGAGGCCATTTATTTATGGGCAAGCCACTTATCTCACTTCTAACAGCAAGAGTATATTGATACTGGCTTTCTTTGCAATAGGTTTTCATCTTGACTTCTGAAAAATGTTATAGAAGCTGAATGTTACTTATTGCCTGCATATTAGTAACAAATTAATGAATTATACAGTGATAAATGATGATTATAAGCTGGCTTATGGAGTTTGGGAGAAATTAAAATTCCTATGTGAATAAATTAAGATATTTTGGTGAATTCTCATTAAAGACATGTAAAGAACAGCACTGCATTAGTAATATGAAGTGAAATAGTTTCTGTAGGTCTTGAAGCCCTTAAGACTATTTAAAACAAGGTAGAGAGCCTCGCCTCTGCTCATTTCAGGCCAGCTTGCAATGCTTTGTATTTATCATAGGACGGTTAATGTGAAACCCTTGCCTAAGGGTTGCTGGTCTTTGTGTGGTTTTCTATTTGGTTGGTTGGTTGGTTGTTTTTCCTATTGTTTTAGTTGGGGGGCATTGTTTTGCTTTGAGTGAAAAAAAAAAAAAGTGACCTTCTTTTCCAGTCTTTTGAATTAGGTAATTTTGGACATTAGGAAATGCATTAAGATAAATGCTTACTATCTCAGGAAAGGATTTAATCAGCTAGAGAGGAGAAAAAAAGTTCTTTATTCTTGTGTGTTTTTGTGATCCCACCCACATTCTTTTGAAAAGCTCTGAGCAGTATAACATTGGCTTTCAAGTTTTGCTGTTCACTCACTTGACTGTTGTAGCCAAACACCGACTGAAGATGATTTCAGAACTTGACACTTTCAGTGTGTGGCCTCATTGCATAGCTTTGCAAGTGAACCTCCATGAGCAGAGTGCGCACCAACCCTGCATACCTTTAGTAAAGGTTTCCCAGAGTCTTATTCCTCCCCTGTCATGCTTTACTCCTTTTTCTTGTCTCTGATCAGAGGTGATTCTCCATTATCACACAAGCTTTACTCATTTCTCTAAATAGTTTTTCTTTGCTCTGGGCGTGAAGGGATTGGGTTATAATGAAAAGCTGAATTTTATTTAATTTTAAATATCTGATTTTGCTGAAGATGGTGGCATGACCTGTTCCATTCATGTCTCTTGAGGCAGCATTTAAATGCATAGGTAACGGCTTGCTGTACTGATCCTGTTTTTTGTACAGGTTGCAGTATATAATTATTGTTGTTCTGTCTTTCCAAGGGAGAGTTCACAATTACTGTAAGTGTTTTTTGCTTGTTTATTTTTTTCCCCTCCATACCTTTATTTGTTTTGTTCGTGGGCTTCAGAGCTTCTCTGAATGCTGGCAGCACACAACCTTTCTATAGGTGGCATTAACATTGCCGGCTGTGCCCTGAGAGCTGGTGGCACAGCAGGAGTCAGAGCATAGACAAGTACAAACACACAGTGCAGGAAAGTTAAGCCTTCCAGGGATGCCAGGGAGAAAGCAGATACTTAGCAATTACTGTTTCTGCTGTTGCTGTTTTCAAATGAAGCCTTTTTTAAATCTCTACCCAGAGTATATCACAAGGAGTATCCTAGTTCAGTAGTTGCACTGAAATAAAATGGACATGCTTGTTTGTTTTAATCCCTATTGCAACTGCTATTTAAATTGGCGAGAAGGGGAAGACTGTTGCCAACTCAAGGTAACAACAGCTTGATTGCACTCTACCCTTTGGACAAACTAGACTAGTCTGTACTTCTAATGTCAAGTTATTTTCAAGCCTACACAAAGCAGCAAAAACTATTTAAAGGCAGCATGTTTTGGTCATGGTGTTTTAACAGCAGTTTATATGTCAGTTACATCTTATTAGAGTCTAAAGCAAGAACTCAATTTTCCTTAAAACATGGTTAACTACTTCATCGTAATAAATCAGCTCATCTCTTCTATGTGTTAAATACAAATGTTAAGTTTTAATAGCATTGTTGAACATAAGAAATATAGATAAGAATATAAGTAAGAAAGTGTATGTAAGAAACCATTCCTTATCCATTTCATTTCTTGTTCTCTCTAAACTATGAAATATAAACCAAGAATTTCCTTGATCAGCATGGTATTTCTGCCTCAGTAATTTCTCCTAATAAACCTTCCTCTGCACTTACCTTCTCTGAACAAGAAATTGCTTTGAGCTATTAATTATACTTTTTTTCCTCTTTTTTTTTTTCTCCAGTTCTCTCTCTTTGTTCTATTATCTCTGTAAAGCAACAAATTGTTGTTCAGATAGATGTTTAAAATGTTGTAAGATTCAGTGTTTATCATAATCATCCCTTTCGTTAGGTTATGTAATGTTAGATTATTTTATGTTGGCCAGCAGACTCAGAAAGGACTGGGAAGGGAGGGTGCAGGTGGTATGGTTGCATAAGTTCTTCAGAAATTTAACTGAAAAAGTGCTCTCCCCTCTTAACTTTGGCCTGCGTGGGTCCTGTTACATTGGTTTGTAATGGATTTCCTCTGGAAAGTCTCATTGATGTGGTTTAAAACTTCTAAAGCCAATTATCGGCTCTACCCCTTGCTACAGATTACTGCTTCTTTGCAGGGCGGTAGTCCTGGATCTTCCCTTGTGCCTCAACTTCCCCAGTTTTAATGGGATGTTATTAAGCTGGAGTCTAGATGACAATAGAGATACAGGGGCTTCTACAGTTAGTGATGTTTTCCGCTTGAAAATGTGTGTCGGATATTTTGCCTCTAACAGAGTTCTGCCAGTACATTTGTGTCACCCAGCATCTGTCTTAAACAACTATGTTTTAAATTTTGTCTCTAGTGATGCAGACTTGTGTTTGTTTGTTCTTTACTTATAGTGCTTCCAGTCAGTAATCTTTGCTTCTGTTTTTGCATTCACTACAAGGTGTTTTCTCTCAACCACTGATCACTTTCCTTATTAACTTGTAAGTTGAATTCCAGATGTTAGCATGGAGAGGGAGGACAGGCATGCTTACACTCGGTGGCTATGAAGGTAATGCATATAGGGAGAAATTCTAGTAGAAAAGGGAAAACAAGCTAGTATCAACAAGAATCTCTGCTATCTGTTTCATAATGTAGAATATAATGTAAATATAATTTAATAACTACCTATAATATAATTTGCATTCAGTTAATTGTAGCTATAATTTTGCTATGGCTTGGGCAGTAAGTCTCCAAGAAAGGCACAGAAATGTGTGGTCAGCTTTGAATTTTCACATTACAGTAACTGAGAGGATGGGCACAAGCACAGAAGTGCTGTGTTTGATGAAGAGTCATGATGTCCACAGCTAATTCCCTTTTGGAATTTTGCTGAAATTGTGAAGAAGCAGTAAAATTTCATCCCTAATATGTGCTACCTGGAGAATTTCAGTCTGAAAATACAGTACATGATTATCCAAAACTGGCTCTAGGAATCATAAAATTATTTTGCTGTCCTGACAAATTATAACATTTCCAGATGTGTTAGTACTTTCTAAAGTGAGATCTTAATCTAGCAATATTATGAAGATTTTTTTTAAAGAAAAGATTTAGTAGTGATACATTTCCTTGGATTTATCTCTTATTTAATATTGTAGCAGCCAAGACTTTTATGTCAGAAGATCCTAAAGCTAAGTTACTGTTGGAATTAATCACAAAAGAAGTTGTCATGCCTATCAAGCACACAGAGCCAGTCAGTAGCATTTCGGTCTTTCTCAGGTTGAAATCTCATAAATTTCTCAGCTATCCATGCTCAATATCCCTACAGCCTGTTTGCAGTGCTGCAGTGCCAGCAGCACAAGGTAGCACTGCTATAGCTGTGTGTTACCTGCCTGCCAGTGAACCTGTATCCTGGAAATGGGAACTGATCCCATGTTTAATGTGCTATTTGTTCAGATGTAGGTGCTGTGCGCTCATCAGCTCGCCTGTCAAACTCCTTAGAAGCTTATCTCTAAATTAAGTGGCTGCAGTTTTCCTTTTGCCTTTTGAGAGCTTAGTTTATAAGTGGGTCTGTTGTCCCTGGGGAAAATAACAGCAGACACAAGAAACCACAGAAGAGGCAGAGGTTGGGTGCAGACTGACCTGGAAATCCTGGGACACTTGGGAGCTGGCAGAGAGAAAGCCGTGGGGGCTGAGGTGGTGCTGGGAGCTGGGTAAGTGCAAGGGCAGCAAATAAATTGAGGCCCAAGAGAATCTGCCAGGGGAACAGGGGAAGGGGAGGAAGTAGTTTGGAGTCTTAGACCTGTTACTCTTCGTGTGCGGCTCTCCCGCCAGCTGTGAGGTGCATGGCAAAAGGAGAAATTAGCTCAGCAGTTGTCTTGCTTTGTATATTGTTCCATTGCTATTTGCAACAGTTACTATAGAAAACATCTTGAGTGGGTTGATTAGGATGTCAACTGTGTAGACTCTTCCTATCTACCAGAATTCCTTCATGCAATTTTAAGCTAGACTTTTTATCTGCAGCATTGCTGTGAGCTCACTGGTCCAAAACTCCCAGGAAAGAGATGTTAGTGCATTTGTGTATTGGATTCCTGTACCTGTATGTTGTTCCATCCATGTAGAGTACTCCTTCCTAAGCATCTGGTGATACTACAGATTAATTCTCTGAAGCTCCTTTCAAATCTAGTCCCAAAAGAACTTATGACTGGGTAGATATAGCATTCTAGAATCACTCATTCCTTCTGGTTTCTTTGTCAAAACACGGGGTGTCCTCTCTACATGTAAAAACCTTTGGCAATTTTTATTATAGAACATAATGTATGGTACACTCTTTTGTAAGACTTCCTGATAATGGAATTAATGGGAAAAACAACCCCACAAACCTTACTCCCCAAAACCTTCTGAAGTATCTCTCAAATATGTCAATATATATTTTATGCTTGTGTTGCTTTGTGTTTGATGTGTGCTCAGTCACAAGATTGTTAGGAACCAACCCTAGTGAAAATAATTTGGAGCTCCATACAGCTTTTAGATTGTACACGGGGTGCAAAGCACCTCCTGTTTTCTGTAGCCTTTATTCTGTCAAATTTTCTCCCTTTAATCCCAGTTATTTTTACCTTCCCTAGATCCCCATGGGTTACAACTTCAGATGCAGATCTAATCAGTGTTTTAGTGAGAAAATAATGGAACCAGTGTTGCAGAGATTACAGGAGATCACTGGCCTGACACAGGCACTATAATGAGAGCATGAAGAAGGGCTTTTCCTGGTTTCAAAAGAGATTTCTCATAAGGGGTAGTGTTTCCCCTAATTAAGAGAACATGTTTAAAAGAGCAAATGTGTTTCAAAACATCCCACAGAGGAGTCTGCCAAGATGCATATTGGCCATTCCCTAACTGGATCAAAGTGGCATAGAGATATTAAGCAAGTTTCTCCCTTTTATCTG
The DNA here is from genome assembly GCA_013400335.1 of Eurystomus gularis. Classification (NCBI taxonomy): domain Eukaryota; kingdom Metazoa; phylum Chordata; class Aves; order Coraciiformes; family Coraciidae; genus Eurystomus; species Eurystomus gularis. The sequence continues at coordinate 471,561 of VZZY01021886.1, forward strand.
GTTAATCTCTATTGGTACAATGGAACTTACTCTGCTAAAGCATGGGCAGCCTTTGCTGCAATGGTTGAACAGTGTCCAAAGCTGATTTGTTACACAACACAGAACAATGGATTATCTGCTATGAAACTGCAACAGCTGGCCTAAAAAATTAAGAAATAAGTGATAAAATGAGGTCCTAATTTTCTTATGGGCGTAAGAGGATCTTACTGCATCAAAATTTGCTAAACCCGTCAAGTAACAGAGGAAATACCACCAAGAATTTTGATGTGTTGGTCACCAATACTGTTGTTAACCAGAGACACGTGGAAGTGGTTTATATCTTTCAATAGCATTTTACAGTTAAAATGTGCTCTCCTTCCTTATCCCTGCCAGGTTTTGTTTAGCGTGCTGAAGTAGTTACTGCAGTGATGTTGCTGTACTTGCAGTCCTATCCTCATGAAAACTTTGCATTTGTTTTGAGTGAGAGGTTGAACAACTGAAAACAAATTTCAAGACTTGCCCTCCTTCAAAGTTGTGTTAAAATGCTTTATTTATATTTAATCTGCTTTCTTTGGGTTTTGATTTAATGTAATGGCTTTTTGAAATCTAGAGGCTATAGGATCACATACTTTCACTTGGTCTGAAATTGAAAATGTAACAATACTGTGAACTCTTGGATCTTATTGATTCTTTGTGTGTAGGGGTGACTCACCTTCTGAACGGTTACAGAGCAACCATCATATGCACGAGCTCTATCTGTAATACTGTAGCTCAATGCAACCTGAAAATTAGGCTTTAAAAATTGGCATCAGCTGTATGTCTGAATGTAGCTGTCTTTTACCATTGAGATCCATCTAGTTTTCAGCTGTTTCCCCCTTGCAGTGTTTTAATACGTCTTCATTGCTTTAATACAGTATTGATAACTACAAACAGTGTTACATGGTTTTGTTTAGCTTGGGATATGCTTTTTTGTACTGGATTGCTCATTTTTATGTATTCCTCTGTTCTTAACAAGTAGTTTTCCAGCTTCAAGTTTGAGAAGCTCACTTCAAACTGTTATAACATCCCATCTGACCTATAGAAATTATGGCTTCTGAAGTACAAGCACTTCACTTTCTGAAAAGAGGTTTTTTGGGATTAGTCAGGGTTTTGTTTTTGTATATTGAAAAGTGGGTTTATTTCTAAGTTTTTTTTTCTTAAACCTAGCATATACACAGTATACTACAAAGTACATAAAATTTGTCGAGAGAACTTTACAGGAAAAGGGAGGAAAAAAGCTACTGAAACATTCTTCATATGTTACTTGACATATCTTGTGAATAATGGACCAATACTGTACCAGCAGGTATTCTTTAAAATAACTTAATAAAGTATCAGCTGATAATGTTCTGTGATGTTACTTCTGGGAATAGTTGTAAGCAGCAGCAATGTTGATTAGCTGGCCCTTTGCCATTCTAGCGCTGAATTACTAAAATCATAGTGAAGCTGTTGCATAAGTACGCATAATGTCTAACAACAAAAAGGAGAAACAGTATTTCTTTGGAGAAAATGCAAGTCAAACTCTTCCCACCTTTTCACTGAGATTTCAGTCTTGTCTGGTTTTGGATCTGTTTTATATAGGTCATCTGTGTGTGTCTACTTTGCTAATTTGCAGAAGGCTCAAACATATCTAATAAAAATAGGGAAACTATCCATGATACATTCACACATGGGAATGCACATAGGTAAGGTACTTATTAAAATGAAAATGTAAGCTGCTAGCAGAAGAGAGAACAAATCTAAGCTGCATCTTGGAATCTTAGAAAAGCCTGGATATATATTCTGGGTCTTCTCTCAGTGTTGGACATAAATCAGAACTATAAGTAACTAAATTTTGCATTTCTTAATGGGGGGGAAGTAAACATCTTAAATTCAAAGGCAGATTCCTATCCTTTAACTTCTAAAACTGCATTTTAGTATTGATCTTTTTGTTTTATTTTGCTTTGTAGACTTTAACAAATCCAGGAATACCAGCTGTTACAGATCTTGCCCTACAGGATTAGCTATAAGGGAAATAGTTTGTGTGTGGGGTTTTTTAGGTTGCTTGGTGTGATTTTTTTGTTTTGTTTTGTTTTTGAAACAGCACAACACTAGGTAGATACAAAATGACATGGAAATAGTGTTGTCAGAAGCAGAGGGGGCTTTTCTGGGTAACAGTAATGATGCACAGTGGAAAATGAGCTGTAGCTGGTAAGAAGTTTGTGTGTCCAATCTCAAGACCAGTGCCTTGATGGAATGTTAGGTAGCCTGCTTGCTAAGCCCTCTGTGGTGGTACCAGTTTAGCCTATATGTGCCAACTGAAATCTTGTAGATTTTCTGGGCTGCAGATGGTCATGCTAAAACTAAGAATCTTGGAGAAATTGGATGTCTGTACCTAAAATCATATACTAAATCATGTGTTTATTTTCCTAAATCGCATAGTTCCTACTTGCAAGAATGGAATTACTATTTTTGTATTTTAACAGTTATGGTTAATAGTTTTCTAAAGTTTATATTTCTTACCACGAGGCTGTTTAGGGAAAATTGAAATTTCTGATTCCATGTTTTACTAAATTGGTTGTGTTTGTTTAATATATATGTAGCATATATGGTATGTACTGTACAAGTGTCTAAAATAATTGAAATGAGATTTTCTTTTTGGTCTTGCAAGATTTGTCAGAGGACTTGATTGAGTTACGTTCATCATGGGAAAGATGTTTATGGATAATGATCTGGAATATTTTAATTTGGCAAAAATAAAAGGCTTGGATCCAAGCCTTTGATTTTGCACTTGAAATGTTAAAGGAACTGTAAAATTGTTGATTTACATCCCCAGGAAATATGGAACACAGGTTTTTTGGTAAAAAGTCTTTAGTCATTTACTGAAATTGAGAAAGTAGTTTCATAAGATGTGTACTAGAAGACTGATCACATCTTAGGAGGCCTAGGTCAGGTTTAATTTTAAAATGGAGTTAATACCAATGTTGAATATTATATGAACAGGATTATGGGACATTTTTCAATATAGATTTCCCTTTGAGTATAGTTTTCAAGTTTAGAATTGGACTTACACTGTTGCCCAGTGACTTCATAATATAAGCTATGTCATGTTTGGTCTCTGTCACATAGTAGGTACATATCAAGATGCAGATACTCTGAATTGTACCTTTGTGGTTACAAAATACTGCCCAGAAAATACCTGGTCATTTTCCCAAAACTACTCCAGAAGACAAATTGGAATAAGAGTATATTTCTTCTGAATATTGAACCTAGAAATAGAAATTAGGAATAACATGAATGATTAATATGGGAGAAGTGGTCCAGTCTTTGGGAGTGTTGAATGCTCTTTCCTGACTTTTATGCGTATGAATGTGAGTTAAAACACTGCTAAGAAAACAAAACTGTTTGTTCTGCTCTTTTCATAGTACAACCATCTGCTTGAAGTAAGTCAAGGACTGGGAAGCTTTCTCTACCTTATGCAATAAAGAGAGGGCATAGTCTTTGGAACTCTGTATTTTTGGCCAATGCTCTTCCTGTAGCAGCTCTGGTTTAACCTAAGCAGAAAAGCAGAATTTTTTTTAGTGTGCCTGAGGGAGTTAGGTGCTCAGCTTTTCTGAGCAAGCTCCTGTGCTTTTCGCTTGCTTGGCTTGGTGACTGAAAAGCTACTTGACAAGCAGACCAATTTAGCATGGCAAATTAAAATCCCAGTGGGGGTGCCAATAGAAGTCTACACAAAATAAACAGAGAATACTTTCTGAAATGTTGAGAAAAATTGTAACAAACTTCAGCCACTCAAGTTCCAGTGAAGTAGCAAAGTATGGCCATAGTGCAGTTCTGTTTGGGTTGCACATATCCTAAAATAGTCTTATTATCACAATGCCTTGTGTCATCACTTCTGTATAAATAATACAATTTTTCATCTACACTTAGGGAAATAAGTGTTTTGCCTGTGCATTGCCAACATTGTGGTCTCCGGTACCTCCTCGTTTCATGCTGCCACACATAGAAAGTAAATTACAGCAAGGGAAGAGGGCCGCCTGGTGTCCTGTGCTGTGATTTAGTGATGGGCTTTTGTGTATGGGTAGACAGCTGCTGTTTATTCCTATCATGCATATTGCAGTGTTCTTGATTTTCCTCCCACACAAAGTTGTATTCTTGTATTCAGCTGAAAGGGCACTTAAAAAGCAGTGTCACTTTACCCACGATTGTAGTCAATGTAACAAAGACTGTGTGTTTTCCAGACCTGCAGTACAGCATCAAATTTTTAATTTAGGTTAGTAAGTATAAAGGCCAGAAGGATGCAGAAAATCTATTACAACCTCTTATTATGTGCCTTTAGTCTGTGAGTTATCACTACTTGAAGTAAAGAAGAAGAAGAAAAAAATTGAAGTCTTCTAATCATCTCCCTTGGTAGTTTCCTCCACTGGTTGCTTGCCCTGACTCTTCAAATCAGTGCCTGAATCCAGTTTGATTTTTGTTTGGATTCAGTATCTCATTCACTTCCTCTTAATTCATAAGAAAGCTTTCTCATTGCACATCATTTTATTCCTGGAAAAGGAGCATCTCTACTGTTCTACTGTGCAATGCATCTCTGCAGAGGGATTTGTGAAAGTCCAGGAAACGGTATTGACATGTCAGTGGGATGCTCCTTCTGATCTAATTAGTCTGTCTTCTGTCCCTCCCTCTTCCTTTTCTGTGTTTAATTAGCTCAGATGCAGCACTGTGCTGGCCTGGCTGTGCAGTTTCTTTAGGGAGTTGAGCTGGAACTAGACTGGGTTAATGGCACGGTGGTGTATTGCACAGTGACAACACCGAAGCACAGAGTCATTCCTTTTTCGTGAGTCAGACTGAACTTGTTCAGTGTAAATGTAAGGCTCTGTTTTTCCAGCACCCAAATAATATTCTACCGTAATGGGTCTGTTCCTTCTGGACTTTCAAAATTGTGCTAAAAAAGATTTTAAATGAGTGAGGCCTTAAATCTTAAAATCCTGGATAGCATGGCAGAAAGTAAAGTGAGGATAGTAGGCTTCAATCTACTACCCTTGGTATTCTGTAGCGTGATTTCCAGAAAAATGTGGTATTATGCAGTCTGTATAATAGGTGGCTCGGATGGGATGGGAGATGAACACAGAGTAATAGTCTTAATTTTTAAGTTTACTGCTGAACTGAAAATGTTTGGTCAGTAGATGAATACTGATCTATTGAATATGATCTGTTTTGCTGCATGGCACAAGTGAATTTTTTATGCTAGAAATGGTTTAGGAAATAACTTTGTCTAGTTGAACCTTGACAATTCTGTTGCAATTACTTCCTTACTTTTTCCATTTACTGTCTTTCTAAAGTTTTCTTAACATGTGGTGGTGTTTTTATTTTCCAAACCTTTTATCATATCAGATGCTTTTCTCTGAACTTTCTCTGATCTGTCTATCTCCTAAGCGTGCTGCTCCAAAACACACCTGCTCTGACTGAGATCTAATGGGACTTGGATAATCGTGCTTATTTTACATACTTAGTGCTGTGACCTAAATAGCGTTCACATTTTATGCGATATTGTTTTATTGTTAACTTGTATTCAGTGTATTATGTGCTATGACATACAGCCCTGTCTCTGTGATGCTCCTGTATAGAGTCTATTCACAGAGAAAATCCTAAAGGCCTTGTTCAATTTAAAGTTGTCGCATCTTCAAGCAAAGTCAGTTGATCTCAGTGGGAGTTGCCAGATTACGACTGAACAAAGACCTCAGGATTTGGATCCCTGTTGGTACATTTGTTTGTTCTTTTCAGCTGAAACTATTTGTCATTTGTTTCTATTGAATCATAGTACAAATTGATTTAATTATTTTGGTCCCTTGAGGTCTTTGACATCTTGCATACTGTTTAGATGAGGTGTAAAGGCTTGCAGTTCTTTTCCCTCTGTTTCTTCATACTTAATACAAATACAGCAGCCTTATTATTATAAATGCAAATTTAGATATTTCAAAGAATCTAGTTAGTTTGTTCATCATTAAACCTGCTGAACAACCTAGCTTTTTCAGATGGGTGGGAAAAACATGACACAGATGTACTTCAGGGGAGACCCAAACGAATTTGTGTTCTTAAAGAGTCATTATCTTTGCATGTTTAGAAACAAGCAGTAAGAGTTGAGAAGAATTGCTTTGTCCTTCTATTTTTGGGTAAGATGGCATATAGAATTATGTAATAAAGAACCCTTTCCCCTCCATATTAACATGAAGTAATTGTGTTTCATAGCGTACATATGTGCATTGGTGAACCATGTTTTGAGCTGATGATACATAAATCAACTGCAAAATACTGATACGTTGCAGAATTGGTCAGTATCTTAAAGATACTGAATCTCTATCTTTTAAGAAGTAAAATTGATTGAGTTGGTTCCTAAGTAATTTTTTTTCTTTCTTTTTAAAATAAATTCAGAGGGCAGGGGGAGTATGAATGAAGTATGTACATTCCGTGTTGAAATAGTCTTTGGCCTGTATATACTCACAGAACAGTTACCTAACAAGGGGTCTATTACCTGCCTAAAACCAATTTGATTACATATGTAATGTGTATACCACATCAGTGAGGTTTTTTTAAGAGCCACGGGATATGTTTGCAATCTTTAATATCCACCCTGAAGCTAGGTGCAGAATTTATGGCCTGAGGAAGGGGTGAATGACTAAGATGGCTTTGTACTGGGACTGATCTTCAGCTGTTGGGGCCAGTAACAACAAGAACTACATAGTGGCATCCTTGAAATGCATCTTAGAACAGTAACATTTTTATTTTACCTGTTGCATTTTCACTTCTTGCATCTTCTGTGTTCTAAAGCAATTTAAATACAAAAAGCATGGAATATATATGAATTCAGAAACATATGTATGTATTCAGGATACCAAAAATAACTTAATAAACCAAAACAAACAAAAAAACCTCTCCTTCTAAAGCTACGGATAGTTTAGCTCAGTTCGTACTGCCTTCTTTAACTCTCAGTGTATATACGTAAAACTGTGAAGATCTGGGAAGGACTGAGATAATTGGTCAAAGAAAGATACATTGAGCTGTACAATTCATAGTTAAAAGGGGAAAAAAGGGGGAGGGGGAATAAGAAAAAATCTTTCAAAGACCTTTGGCTCTAATTAGATTTTCATCAACGTTTTATAAAATCTATTACACAAAACCTCATAAGAAATGGGAGCACAATTCATGCAGATTATTAGCAAATTGGCTTAATGAACTTATCTTGAACCTCTCAGACCCACTGTGGAGTTCTCACTGCCCTGAAGTGTCAGAAAGAAACACATCTAGTACAACAGTTCAGAACAGTATAAGAGGTAAAAATGAGATCAGATGGTCTCAGCCTTGTTCATACTTTTTTGAGAGTGCACATCAGCGAGCCATACTGAACTGTCACTAATTTGACAGCTGTAGCAGTGAAAAGACCCATAAAGCCAGAATAAGACACTGGGATTTGTGCCAGCTGAAGGCAGTTTTACCTTGAAGAGACTGACTCTGGGTTGTGTGATTGAACAAGGAGCCTAACATGGCTGAGCTCTTATCTTTCATTTGCATAGGAACTTAAGAGAAAGCAGCTGCTTGGTCCTATTCTGCTATTTGTTTGCACTAGTGTAAATACCAGTATTGTAATACTAGACTGATCTGCACAGTGTCTGCCAGCAGACAACCAAATCAAAAATAGGACCGCCAAAAGAGAAAGTACTTTCAAAAATGAAAAAAATAATGTTGGAGGGAGGAATTAAGAAATTTCTTTAATGTTCACATTTGTAGGATGGCCAGATAGCAAATTTTAAAACTTTAAAATTACTGTGTGGTTTATGCAGTTGTGTGTGTATGTGTGTGTGTATATATGGCATCTCAAAATATTTTACAAAAACGTAAACAATTCTTGATGTTAAGTAGATATAGGTGGGAAAGATCACCTGAACACAGTTTTTGTTCAAGATGATGTATTTTGTTTCTGACTGTTTGTGGGATGTTTAGGTTTGGATATAACTGTGTGAGGTCTAGAAGCACAGATAAAAGCAAAGTTTTCATCAGGCACTTGGACCAGGGTCGTCATGACAAACACTTTTCAAAGTTAAATTCTTCAAGAAGCATTATTGAAATGCAATAATTTGAGACAGGATTACCAGATCTTTATGAGTTTGTGGGTGTAGGAAATTATTAGAGCACAGCTACACATTTTTTGGCATTCCTTGGCTTGCATGTCATTTAATCTCAAGGTTGTAGTTATGTCTTTCTATTTTATTTCTGCACTTTGTAAAACAAAATTTTGCCCAGTTCATTAAACTGACCCTGTAGGAGGAGTGGTCTCCTGACCTTTTTATCTGAATGGTGGAATTGCTGCATCATCCTACCTGAAAACCTTCTGTCCTCTCCCAAAGGATGCACTATGTTGCATCTAAGTGTGCTTTGCCTTGTTGTATGATAGGTAGGTGTGATATCTTGCAGTGTGACAGGTTAAGACACATGAAGTTCCCCTGGCTCAGAAGCAAGCAGGACTAAGCAGGGGTACAGCTGAAAGCCCACCGGGACAAATAGCTCCTGATGGAAGTTCTGGTTTGAGCAGCCATGCCGCTGTTCTCCCTTCTGCTTTCTCATCCTATCACTTCCTTCTGTTCCTATTGGTAATGGAATTTGTACCGTTGTCCATTAAGGCAAATCAGAGAGGTGAGTAACTGATACCGCATTGCTGATGAGTTGTTTTTCTGCCGAATCTTTTCCCTAACCTGGACCTCTGCGTGGCTGTGCTGTTTATTCCAGCAGAGACCCAGTGCAGCGAGGGGAAACAGGAGTGTGTGGCTGAGGAGAGATTGAGCCCTGGCAGCTATCTGGTAGCACTGCTATTGAATGTTCAATTACACTCAGCTATTTTCAGCCTGAGAATTAAAATTCAGCTATTTTCTCTTACTGAGAGGGAGTAAACACCATAAACCCTCTTCTTGGCTCTGTTTAGCTCCTAATTCAGCTTGCTGTATGGGATGTCCGCTGTGTCCTTTTCCCATCCATCTGTGCAACAGCGCGAGTAGCAGCTCCCTTGCCGTTCCCCAAACTGTCATCTGTGAAAGGGAATTCAGCGGAGTAAAGCAGCTCCCTGTGTAACCGTATGTCCCCGCACAGGCTCGCAGAACAGGAATCACAGTTTGTCCTTATTATTGTTGTCTCTTGCCAAGCTCAAAGCATCTCCTTTTCAGTCATTGAAGAGAGTTTCAAATGCTTCTAAGAAGCAGAAGTTCTGGAAACTGAACTTTGGAAATTTTGCGTCTGTCTCCTGAATGGTAGCAGCTAGATGGGCCGTCTGCCCTTTTAATTGCCAGTCTCTGAGATGGTGTACTTGATCTATGTCTGTCACTTGTCAAGACGATATGTTCCAGCTTCGTCAGGGCATTTTGCTCCAGAGTACTCATCTCAAAATGAATCTGATACTTGGAGCTATGTGATCTATTCACTGTTCCCAGCTTTCATCTGCAGAATACAGTAGCATTCAAATGAAGTAGAGAGTCTTGTCTCTAATCGGTGCTGTAGAAGGTAGTTGAATATAGGTATTTCGCAAACTTTGAATACACATTAGGAAAAATCTTTCATGTTTATAACATCAAGGTCAAAAACTGATTTGCAGCCTTGCAGGTTTTTTAAAAGTTAGGTCTCAATGTTAAAAAGTAGAAAAATCTTAGGTTGCCCTTGTGAACTTTAGTTGCTTCCTTCTGCACATATGGTGTGATAGCTCTTTTAGAATTATTTTAATTGCAGAGTAACAATCATGGATTAAAATCTTACACTTTAGAAAGATTAAGGAATTCCACACAGTGAGGGCACACAACTACATCACATTGGGGCTTTCTTAAATGTGACTCTGCTGGAAGCAAATAGGCCTTCCTGTTAAAAGGATAATTTGTTAGTCGAATTGGGACTGTTCTAGTGCCGTCCGTGTTTGGTTTTGCAGTAAACTTAAACGTATATGAAGAAATGTCCCTTAAGGTTGTGTTCATTTTGCTTTTACTTTCACATTAAAGTTTTCAGAAGTTCATTATTTATTTATTAAGGGGAAGGATGAGGCTTAATTACTGTAACAAGGAATAATGCAGAGCTGCAGTTGTGTATTGTTCTCAGGGTTGCTTCTTTACTGCAGGAAGTGCCAGAACACCAACATGGGCACACAGATGATTTAGCTCACAACCAGGGTCATGTAGCTCCTAAAATTATGGTACAAAAGTAACCTTATTCTCTTAAGGAATTGCACACCTTATTTCTGCAGATCAGTCCAAAACGTTGGTAAAATGCATAATATTCTGTTCATTTGCCTGAAAAATATATAGATTTGAATCAACTGCAGTGAACACTGGGGAATGCGGCAATTATGAATATAGGCTAAACCTTGCTCACTATGTGCATGCAAACACTATTACTAAAACTGCAGTAAATAGAGTATGGTCTCTTGTTTCCACTGCAATAAACCTCAAAGTCCTTAATGAATTCTGTAGGATGAGGGTTTGGCCAGTATTTTCTCATCTGCAGACCTCAGGACTGGATTGATAAAAATCCAGATTATATATTTATGGGTGAGATTTTAGCTTTCACAGCCGAACACAAAAAATACCATTTACTACTTGCAGCTTTTTGGCATTACTTCCCTTGACGCTGAAGACTTATACTTGTAGATTATAATTCCAAACATCAGAGAGCATATGGTTCTTTGGGGAAAAAAAAAAAAAATTAAAAGAAACATCAGTAGATGCAGTCAGGTATATCAATGAACACAGAAGATAGTGCAGGTTTGGTTTTTTTTTTGTGAGGAGTTGCCGCTTTTTGTGGGGGAGGGAGAGGGATGACCTTTGACATGGTGTGTATTTGTGTTTTATCTAATCAAAATGGAAAAAAGCCTGTATTTTTAATTTTGTTGTCTATTTTGATCTTTTGTCACCAAATTTATTCTTTAGCAATAAATAGATCTTTGAAACCGTTCTCAGAGGAAATATGTGAAATGATAGTGCTTATTGATGCTGTTTATTTGAAAGCACTTACTAATTAAAAACAAAGCAAGTTGGGACAGCTCTTGTATTGATTATTTTTATTTTTAAGCAGGCTAGTTGAATGGTCTATCTTAGATCTATTTTTACATAACTCCACCTCATTACTCGTATACATGACATGTATTTTTGCCTTTTTTCCAACATCTATGCGCTGCATTATTTGGAGGGATATTTCCAGCTTAATTTATTAAGTCTCTCTCAGTATGTTTCTTTCTTATTTCATTCATAGATTGTAAAATTCAGGTTACTGAATAATAGTAGATGGAGTAAGTCACTCCACTACAAGAAAGATGGTTTTGCTAGTCAAAACATAGCATGGCAATTTAACATGGTTTATTGCACAGGCTATGTTCTAAATGCTTTTCTCTTAATTTTACTTATAACTTCACTTTCACATGAGTGGCAATTGTAGATGTACAGGCACTATAAGACACTGGGAACCATTCCACTTCTAACATGCAGCCTAAGCTCTGAGCAGCATTGGATGACATAGAGTTTAAAATGCTACTGGTCATCTCAAGTCCTATGGAACACAGTGCTTCCGTTGTACCTGCTACTGACCTAAGCCAATAGTAGCCACAAGGAAATTTTGGTGTTTTTTAAATCTATTGAGTTTGACTTTTCATCTTAATGGCATAAACTATTAATGCCTCTTCAGTTTCATAAAAAAGAGCAAAAGGGTGCCTTTTCTTGGGTTTCTTGTAAAGATTGATTAATCTCTTTTGGCTCTGGTGTCATGAGGTTCTTAAATTGTGAAGCAGTAAGGAAATACATCCATTTGGCTATTCTCCCCTCCCTCAGTTTTGTTTTTTGCAGCTTATGAAAACCACTTGGATTAATATATCTCCAGTTTCCAGGATTCTGTAGAGCCAGCACTGGTTCAACATACCTCTTTGGCAGCTCTTGTTGGCAACAGTTGTATGACTTGCACGCTAAAGTTTGTTGGGCTTTTTTTTTAAAGGAGGGTCATCTGACTGGGTTTGTAAATGCAGATGTCAAAACTCTCATCAACATAAGTGTTGCAGCATCAGTCATCAGAGTATATATCCAAGAAATTTCTGATATTTAGATATTTCCCTTCAATAGGTAATTGTCACCAGTGTCTTTTATCTAACATCCTATTCTAGATTGTCCTATTCTCAATAGAAAAACTGGAAAAAAGGACAATGATTGTGCCCCCTCAGGGAATTAACAGCTCTTCCCCAACCCTGCCACTGCTCTGAGACAAGTACAAATTGCAGCCGGGGCTGGGACTGCTGCTCTGTCTCTTACAGACATCTAAACTATGGTTCTTTGTTGTTTCAAGAAATGATTTTATGCAGCTGTCAGATTGTACTTCAAAGGATTTTTCCAAATTTACTTCTGAAAGAACTGAGCTGTCCCAACATGCTGCTTTCCTTGGCAGTAGGAAGAACCATAAGGTTTTTCTCTGAAGAGTCCACTGTGTGTATCTGGCACCATCATGCCCTGCTGAACCATGGGATGGGTGGATGGGGACTGCTCCTGGCCACGATTGGTAATAGTGTATTGTGAGAAGGAAGACAAGTAGAACAAGACAAAAATCACTTCAGCTCCTTAACTTATGAACATTACTTTACATGCAAATTTAAAAATGTTTTTTTCTTTGGGACCCTACTAACAAAAAATAGTACATATTTTCCAAAAGCAATTCAAATTCCTTCATCTCAAAGTTGCAAAGTAAGAGCATATTTCATAGAAATTTACATATTGCACCTTCTCAGTGAATGTACATCATATTTGAAGAGAAAATGAATAATTTTTAGCTCTAAACAGAGCCAGAGTTTAATGTTTAAAGCTTCTTCATGTTTTTTACACTTTTTTTTTTTTCAGGAAAACTTATTCAATACATGAGGGGAAAGCATGAGAAGAGCAGTGAAAACAGCTTTTCTAATTAGTTCTCTGACTTTAAAATCTTATTTGAACAAAAATGTTAGACAATGACCAAGATTGTACTGACGAATGTAAGTGCCTAAACTTGTCATGTGTTCAGTCACCTACACTAGAGATTTTTCCCTGCCTTACCCTGCCACCCTCCACCCTCTGGTGATTTTTTTTAATTCAGCCTTTTTAAAGTTTCAAATTAAGCACCAGCAGGAAATGCCAGCTGAGCAGCTTGTAGACTTCAGGTAATGGTGAAATAAGATAATGTTTTAGAGAGAATGATCTGAATTGAGGTTAAATCTTACCATCTCATGGAACTAATGCCTGCAAGTTTCTTACGTACAAACAGTAATAAAATTGTTTTCTGCTGATTTAAAATGGAGATAGGTTAAAATGTGAAACAGCCTCTGCTTGCTAATGTTTATTGCCTTATCAGTTAGACATGGTTGCGAGTATGTGGGCATGTATTGAGGGATTTCCATTGTTGCATCTAGTTCAGAGACTAAAGTCCTTGCTATAGAAAACAGCTTGGAAAAAGTGTTCTGTTTCTGTGAAGGCTGACTTCAGTATATTCAGGTATTCTGTAGAGCAATGAATTGCGGAGTGGGGTAGGCTGTCCTTACCAAGTGTGTGTCCCATCTAGGACAGACTGTGATTCAAGATCAGATATGCAGGAGAAGTACATATGCAGCAGCATTCTGTGAGTTCACATCCCTTTTGACAATTGCACATGACGTAATTTATTATTCCTTTTCATGTCCATCATATTGAAAGTTCATTCCAGGAAATTAAATGGCAGTTGAAAAGGATCCACTCTTGAGATGTGTGAGGAGCAATCTGTAAAACCTCTGAAGAGGCAAGAAGTCATTCTGAAGTGAGAGGTGCCCCTGTGACTCTTTCAAGTGAAGTATGTCGCACTCATCTTAACTCACTGAAGGTTAGGATGCATTCAGTGCTGATAGAAAAAGTGTTTCATGTAAATCTCTCTCCTCAAAGCAGATCTCTGCTTGACTGACCTTCTGCTGTGTATGGCAAGCGATAGGTGTAGCTCCGGAGTGATGCATCGCTGGCGGCACAGGGTGAAGTTGTCCTTGCCTATGGCTGAGGTTATGCATGTCATGCGGCTGCATCTTCCTGGAGAGGAGGTTAATGCTGTGGCTTAGCAGTGGATGGGTTTGTGCTCTGGCCGTTCTGCTTGCAGCCAAGTGAGTGGGAGCAGGAGCCTGACTTGTTTGTTTGTCTTATAAATCCTGCCTGTATTGAGATATTGAAGGCTCCAGGGTCCTGGTGCCTGACAGGACTGGCAGTTCAAGTCCTTTCTTTTTCATTTTAATCTTCCAGGGAGTGCAATGTGGTGTTTGGGGGTGAAGGAGGATATTTTTGAAGGTTATTTTGTTGGTGTTTTTTTTTCCTTGTTTTGAAAGGTAATTTCATAGACTTAGTTCAGACATGTACAAACTGAAACTTGAGAGGTATAGAAGTCATGTTTCAATATAGCAAAGGCAGAAATATTTGTGCTAGAAATCTAAAAACCACTTGATTTGTCTTTGCTATTGAAATGCCTTTGCTATGTGGAATCGTGGTCTTAGTTAAACTGCAATACTCTCTCTTGGAGAACTGGAAATAAAGCTCGCTGTTTTAGTTTTAAATATATATATAAATTAGTAATGGTGCCAGGAGTCTTTTTGATATCCAGGTTCTAACTTCCATTACTCCTCAAGTATACCCTCTCCTCATGCATTTCTGTGGTCAAACTGCAGGTGCCCTTTAGAGAACTTTTTAACGGTCGCTTGTGAAAATATAGTGTTAGTGTCTGGTCCTTGTCAGTTATGGTGTTTGCCTGGGCTGTGCTGGTAGTTGACCAGGCATGTGGTAATCCCCAGGGACTCTGCTCTAAAAATAATCCTTATCAGCCTAAGGAACATCTGGATCCAATTACTGCTGTTTTCTTGGGTAATAACCAAATTAAGTTTCTCAGAAGTTTCTGGGACTTCCAACAATCCTAACATTTTAAACGTATCTACTGTTTGTTTTGCGGTACCACAGGGTACCTTTCTTTCCATGTTAAGTCATAGGACTTGCATACTCGAGAAGCCTTTGTTATGAGTTTTCCTTCTTATTTTCAGGTGGCTTGGGTGAGATTCTCTGTTTTCAGTTTTGTTTCTGGTTGTGTTCTTGCAGAAATGTTAGTTCATTTTAGAATAAGATATTTGGAAGAAAAATACTTTTGGCTCTGTAAATAAACATCTATGTTTTGATATATTTGTTGTGGTGGTGGTGATTTTTCTGTTGTTATTTTGTGTGTGATTTGTTCTCAGGGGGTTTTTTTGTTTGTTTGTTGTGTAAGGATTTCATTCTCTAGAAGACTAGGAGGGAATACTTCAAAGTCTGAGATACTGCCTTGTGCTATATCCCTTGACTATCTCTGGAACAGCTCCTGCTATTCTCTTTCTCTCTAGTATCTGTTTAATGTCAGCTTGATTTGACTTCCTAGCCTTGCTGAAGCAATAACTGTAGTTTGGAGCCAGAGAGTAGCAGCTCTAGATCTAGTAAACTAGCCTTTTCTTGTAATTCTTCATTTGTATTTACGAAGCTTCTGAGATAGAGAGAGCTGTTTTAAATGTCCTTATGCTCTTTTTTGAGGAAAAAAAAAAAGAAAAGTTGAAAATTAAACTAATTGTGTAAGAAACTCAGTTTGATACAGCTGTTTAGGGATTTTCTCACTAACTAGGTCACAAATGACATTTGTGCAGTTGCTACATACTGACTTCATACTTGTGATATGCAGGCTTTTCCCTAATCAATAGGGAAGGAAGAAGACATGATGAAGGTACCTCCTCCCAGTCCTGCTTGCTCTTTATTTCCGTGAAAACAGAGGTAGTGGTTGCCTGCTAATTTCATGAGTTAAACTTCTTTTAAGAAGAATTTTCAGTGTTTATTAATCTGATAAATAACTAGATGTTGCTCAGGGTATTTCAAAATATAAGAGGAAACTAATTGGAATTTGTGGACATACCTTGATAAAAACCAATTTACTAATGGTGAATTAAGCCTCAGCAATATAACTACTATTAGCCAAGCAGCCAGGGAGTTGATTTCTAAGATGGTGGTAGTGATTGTGTCAGCTTAAAGTTAACCAAGTTTTAACACTTCCTTCAGTTGTCTCTTTGTTTTAAACAGAAATCTAATTGTAATAATATTCTCATGTTTTAATTGTGACTATGAATGACTGATGGAAAACATGTAATTAACTGATGCAAAAGTTGACATGACAGTTGACACCAATTTTTTTTATAATATGAAGACATGTAGTGAAGCAATTAGTCCTTCATTAGTTCTAAGTTATTTCAAAAGCTTTGAAATACTTGTGTATTTAATTTTTAATCATCGAGGAAATGTGTCTTATAATAGTGTTAACTTCAGGGAGTTAAATTAAGTGCACTCCCATGAGACTCATTTCAACAAGATAAATGGCCTCCACAGCTGCTGGGCCACAGAAGCTTTCATGAGCTTTTGGGGCTCAGCAGTGATGCAAGGTCTTCAAGATTTTCCTCATTTTTTCCACTTCTTTGTGACTGCAGAGTGCTATCTTAGAAATGCTGTGTTACTGCACACGTTGGAGAGGAGCTGCTATCTACATTCATCCCAGTTGCTGTTATACAGCCGCCTTCCCTAACACTTTCAGCTTTTTAGTCACGGAAGCCAAAAGCTGCAAGCTAGGCTTACATGTTAATGCATATTTGACTTCTGCTGCTTTGCCATTCAGTGTTAGAAATAGTACTGAAATATAACCTGGGTGAGGATAGGCAGCTGGCTAGTTATGAGACAGGAGGTGTTCTTCAGATTTCCCTTGGTCTTTTTTGACTCTGGTTTGTTTTCCAGTTCACTAAGCTGGCTTACATAATAAACCTGTTATGAAATTTATTGTCTTCCCATCTTTGTGAAGGTTTTTGTTTGTTTGGTTGGTTTGGTTTTTTTGAGGAGCCTGGAAAGATTACCTTGTTTGGCTTCATGGTCAGTTGATCTCTTTCTTTACTCTTAAGGTTCTTATAAAGTCTCCCCCTGGCTAGACTGGAAGCAATAAAGTGGAATAGATATGCATTCCAGTGTATCTTGCAGAAGATCCCGGTTCTGTGCAAAGTCTGTATATCTAAAAAAACCCCACTTTATAACCTATATATATGTTGTGAAATTATGGATAGCCTATATAAAAGAGCAAAACTGTGGGGAAACTGTGAGTTACCAAATACAACCATGCACTAAAAGCAATCTCTCATATAAAAGCTGGAGAACTCGGAGAAGACAGCTTTCCAAAAGCAGTGCGCTGTGTGTTGGCATAGTGAGATTTTACTATGTGTTCATGAAATTTAACAGATTTCCAATTAAGTAATGAAAATTTGTCTTAGACAAAGGCCAGTCCTGTTAATGTGATCATGGCTGGAGTCTGCATGTTGACACAGAATGGCACAGAATTTTTTGTCTTACAAGTTTTTTTCAATGCATTACAAATATTGAAGCTGTTAGGTCATCAGCTAACATAAATTTAAGTAGTCTGTCTTCAGTAGGGAAAGATTACAGAACAGCTGGAGCTTTGAAACAGATATAATACCTTTCTATTTATTTTAACAATAATAACAATAACAATAATTACATTGTAATAAGTTTTTACTTTCTTTTCTACTTTACTTATGCTGAAATTCAGCTTTCATTGTTGTTTACCGAATGCTGCTAGGAGAAGAGCATTTAATTTCTAGCATGGTGTTTCAAGGTGCACATTTTCATACCAGTTTTCCTAAAATGCTTTTTTTTTTTTGTATGCTGCAATTAACAGTGTCACATTATATTCTTTCATTTCAGTGGCAGTTAGTCATTGGTGTCACTAAGAGCACCATGCAATAAAGATTTTTATAATGCAGCATTCAGGTATTCAGAAGTCAGCTCTGAGAAGGTGTTTTTGCTAGGGGTGTTCAACTTCTTTTGAACTTTGATGTGGAAGTAGTTGTACTCAGCATGTGAGCAGCATTAGCTAATAATTTTTCCTGATAGATTTGTGCCTTTGAAGACATTCACCCATCTACACTCACTTGGTGGAATGAGGAGAAAAAAGAATCGTATTGGTCAAGTTTTAAGCTGCATGAGACTTCCTTCCTATACATAACTTTCTACCCTGAAACAGATGACCCATTTTGAGATACAGAGGAAGGAGTAGAGGTGGAGGACATTCACAGTTGATTATAGAGTCAAAGGAAGAGACTGTTAGTAGGCTTTTTAGTTTTTAAATGCTTTCCATGCACTTTAAAAAAGTTTGGAAACATATTTAGGAGCAGTTATCTTGTATCAGGTGGTTAGACAGCTTGTTTGATATTGAATGACATAGTGCAGACAAGTAGAATACATGTGAAAATGAGTTAGGAGTTAGCACTCCCTAAGGCCTATTTTCTTGCTATGTATTTAAAAACAACAACCAAACAAAAAAAACCTCAGCCACCCTAGTTTCACTTATTTGAAGTCTCCAGGAGTTCAGTGTACTCGGCCTTGCTCAGGACCAAATCCTATTTGCATGCAAGAGACCAAATTTTCAGTCTGCAGGCTCATGGCCGTCTTACGGGATAAGCTGTTGGATGTGAAACACACTGCTATGGTAAGCCCTCAACAAGCTTTTCCTTCAGCATGAAGGTTAAATGAGAATTCTTTGAGAGGGAAATGATCTCTCTCTTCTAATTTTCTTTAAATTTTTTTTTTCCTCCTGTTGTCCTGGCCATCTGCATCCTCCAACAAGATACTTACTTTGGGCTGCTGGAGGTAAGGTGAGGTGAAAATGGACCATAAACCACTTAGAGTGAATTGATGAGGTGTAGGAAAACAGCCTTTAACAGGGATGGGACTCTTGGGTTTTTTTTGCCAGGGAAAAGTAGGTGAAGTTGTTTATTAGATTCCAAAGGAACCTTAGTTATTACACTATGTAAAAAATGAGTGATGCCACTCAGGCTTGTGTTTTTAATGTGACGTATCTCAGTGTATTAAACCACTTAGTTGAAGTGTAAACTGGAAAACTGAAGTGGAACAATTTACTGGCAGCCATTCAAGGAGCAAACGCTGGACTGATGGCAGGAGGACTTGTCTGTATAGTCTCTGTTTTTAGGACTGATTGCTAAAGTCCAGATGCTGGGGAGTGAAAATGGGCTTTGAGTTTCACCTGTTGATATGTTACTGAAGAACAGGGTTCATGCAGGAGGAGAAGTGCATGAATAAAAGGAGAGTTGCATCATCCAGCAGCAAAAGATGTCAGAGTGTATCCAGTTGGTTACACTGCAATATGCAAATTTCTGCACTGCGATATGTGATTTGCAATATGCAAATTTCTAAAACTTATTCCCACACTTGAGCCAGTTGATAGAGATGAGATATTTTTGGAAAACTGATGATCAGTGCCTGCAATTTTTAATTTATCAAACAAGTGGGAAAAAGGAAGAACATTGGATGTTTTACCCTTTTGTTACATACAAGGTTACTGATGACACAGGCATTGTGTTCTCTTTATGCTGATAACTTAGAACTTGAAAAAGGTGTGTTGTATTTCGCAAGATATTTTAAGCATTATAGACTTGATATGGAAATTGAAAAATGTCAGTCATGCTGGTATTAGACCAGGAAACAAGAATGATAAGTAATATTAGGTGACAAACACAGCACTTAACACCAAATACTGAAGGTTGTTGCGTTTTTAGTGTTTCTCTTATCCTGAATATTCAGTTAAACTTATTCTTTAAAATTAGAAATAAAACAGTGATAGTTGTCTTTACTTTCCAATCTTTATCACTGTCCTAGGAAACATAAGGTGACTGCATAGTGTTAAAGATGAATGATTTGGAGTATGCAGTACTATTCAGTAGTATTAATCATCTATTTTCATCCTTTATATTAAATTTCTGTGCTGTTTTGTGCTGAGAAGGGTCTGCAGTACTTACTGCAGTTTTTTATTTGTAGCGCTGACTGACATTTCATAAATACGAACTAGAGTTCAGTTTGGCCATGGTGATATACATCTAGAATGATATTAAGTGCAAGAGTTGTGTAGGATTATTTGGTGGGCTTTTTAAAAGCTCTCAGAGGGGTGGCATCCATAGTCCTGTCCCAGACACTGTTTAAGCAGAAACCTCAGTAACATAGTGGGCTGCTGAATGGAGTCTTTAGTTTGAATTTTAAATTCTTTTTTATATATAGTTTGGTGAAAAAAAATTCTTAATTTCTTCTTATTTTTTAAAATTATATCTAGCTGGTTATTTCAAAAGTGGGTTTTTTATCTCTGCTCTATAACAGTAATTTTATTACTGGTCATACTGGGGTGTATTAATACTTCTAACAGACTATCTGATAAATAATTTTTTTATATAAAAATGGAAAATCCTCTCTGGAGGTCAGGTATTTTCCTTTTCTTTCTCCTTCAAACACTCTATGATATAATTTATAGCTAGGCTTCTGTGCATTGCTCCTCAAACAGAGGAGTACAGAGAAATTCTTTACTTGCAGTGGCCAGAACACTTGCTTATGCTGAACTGATGAATTAATTGGAGACTCTGTTAATGGCCATTTATTGGTAGTGAACAATAGATTCCTGCACAACTGCTAATGATTGGACTTGATGATCTTAAAGGTCTTTTCCAGTCTAGGCAATTCTGTGATTCTAAGTGTATCCTGTGTGTGTATATAATGTAAATCACTCATTGGTTTGTACACCATCAAGATTGTGTTCCTTATTTCTTGAGGACAGAAGACTGAATCAGACCTTTTTAATGCACCTCATTTCCTACTGAAATTGAGTCAAGGTGAAGGGATTGCATAATACCCTCCTGTTAGATAAATAAATGATTGCAGGTTCTCCTCAGTTTGTTGCTGGCTTTGATGCCACCTTGATGTAGAGTGGGATAGAGTGGGACCTGGGAATGCGCTCATAATTCACCTTCAAACATATGTCAGCAGGAAAAAAATGTTCAACTTCTAAAAAGTGAAGCCAGCACTATCTAGCAGGCTCAGGCATGCAGCCTACATAATGTGTATATTAGGAAAATTGTAGTGCCTTGCAAAAGGCCTAGTGAGACTACTTAAAAATTGATTGCAAATTGGCAGGCAGACACACCAGCTAATGCTGGAGCGAAGTTTATGATTTGTTTATATTTACCTAATCATAATTTAATTTTTCTACTGTTAACGCTTAATGCTAAACCAGTTTCCTAATATCATTAGGCTCCCAGTAGTTTTAAGAAGATTCCAAGAGAATAAGTGATAGCAGTAGTCAGAGGAAAACACAACTGCACTCAGACACGAAGGCCAGACTTGGGAACAGAGTTATGATGTGTAAGACTTTTATAGTTTAAATAAAAAAGCTGCTTCATCTTCAAACAGTCTCAAGAGTTCTGAAAAAAAAAAAAGTAAAAAATTGTTACTAAATCCATTTTCTAATTTTTATTTACCTTTGTTACTCTGGTTCAGAGATTTCCTTGGAGCTTACTTGTCTGCTAGAATACAGAGCTACAGCTCATGTTTGTGTTTCTATGCATCTGACTTTTCATTGCCACAAATTGAAATACTTTACTAATGAAGTTTCTATCTTCTTGTCGGATGTACTGTGTCCCAAGAATGCCAAAGGGGTGAGTCTAAGGTGACAAGCACTATTCTGTAAATAGAAAAGACATGACAGACTGTAGTAGATTCTGTTCTGCCTTTAAAAAAGA
>VZZY01021887.1:6811-17309 GCA_013400335.1 Eurystomus gularis
TCTGAAATACCCTATCTGTTAACGTATGAGTCATTATATGTAAGAAATTTAAACTCCAAACTCTGGTATGTTAGCTTAAGGAAAAGAACAACCCATGAAAGTAGGAGTGGAAAAGACCAGATGAATCATAGTGTCCAGTTCCCTGCCTGTTACTGAGGGACCTCATATCAGTCCTGAAACTACTCATCATTTTCTTAGAATATTTATCTGTTACAAAATGAATGTTACAGCATAATCCATATATTCTTCCACATTTTCATTTCACAAAGCCATGTAAGACCATTTACACATTGCTTTAAAAAAGCAGTCTACTTATTGAACATCTAAAAAGGAATCTTTGTGGGATTTTTTCGTAAAAGTCTCTTCATGCAACATTTGCAAGACTGTTAGTATTTTTGTGTAATGCATTCAGGAACACAAACAGCTATTCTTACTCTGAGGGAACTCACTGAAAGGCATAATATTAACGTTATAAAAGAAAGAATGTGTGGTGTTGATACTACAATGGGATAACCATTATTGTATTTAAAAAGATTATTTTTCATTCAGCATTCACTATTAGTTCTAATATAAAGAGGAAATTGTTTGTGTAAAATATCTCCATATGTTATCTTTTTAAGGCAAAATATAAACTTTTTTTTTTTTTACGTTCAAATAGCAATTCATGTATTTTTGGAACATTAATTTCCCCAGTAAAATAATACTAATCCTTAACAAAGACAGTAATTAGGGGAAGAGAGATTTACCCTCCTACAAAATATGTTTATAAGGGCTATTGACAAGCTAAGTGGCTTTTATACTATAGAAACACACATCTTCTTAAAAGCACCATTCATTGTACAGTTCAGTCAGTGTATAGGTCAAAAGATATCCACCCCTTTGTTCAATATCCCCATAAAACCCAAAAGCAATTGGGAAGATCTATTTCCTCCCACTATGACATCTTATGAAAGAAACTTAGGCATCAAAGAGGGCAGCTTAATAAAAGCCTCAGCTCAACATCTAGTTCTGGTTAAAAAGGGAAAAATCGAAAAGAAACTTACAGCAAAATGCTGCATAAAGAATATAGGAAGCACTGTAAGGATGTTCTACCAAATAAATGGTACAGTTTACTCTTCAGTATAGGTCACTGTTGCAGCAAAATATACCACAGAACAAAAAAGATTTTGAGAAGACCACCGAGAAACCATTTAAAAGTCCTGGAAAAACTCTCATGTGAAATGGAAAAGGAAACCATTTTAACTGTCTGTATAGGAAAAACAAGAGGGAGAATGACAAACGTATGCAAAATATAAAGTGGTATATAGAAAGCACTCAAAACCTGCTTTTCTTCTAGTAATACAGACAGAAAGAAACATTTAAAGATGCTGAAAGACAGCAGGTTTGAAATTGAAATGGGATTTTTTCGATATGCAGCATAATTAGACTATGAAACTCAATGTGTCAGGAAATTGTTAAGGTCAGTAATTCAACAAGAAAAAAAAACCAAAACGCTATTGGAAGTGTGTATGAATGAGAAGAACGAAACATCCTATATAAGGAAATGGTAACAAGAGAGAAACAAAATTGGAGGGGATATTATACTTCCTACCCGGGGTTTTAAGCCAATCTCTGGCTATTACAGAATGATATAAAATCTTCAAGTAGGGAGCAACTTATGCCCCATCTTTTTATGGCAAGGGTGTCTTGACCCCTTCTGAGAAGATTCCAAGTTGGTCTGTTACCTGAGTGTCCAGGTTTGAGTCAGATAGAACTAAATTTGTTCGATGATTTTACTTTACAGCTCAGTCTTTTCCAACTAAGTGCACTTTCTGAAGTTGATGGCAGATTATTGCAGCCCATCTCTGCTTCCAGCAGAGATTGTACTCCATGTTTAGAGTTACTACCAAGGATTGGTGTGTGCAGAAAGGCTCTTGCTTCTCCTCGCTCCTTTGCAGAACAAAGTCACTGCTCAACCTTGTGCCCCACATTAGGGGTGTGGAAAGTAAAAGGGCCCACCAGCAGGGAGAAGCGGCCAGGACAGGGGACCCTGAACTGACCAGCGAGGGATTCCATCCCATGTATGGTATATTGAGTATAAAGCTGAGGGGTCACAAGGACCAAGCCTCTGTTTCAATGTCCGGCATCCAAAGAGAACTCTGTCTTTCCTGTCTTCAAACCTGATCCATGTGCTCTTGAATCCAGTTCCAGAATCCAGCTCCTGAATCCTGTTCCTTTCCACCACTGAGTCCAGTCTGGGACTTCTCCAGTACCTGCTCCACAGCATCAGTGGTGATGGGGGTGTAATTGCCATCAGTGGGGTTGGGGTTGATATTGGTTTTGTATATATTTCATTTAATTTTTATTATTTTTGTTAAAGCTGTTTCAGTTTTCTTTTCTATTCCACAAGTCTCTCTCCCTTATTTCCTTCCTCTTCCCCTTTGAGAGGGGAGAAGGGTTAACAGACAGCCTCTGTTATAGGTCTAGTAGACAGCCCTGACCCTAAATTGTGACACTGAGATTTAATGGTTTTTACCTTGTGGCTTCAGGTAGTCTTAGCTCAGTCATCTACTACTTTAACCACGTTACTTATTTGGATTTCGAGGAAAACAAACCCCTACTTCTAAAAAAAAAAAATTGTTGTCACTGTTGTACAGTCTCACCACACATTCGTTGCAAGAAGATCCATCATCAAAACTTTCTGTTTTCAACTGACAAACCCATCATTTTTACCTCATTAGAGCATTTGTTTTTCCAGGCAGTTTCACACAAAAGATTTCCTGGACCTCTGTGAACAGGGCAAACATTTCCTGTGTTCCCACACCTGGTGGCTCTGCGATTTCTGTGCTTTCCTTTTTGCCCCCTCACACAGCTTCCGTTTGAGGAACAGTATTTTATTGACTTTTCTTCCAGCAGCCTCTACTGTCTATTTACTCTTTTATTCTTTACTGGTGATGTCTCTTACAAGTCTTGCAAATTAACCACTTTCTCTTACATTAAGCAAAAGTCTAGAATATTCCCCAATGAGCAATGGTATATCCTCCCTCTTTCACTTCTTATCTAACTTACTGGTCAGACATTGTAGATGATGCCAAGCTGTGTGGTGTGGTCGACATGCTGGTGAGGGAAGGGATGCCATCCAGAGGGACCTCAACAGTCATGAGGTATGCCCCTGCCAACCTTATGAAGTACAAAAAGGCCAAGTGCAAGGTCTTGTACCTGGGTCAGAGCAATCCCAAGCACAAATACAGTCTGGGCGGAGTATGGATTGAGAGTAGTTCAGAGGAGAAAGAGGTGCTGGTTGATTAAAAGCTCAACATGAGCCAGCAATGTGCCAGTGCAGCCCAGAAAGCCAACTGTGTTCTGGCCTGCATCAAAAGAAGTGTGGCCAGCAGGTCAAGGAAGGTGATTCTCCCCCTCTACTCCACTCTGGTGACACCCCACCTTGAGTACTGCATCTAGCTGTGGAGCCGCCAGCACAAAAGGGACATGGACCTGCTGGAGACGGTCCAGAGGAGACCTACAAAGATGAACAGAGGGCTGGAAAACCTCTCCTACAAGGACAGGCTGAGAGAGTTGGGGTTGTTCAGCCTGGAGAAGAGGCTATGGGAACACCTTAGAGTGGCCTACTGATATCTGAAGAGGGCCTGCCAGTAAGCTGGGGAGGGACATTTTACAAGGGCTTGTAGTCATAGAATGAGAAGTAATGGGTTCAAATGGGAAGAGGGTAGATTTAGATTAGAAATTAGAAAGAAGATCTTCATTATCAGGGTGGTGAGTCACTAGAACAGGGTGCCAGGGAAGCTGTGGATGCTGTATCACTGGAGGTATTCAAGGCCACATTGAATGGGGTTTTCAGCAGCCTGGTATAGTAAAAGGTGTCCATGCCTATGGCAGGAGGGTTGGAAGCAGATGATCTTTAAGGTCCCTTTCAGCCAAAATGATTCTACGATTCTATGATTCTATGAATAGTTTTCAGATTTCAGCTCATCAATGCTTAGACATGTAAGCTCCCCAGGACATACTTATATATGTAACTTACTACTATGATGCTATATAGCTTATTACTACTATAGCTTATTGCTAGTATGAATTGTTAAAACCATGCAAACAACTAATCTCAATGAAAATTAGTACCACCACCCCCTCCACCACCTCAGAATAGAAAGGAACAAAGGGTTAGATTTAGAACTCCTCAAACAGACATTTCTCCTCAAAGAAGAAACCATAGTGTGTGTTTATCAGCAGAACCATGGGATAAACATCTGGTATGGTGCAACTGGATGTACCCTAGTATATTAAATTTGCCAACTCAGCTAGGGAGACAGCTGCCTTGGAACAAGCTGCATCTGTGCAAGATACAATTGGGTTTAGCCTCCAAAACAACATAGCTGCATGAAAATCACCTGTGGGGAATGGTTTCTGGAGTGCTCTACCACCAAACGCAGCCAGGAATGTTTTAGCAAGAGCGCTCACTCATTATAACACACAAAATCCATACCACAGGATGGTCTACAGCTTCCTTACATGTATTTTTTCCTAGTACCTGGAAAAGTTACTAGAAATTGAATTTGCTGGTAGAGCTGAAGCTGTAGGTTATGCATTGTGTCAAGTGGCCAGAAACGCATGGCCACTGGCCTCTCCAGTTGAAGCCCCACAGTTAAAAGCCTCAGCCCTATGGATAGTTGGGATGATACCTCAACGTACTATCAGAATGTGAGCTGATGCTCTGCCATGTGGCCCCCATCTGTGCAGTTTCTCAATACATTAATGTAGCAGATGTGAATACCACAGACTATCTATGATAGGGGGATAAAAAGCAGAGAACTCTGCATCACACTGGGAAGGGCTTGCTTACATTATTAAATGTGTTTGATTAATAACCTTTATTCTTCTTGGAGTGCAAGGCATTTAGTTATGGCTGACAGAGTTAATGATCCTCAGAATATAAAAACACATCCAAATCAAACCCTTAAATCTGATCCCTTTACTGTTTCAAACTTGATTTTCTCTGGTTGGGTCTCTGTGTCTTTTCAGTTAGTTAAGTGGCAGCCAGTAACCCACACTTCAACATATATTATTATAAATGCCTTAGTTCCCTACTTTTTCAGCAGGCAGTCTCTATCTGATAATCATAATAATGCACATATCTCTCAATATTATGGAGTATTTTTCGGTGGAAAACCTTTCCATTTCAGTCATCCAGGTATTTCCATGGATTTTGACTTGTCCTGCAGAATGGTATTTCTAGGCTGTTTTAATAGGTGACAGTATAATAACTTTATGTGTATATGAAGGCATTAATTATCTGAACAGCATCTATTTGTCCAGCATTTTCATATATCATATGAAGTGTGATTAGTGAGGTTGATAATGGTGCAACAACAGATGCTTGCTCATGAACAGCAGCAGACCTTTTTCAACTAGAGCCAGAAATTTGGAAGATTGACTTTCTTGAAATCCATGGTTAAAGAAAAGGGAATTATAACAAACCCAATGATGACGTGCTTCTTTCTGGTGAACAACAAGGTCATGTATTTACACAGCTTTCAGTCAAAGTGATCCTGAAGGAATAAAATTATTTGCTGCTCTTGCAAATGAACATCACTGCCACAGAGTATGCCTTAGCCTTCCTGGGCATGAGTTGTATGCTGTTTTCAGGAATTCAAGTTCTCCAAGTTACTCTCTGGAAAAGCTGATTTCTCCATGCAGTAAGACTTGCCTTGCCTTGAGGTAGTTCTTCAAACTCTTCTATCCATGTCATAGGTACCATGAATAGCACATTTGGGAGTCAAATTGCCATCCCTTAACAGCATGACAAATTGCAGCCCCTACAGGTTTTGGGAAGAATCTTCACACCAAGCAGATAAGTAAATGCCTTTTAAATAACAGAGGAATAGTTAAAGAATACATTGTTCTTTGGTATCACCAGAAAAATCTGACCAGGTTTCTGCATGAGGTATGACTTTCCTAGCTAAACACTGGTTAGTTCACGAGCCCTGAAATGGGAAACTTTGATTCTGTTTTGGCCACTGAGGAATCAGAATCTTTTCATATAACCACCATCAATTAATGTGAGTTTTGCAATAAATCTAGAATGCACAATTGCTATTCCTAATTGTGTATGCAATATTCAATTGAAATTGCTAATGATCTCTTTTATAATTTACATATTAATCATTTAAATGGGTAAAAGGTCAAGGAATCTCACAAATATTGACAGGATATTTGTTGATGCGAATCACAGAATACCAGCTTCAGGAATGTATCTCAACTACAAGATCAATCACCTAGCTTAATTGATTCAGCAACAGAACATTATACATGAAAGAAATCTAAGGTAAAAATCTTGTACAGGAGAAGTATAATGTGATTTTTTTTTTCAGATCTGATCAGTTTAGATGAAGATATGTGTCTTGGAATGAGGTCATGTTAATTTATCATTTTATGACAGGAATACTTTGACAGATGTCTTACTTGATTTACAGTGAGTTCAGAATTGAATTGCTAAACTTTATGAAGTAGAGGAATTTGTATTAAAGGAACTTTGTAAATCGAGCTAAAAGGATATCATAGAGGAGTTATATTAACTCCACCACTGGAAGTCCCATTCTTCTTCCTGTTTGCAGAGACCTCCTCTGCTGCTTCTCATAGCTGATATCCTTAAAAGAACCTCTGAATATCTATATATCGTATATGATTTATTATCACATCTTAAATCAGATTATCTGAAAAGGACTGAATTCCATTCTCCCCCAAAGAATAACTATTCACATAAACTTGTCTTAAGTCACATCACCTTACCTGCCTTCTTGGGTTCTAGTCTCTACACAGTGATCTTAATGTCTTGTGTGAGAGCTCTATTTTATTCTGAAGTTGGTATAAATACACTTTGCTGATTATAGGATGAACAGCCATTACATACCTGAGTATTTTTGAAAGGATACTGAGGACCCAGCAAACAACTATGATGATCATTCCATAATGCACTATTGTACATTGTTTTCATGAATTAGGTAACAAGAGGTGATACTTTCAAGACAGCACATATTCAGCATGCTGTTCAGGGCTACGAGGATGATTAAGGGACCAGAACATCTCTCTTACGATGAAAGGGTGGGTGCCAGGAAGATGAGGCCAGTCTCTTTTCAGTGGTGCCCAGTGATAGGACAAGGGGTAACGGACATAAACTTATATGCAGCAAGTTCCACCTCAACATGAGGATAAACTTCTTCACTGTGAGGGTGATGAAGCACTGGAACAGGCTGACCAGAGAGGTTGTGGAGTCTTCTCCTCTGGAGACTTTCAAAACCTGCCTGGACACATTTCTGTGTAACCTGTCCAAAGTGAACCTGCTTTGTCAGGGAGGTTGGACTAGATGACCTCCAAAGGTCCCTTCTAACTGCTACCATTCTGTAATTCCGTGATTCTGTAGTGCATTTTCTTGAAGAAAATTTGTGGTGTTACTCACTTAATTGCATCACTTAAAAAGATCACCTCTGACATTTAATGGAAGGAGAAAGGTTGTGTGTCACATGTTAACTACAGAAAAGGTCTCATGTGTGCCTGAGAACATTAGGCCACACGAGGATGTTTCCACATGAGCTCCTCTGTATGACTAGACATCAATGGCACATAGAAGTAGTCTATCTCTACCCCTACTTACAACAGTCACAGGGATGAAGGTACAGCTTCCTGTCTTTCCACTTTCCAATGATTTTTGCTTCACCTATCAGGTGGTAGATTCATGTAAAATGCATGCAAGTACAAGGAACAGAATCGGGAACCACAAAATACTGCACTCACAGTTCAGCCCAGGTACAATTTTTAAGCTGTTATAAGTCTTGAGTTACAGCTAGACATAATCTTGCCTGCTATTCTGCATTGAGAGTCTTGAACTCCCAGCTTTATGGTTTGGAGGCTGGCAACGACTATCCTTTGCCATCATGATTACGTGATGAGCTCAATCCCCCATCTTAACTGAGTGCTCTAATGAGATGAGCATCAAACCAGAAGTCAGTATGACCATTGCTGCCAGTCAGCTCCACTACACAGCCAACCACAGAATCAGGGCTAAATGGAAATGATCCCAAAGGAGTGGATAATATCAAGCGTTTCCATGCTCCCAATGGAAGAGGTAGACACAAAATTTAACTATATTAAGCTAGTGGGACTGCCTGTCTTACATACATAATTAAATGAGAGAGAGAGTGTGGCCAAAGTTAATGAAATTGAATACCCATGTTCAGGTCTTTGGAGACCATTTCCATTGAGTATATAAGGGACATAATGGACATAAGTAGTTATTTGAGCTGGACTGTATTTGTTCCTGACACTTCAAATTATACACAAGTATCTAAATAGAGCACTTAATTAAGGTAGACTGGATTCAGTGCTTATTCAGTCTGATTTGAATGAGTGGTTTTAACTTTTGTGTGTAAATGGAACTGGATTCTTGACTGTTTGTTTGAGCTTTTTACCTTGTAGCTGAGTAACAGCTGGCTTCGAAATGCATCAATAACATGAGATTTTAAGAACCATGCTGTGCTTTATTGCACAAAATAAAACACATGAGTCTCTCCTTAGGCAAGCACTTGTTCTAAATGAGTTCTACATATGAAAAAAAGCTACCTTCTCTTTACGTGACAAATAGATAATGCAGATTAAGTTTACAGGTTAGAACATGATCTGATCAGTCACTTGCAGATGAACATGCATGGCTCTTACAAATGGGTTTTGATCACACAGAACTTCTGATGACATTAATTGGAGAAACATGGATCTGTAATTTTCAGCATGAGCACAAAAATTGAACCTTCTTAATTTTTTTTGTTCATGAAATGTAGATCTTACTACATAATCACCCCAAGAGATATTATTGAAATCTCAATATTTTTTTCCATATGACTACTTTTCACTTATGTAACTATACACCTTAAGGCTACGATACCAACCTGTTGTTCCCAATCTGACCTGAAACCAGGAAAAACTCTTCAAATAAATTATAGTGATTACAAATAAGGCCAGATACTGTACTTGAAACAGGATTAAATGTACATCTGATTTAAGTCTGGAACTTATACCCTTGGATTCAAGTATCGTGATTGAAAACATTTCTTTGTTATTTATGAATATATAGGTAAAGAAATATCTAGAAAATATATTTATTTACAAATTTATTTTCAGTTATTCTTTCCACTTTTGTCTAGCATTAATCAAAATAGACGCACAAATAATTCCAAGAAAAGATGAGATTCTTACTATTTCAAATATACTTTTCCGTTAATGTGGTTACCTTTCCTTGTCATGTTCTAGAATATACATAGCAAATTATGCACTATTGTGTCCAGTAAATTGGGTGTAAGGTCATTTTCTGAAGGTAGTAGTAGTAGTATTCAGTAGTATCAGCTTGCTCATAATATAAAGGCCAAAGACTGATATACTTCAGAAAACCAAATCCAATGTTAATCCTCAACATTGCAAGTAATAAAAAGGTTCCTGTCTGTAAATACGATAAAAGTTACCAGGTGGAACTTACTGTGCTGGCAGTGAATTCCATTAAATCCCTCTGGACATTTACAAACATATCCTATGAATGTGTCACCTCGGTATGCTTCGCTAATTTCACATATCCCACCATTATGACATGGATTAGGAAGGCAGGGTCCTGAGACAGAGGGAAAAAAAAAAAGTAAGTATATATGCATACATAGTAACAAACATAATAATTTCAGTCATTTATATGCATTCATTAAAGAAATAAAATGCTTTATGCAGACCTTCATATTCCGCTAACCCACTAAAATATACCCTTCACAGGGTTCAGACAACTTGCCAGCATAGATTTTTATGAACAAGAAAAAATATGAAGCATGTCACTACTCGTTAATCACAACATTATTTTTTAATGTAGGAGAAGACAGGAGACAGAGAAGCTAAATCTTGCTCTCCTATTAAAGATAACAGGCATTCTAACTTTTATACCACTGAGGAAATATGTATTAATCAAACGTGCTTATCATGTACAGAGTGACACATACAATATCCCTGAATAATCACTCCATGTCAAGTTAGTAGTTTGAGATCTTTGCTATGGCTTTGCGTGACTTTCTCAGTATGTGACTGTCTGGGCCAGCAGGTAGCAGCTACTAAACCAACTATTCCTTTTCCGTTGCATGCCTTTTTAGCATATCCATTCCAATATGATTTCACAAAAGGTCTTCTGACTATATTTTTTTTTTTTTCCCAACTAACTACATGCTAGGATACCTCAAATTTCAGCAGTGAGATCAAATTTGTCAGATTTGCAATGACTATACATACCTTTAAATAACAGCATCTTTTGAACTGAGGTCTAAAGTTAACAGCCTGTGTTAAAAGCCTTTTACATCTTATTATCTTGCTAATACTACCTGTAATGTACTTCCTACCAGAAAAGAAAAACCATTACAACATTTTGATTACTTTTTTTTTCCAATCTCGCTGTAAAGAACTGGTGATGATTCACTGGAAAGCCTCA
>VZZY01021889.1:0-12918 GCA_013400335.1 Eurystomus gularis
TTTGTGGAATGTACCATATACTGTTGGTATACCTCCCTAGTATTTGCCGGGGTGGTTTATGCATGGCTATGGTGATATTTGGGGTATGGTTAGTCTCCCCCTCAATTATTGAGGTGATTGCCTGGTTTCTTTTGCCTTCTATTACTGAGTTTGTAGTTAAGTTCATTTTTCCTTTTGTTAAAACACCCACGGTGAGTGGGTTTTTCTCTTCTATTGCCAGCCATGTAGTGTCATTTCTGCACCCCATGGGGAAAGATAATAAAATCTACATCTGCTTATGCATCTTTCTCCTGGTAATGGTGGCCTTTTTTGTGCTGGGCTGGGTAATTGGCAAAACATGGGTGAGCTCATGTGTGCTGCTGTTTATTCACGTGGTAAGACTATTTTTCTGGCTGTAATCCAGTTTCTCACCATCCTCCCTGTCTACAATTTACAGGCAGACTTTGCACAGAGTAGGTGGATGTTGAAGAATACGAAGAAAGGAACGGCTGTGCTATTACACAGGTTTCTTATTCTCTGCGTTTTTATGTGTCATTAATCATAGAATCATAGAACAGGTTGGAAGGGAGATCTTAAGGATCATCTAGTTCCAACCCCACTGCCATGGGCAGGGACACCTCCAAGTAGACCAGGTTGTGCAAGGTCCCATCTGACCTGGTCTTGAAAACATCCCATGATGGTGAATCAACTTCTCTGGGCAACCTGTTCCAGTGTTCCAGTATCTCACTACCCCCAGAGTGAAGAACTTCTTCCTTACATCTAATCCAAATCTACCTTCTTCTGGCTTGAACCCATTGCCCTTTGTCCTATCTATCCAAGCCCTCGTAAAAAGTCCCTCCCCAGCTTTTTTGTAGCCCCTCTTCAGATACTGGAAGGTCTCAATAAGGTCTTCCTGGAGCATTCTCTTCTCCAGCTGTGGAGGGCTGGAACACCTCTCCAACTCTCACAGCCTGTCTTCGTAGCAGAAATGTTCCAGCCCTCTGATCATCTTTGTGGCCTTCCTCTGGATGTACTGCAACAAGTCCATGTCTTTCTTGTGTCGGGGGTTCCAGAGTTGGATGCAGTACTCCAGCTGGGGTTGCACAAGAACAGAATAGAGAGGCAGAATCACCTCCCTTGACCTGCTGGCCACACTTCTTTTGATGCAGCTCAGGATACAGCTGGCTTTCTGGACTATATTAACACAGCATACTCCTCTTTTCTCCTCTGTCTCCCAAATGTTTCCACTGGTAGTGTTACCGGATATGACTCATGGTATTTCTTGACATAAGCTATTCCTGCTCTTCTCTGCATAGCTTCTGACAAGCATCCAGCAGGATACTCAGCTGGTGTGATAAACATCATAAAGTGCTGCAGTATCAGTCCATGGCTTTCAAACACAGTGTGTTGGTTTAGTAAGAGCTGCGGCTGCGGGGTGGCCGGAGCCACGTGGCCTCGCCGCTGTTCCCCTCCCCATCCCCTCTGCTGCAGGTCGCGGACAGAGAAAGAAAAAAAAAAGATTTAAAAGTGCCTTTTTGAGTTGAGATAGGGAAGGTTTAATATATATATGAAAACAACATGTAATAAGCACTTGCAGCTAACAAAAAAACCCAACGGTAACAGTGAGAAAGGAGCAATACAAAAAAATTAATACCAGAAAACACCAACGAACGGAGCTCACTGAGAAACAGCCAAATTCGAACTGCCCAACCACCGGAACTAGCCCTGGGGCATGACGTCAGTATGGTATAGAATAACCTGGCTCCACTAAAATTAACCCTGTCCTGGCCAAATCAGGACGCACAGCTTTATTACTGAGAAGCGTAAAAAATCAGAACTGTGTTCTCTGAACGCTGTCCTAAAATAAGACATTTCTTCAACAACCAAATCTATTCTTTCTTTCTTTCTGGATTTTCTAGTCTTTAGGTTATATCTGTTCAAATATTAGTCCTCTCCCCAACATGAAGGGGAAAATCTTAAACTACTGTAGTCTAACACAGCTTTACTGATTTCAATAGTATTTCCGCAATTAATATTAGGTACTTGTAAGGACAAAAACATGACATACATAGGACATAAAGATAAGAAAAATTAAATCAGATCAAAAGCAAAAACCAGTAAAAAATGGTACCTTAGAGATCCCTAAGGCTCAGTTTAATCATAAGGACTGTCTATCCCTCACAACCTTCATTCAACTTTGTCAAACCATGCTAGTAATTTCATGTTTATATGGTAGGATTATGAATATAGTAATTCATGTGTGAATATCAGGGATTCAGGTGAATTAAAAGCTCTTCCACAAACATTCATACAACAAAACAGCTGTAGAAACGTCCATGATGAAATTCAGATTGAAAAGGGTACAAGGGTAAAGCTTAATTTCACAGCTCATTGAAGTCTTTGAGAGCCTTTAAAGTGAAACCAATGGGTTTGTTCAGAGAATGAAGTATTATACAAGAGTACTCAAATACATCCCAAAGGCTGCAGAACTTTACTCACATAAGAATGATAAGTAGATAGACATGACTTAGACTTGTAGAACAGTTAAGTGAGGTTATGGACATGAGCAAGTTATCCTGGGATAACAAATTATGATGTATTAACTATTCCTCAATAATAGAATCTTGAACATCCTCACACTGAAGTAAACAAAAGGCTGTACAGTGTGGTATATGCCCTAAGCGAAATGAGGGTAAACTTTTTCTAGAATCAACAGAAGACAGCAGCTACTTACATGTAGCTATTTTAGTTGTTCCGAATGACAGCTTCTTGAATCTTGAAGTCTTGTTTTGAGGCTTTTGGATTCATGAACTTTACAGTTTCGTAATGTCATATACTTAGACCATTATAGACATCAAGGATGAAAAGAGAACCTGGAGAAACTATGCAATTGAGATTGAAGATTTTATAAACCACTGAAGAATTCTAAAATCAACCTGGCATTTGGCTACCAAAGCAGAAAGAAATGGAACAAAGGTAGCAAGCACATTCATTTAACTATAAATGGATGCTCTGTTATAAATCAAGAGGAGCAGAATTCACTAGTCCCATGTTTTGCTATCACCTTAACATTTTTGCTCAAATTTCAGCCATGACAACTGCAGGAGTTAGTTTTTTCAAAAAGCAGTAATCAGAAAATTATTGTATATTTTAGCAGCCTGTAAGATAGGATCTTTTAAATGAGTAAATACGTTATTTGCAGGGTTTTACAGTGTTAATTTCAATTTTTAGTACTTCTATCCTGCTTCTGTTCTAGAAATCTACTGAAAAGATGCCTATGGGCCATCATTGATATTTTAAATATGGATAATAACACCTGAAAATAAGAAAGAAAAGCAAATTATGTTTACCATCTAGTATTTGTTGAAATTACTGTTTTCTATTACAGATTCTTGGAATAAGGATATATCTGGTAAATTGTTCTCTTATATAGATTTTAGCACCAGTTCATAATCTCATTTTCAGACTCAAGACAAGGTGTTTTGTACCAAAAAAAGCTTACACAGGAAATATATATATGTATACATAAATGTACGCTATATACTCTGAAGAGGTTAAGATTCTGTTCATACTTTCTTTTCTTTTCGTATGCAGCATTTATGAAGAATGGTATATGCTTATGTCCTGGTTCAGCTAGGATAGAATTTTCACCAAGAGTTGGGAGGGAGCCATAGCCAGGATAGACACTTGAACCAGCCAATGGGCTATTTGATACCATGCTGATGTCATGCCTGCAGCGCTGGGACTGCACAGTTGGAGCCCCAGGTTGTCATGTGCTTCTTCACTCGCAGTCTGTATACTTTATATCACTTGTTTTGTACATTTTCTCATGACTGTTATTTTTACCGTTGTTCCTCTGATTGTTCCTTTTGCATTGCTGCATTAAATTCCCCTTATCTGAACCTTCAGGGTTTGTATTTTCCTCCTTCTCCCCTTCCCACTGGGGAGGTGGGGCAGTGGACACATGATGCTCAAGTCCCATCTGGGGTTAAACCGCCACAGCTTATCATATGACATTTATACCACCAGATTTGGTTGTATCCATTTAATTTTGACAGTAAAAAATCACTTTGAGATTTATGTGATAATACTAGTGGAAGCTACTCACATGCAATTTGCAAAAAGCACACCTCTAACAGTCCTGCTTTCTTGTATTAATAAGTCTTTCTTTCTTATATTAATAGCTAACATAGATAGATGTTTTTAAAATCCCTGTTAACTTGCAAATAGAATATTACTTGTAAGTAAATTCCTTTGGTGTTAATTTACTTTCTGTGAGTCAGCAGAAAAATTGACAAAAATGTGACCTATTACATTATATTCTGTGCTACACCACTAAGACTCAGTATCTCTATAATAATAATAAAAAATGGATAAAGACAGTCTTTTTAGAAATACAGGGTGGGGAAAAAAAGGTGCATTGGGTCTGGCTCAGCTGGAGTTGATTTTTCCCCAGAGCAGCCCTCATGGTTAGGTGTTTTGTGTTGGGACCTAGAAGGGTGTTGTTAACATACCCATATTGTGTCTACTGCTGAGCAATGCTTGCACAGCACCAAGGTTATCTTTCCAACATTCCAACATTGGAGTGGGGTAAGCAATATCTTGGGAGGGGACACAACCATGCCTGCTGACCTGAATGGACCAAAGGGATATTCCATACCATATGACGTCTGCTCAACTATAAAGCTGGAGAAAAGAAGGAGGAGCTGGGCCCATCCATTGTCCTCTGGAGCAACTACTATGCATATTGGAGCCCTGCTTCCTGGGACAGGGGCCAGACATTGCCTTGATGAGAACTAAAGAATACATATTTTTTTTATTCGCTTCCATACGCATGGCCTTTGCTTAACTTTGCTTTTTTTTTCATTAAACTGTCTTGATCCACCAGGTCTTATTTTCTTCCCCTTGCCCTGCTGAGGAAGGAGGGGGTGGGGGTGTGGGGAGGGTGATAGAACAGCTTAATGGGCACCTAGTGCTCAGCTAAGGTTAACCCACCACACAAGTGTACCTTGGTATTCAGTAAATAGCTCAAACTAGGAGGAATTATAGTGAAAAAGAGAACTGCTCTTGGTGCATTGAGATATATGAACACTCTAGAGCAAATTTTACACAAAACAAAGTTTGTTAGGCTAAGCTGTTGTTAGTAAGATATAAGAAACTCTTTTTCTGAGACTGAAGCTGTAAGCTATAGAGTCAGGAACTGGAAATGTCAGTAGTGAAAAAACATGAATGCGTTAATTATTAATAAATAAACAGCCAATGTGACATCTCTGGGAAACTGACAAATACAACATCACTATGTAGCAAGTCAAGTATTTTCAGAAAAATGTAAGAACTGATGCCTGCAGTAGTGAGGAAAGGATATGGCAAATCGCCTTTGCTAAATAGGTAAGTGCACAGGTACAGGAATCTGAAAGACAGGAAGGTTGGTCATTGTGTACTGAACATTTTGCCCCAGCTATAATGTTTCATCATAGAAAGGCTGCTTGACCAATTAAAAATAAAGCATTGAGGAAGAATATCCTAAAAAAAGAGTATCTCAGAGATGTTATCTTCCATGGCAGAGGTAAAGAAAATATGCTAACCTGTGTGTGCTCGTTGGACAGATAGATTCTGTAACCATGCAAATGCTAATCCACATATGGAAATAGGAAACAGATGGAGGATCTTGGAAAAAATTTAAGTGCTACATTGAATTGCTGCAAACATGACATTTTTCTTCAGGAACATTAAAGTGTAGGTCTTTCTTTTAAAGTATATTCCCTGGTTATAGTGATAGAAATGTAAGAAAAGTGTTGTATACTGTCATGTGTGCATCAGAAGTGTAACTGATCAAAATATCTTCCTTAAGTCAAAATCTTGTATGTACATTTCCTCTGCGAATTTGTGGTGTTATACTGAAAATCCTTTTTGTAGGCAGAGAGGAAGAGCATCTTATAGGCACGTGTATATGTAAACATATGTAGCAAATACGTGCATACCTATATAAATGCATACGCGTGTATATATACAAAGCCAACTATTTATTTTTAGAACAACTGAATGCTTAAAGGTCTAGTTCAAGAATAATGACTAGTATAGACCTAATTTTACAGAAAATAACAGCACAATCAGCATACTTCTATACAGAAAAAGTCTCAGTAATACTAATAATATAATTTAAAATGTAACACACATAATTCTTAGTTTATTTCCCTTTCCTGGTTTTATGTTCACCCTTTCCATTTTCCTCTGGCTCTTTATGTTTCATTCTGGTGGTGGGGTGGGAATGTGGAGCACAATACTGTGTCCATTACTGGAAAGAA
The DNA here is from genome assembly GCA_013400335.1 of Eurystomus gularis. Lineage (NCBI taxonomy): Eukaryota > Metazoa > Chordata > Aves > Coraciiformes > Coraciidae > Eurystomus > Eurystomus gularis. The sequence goes on from VZZY01021889.1 coordinate 6,285, forward strand.
TATAATAGTGTCGATGGCTTCTTCTTTCTCACTATAGGAGACATTTTTTGAATATTCTTACACGTTGTAAGCTTACATATCTTATTATACATAGAAGAATAGCTTATTACAGATATCTGTATAAAACTATGATTGTACCCTATAAAGATAAGTGAAAGTAAAACAAATGAGCCATAGACATGTGGTCAAATAGGGAAATTGCTGTTACAGTTAAATCAAGGCTGCAGGCCGGTCAAGAAAAGTTCAGACAGAGGAAACCTAGCAAAACTCAGTCCCAAGGCTTTGCAAATTCAGTACAAAGCATGTTACTAGCAATGGCAGTATGGTATTACAGGACCATGTGATAATAGAGTCTTGCATTTTTATCACTACAGAAAACAGCTGATCACAGTGATGGGCAAATATTGAACTGTAGCACAGATAATGAGAAAACAGTATGTTCTCAATTTAAGGAGTAGTCTGATACCAGATAACTCACATATATTGATAATTGCTGTGTCTCATGCTGCTGTAACGTCAAGATTTTGTTAGAAGAGTTATCTGTATTACTGTTATCTGTAAAGTTATCTGTGAAGTTATCTGTGAATTATTCGAGGATTGAGCAGAGAGGAGCCAAGGAAGAATTTTTAAGCAGCACCAACACCTCTGCATGAGAGATGATTCATATAGATTATTTCACTGGGCGGGAGAGGGAGAAGAGGGGTATCACCATGGCTCATATGAAGATACTGCACACATCTAAGAAGTTTAAACACAAAATCTTACTTTGTCAGACCCTAGGGCAATGTTCCTCTAGACAGTTCTGTGCAGATCCACAGACAGTAATACCAACACATCCTACATTTGTTTGCTGTTGTGACACTAGACAATTCTGTATTGGAAAATAAAGCTGTTTGTTCAAGGTGGATATCTTGTGTTTAAATGAATGTAGGAAAAGGGAAACCACTTACTGTTAGAATTTTATTTATCCAGTAAGATACCACTGTTTAATTTCTAATGTATTCCAAAAGAAGTAGTCCTTAAAGCTTCAATGTCACTAATGATCTGAAGTGACAGTAAATAGAATGTAAATAAGCCTGTTCAAGCGACAGTAAATACTTGCCATTAAATACATTTTGTATTTATAAGATTTCTTTATCCCTTCAAATGATTTATTATAGACAACTTGTGCAGTTATTCATGAGATTTCTCTGAAGACTGCAACACATGGAGAGCTTTTATCTGAAGAGGATACAATGGAATGGCAGGAAGTGCTCTGTCCCTTGGGCTGGCTATGAATCGTACATGAAACTTCTAGAATATGTTGGCAAATATTTTCAGAACAACATGCAACAACATCAACAAATATAATTCCCTAAGAAGAGGAATTTACAATAATTTTCACAGAACCTGAAAGGCATAATAAGCAGTCAAATCAAAGTGTATTGTTATAAACCTACCACTAAACAGTTCTACATAGCCAGTTTGGTCCTATCAGAAGGCCGAGTACAAAGAGCCTGTAATCTCAGATGAATTTATAAACGGACAAACTACCATCCTTCAGTTGTTAACACAGCACTGAAAGCTAACGATATGAAGAGAGGAGATGAGAGGGAGAATAAGTGTCAGAAAACAGAGGCTGTTATGGACTAAAGAGAAATACAAATTGAAAAGGAGACATTTAGACACAATAACATCTATTGGATAATGATAGGGCCAGCTGAGGCTTGAGGAAGGAAATGGAAAGATCTTCACATGACAAATACCTGTGGGTTTTTGAACTATCACAGTCTTTGCTATCAGAAAAAATCGGCGAAAGCATTCCAGTATTGAGAATTAAAGTATCATGGTACTCTGTGTAGCTATCTTTAATGTCTGTTGTGCTTTTCAGTGAGTAAAGCAAAGATGTTCAGAAATATATATTGCATAAAAACATGTTTTTATTGATTCTCTAAAAATGAGAGTTTGCAGGGTAACCCTCCTCATACATATGAAGTAATATGTACATTTCATAAATAGTCAGATAAATAGACACACTGGTAAGTGTCTATTTAGGTATAAATAAGCAAGATTTTAAAATAATCATTGTACAAAATATCAAACATTCATCCCTGGATATGGAATTTTTCTCTATTAACTAGAGATATCTTTGTCTACACACAAATATCATACACATATAAGAAGACGGAATAAAATATGTTATAATTATAGTCATATCTGAAATCATTCTTTCAGAGCACTCTAGAGATAACTGGCACATCTTGATATGTTGCTGTTGAAAGGGTTTTTCCCAGCTAATCTCTAAGGTCTGTGAAAGAGCCTCAATTCTGTGTTAACAGCCTGTCATGCTTATTATGACATATAAAGTACAAGAATGCATTATCCTCAGAAGTAATAGTTTGTTGCTAAAAAGAATATTATTTTGGGGGTGGAGACAGGTGGTGTGCAGAGATGTTAGTCAACACTGTGGGCACAGATTAATGCTGAGATATTGGAATTTTGATTCGGGTTAATATATTCAAGTCCCTGAAGCCATGAATGGTGCAGTGAGCTTGATGATGATATGAATAAAGCTGTAAGCAAAAGCTCACTTAGTCTTTTTTATTAGAGGTTTTCTACTTATGTCCACTGGCTTCCATTAAATTTAGAGAGATAATATTGATTTTGCTGGAAGTGATTAAGTGTGAGGCTGAGTACAAATATTTGCAATCATATTATTTAAATATTAAAATGAACCTTAAAAAGCCAGGCCAGGTACTTAACATTCTATCAAGAGCATCTGCCACACATTTTTGACTTGGTAAGGTGTGCTGAATGCCTATAATTCAAGACCAAAACTGGATTTACACATCTGCCTGACAGAGGGAAAACACCTCCTTGGAGACAGCAGCAGTCCCTTATTGGGGAATTACAGCTTTTCTTATAAGATATGTCCAAATAGCAATTCTGAAAAATTAATTTACAAGTCACATTTAAAACTTGACTATAAAATATCCGAGATACCTGGATACTTCTTTCAAGTTTAGTTTGGGTATAGACACACATAAGTTATGTGACATAAGTGCTATGCAGTAGTTCTGTACCTTGTCCAAAAGGTAAATGCTCAGGAAAAGAAAATAAAGAAGAAAACAAAAGTTCTGTTAAGTAACTAACAGAGAAAAATAAAAAATTAAATAAACTGTTTTTAAAATACCTTATTGGTGTAGTTTTATAATACAAGAAGGATATGATCAGGAATATGAATTTCTGTTTTTTATGCTTTTGTAGAACTGACCAAGAAAAATCATAATTAAATACCTACTAGAAAAAATAAGTATTTTTCTTACAGATTTGATCAAAGTAAAATTATGTCTGAGTTTATAAGTGGTTGAAAATGTAAGTGTTGATCTCTTAGATCAGGCATATTCATGAAAAACATTTCTTAAAGAATTTGTGATAACTGCATGTTATTTCAGAAGTTCGATATTAGGAGCTATGTAAAGTTCACAGTCAATATGGTAAGGATTTAAAATGCAATTGCATGTCCTGAGAATTCCTAATTGATTAAATATGTTTTAACATATGGCTAAAAAAGATTTCTACCCTGGACATGGTTATTGTAGATTATTTTTCTTCTTTTGGTTTAATTCAATAACAAGTAGTGGTGGTGCTGTTCTTGTTCTTTTGATCTGAAGATAAAAATAAATTTGTATTGCTGCAGGTTTGTTTATAAAGAAAAAAATAGAATGCTGAAGTGATACAGAGTAATGGTGGATTGCAGCACTTTGATAACATTTAAAATATTTGTATTGTTATTCTTCAGATTTTAGAAACTATTACAGAGAGAACAGAAGACAAATTGTTAAAAAGGACAAAATTACAGGTGGACTGAACTCGAACAAATTGAATAGAGTCCAGTGCATTAAATAGAATTGTTTCAGAGAAGGTTTACAGTCAGTTTTGTTTGTGTATTTTCAGTGATCTAGACAGAAGAGGGCTGAGGGGAATTTGTGCACAGAACAAAGAAATAGACATGTAGAAACGAGGCCCCTTGGAACTGTGAAATTTAATTTTATGTCAGTTTTGAGGAGGAGGGATGGTTTCAGGATGATCGTGGATTTGTGATTTGTAGGGGATTTGTTTGCTTGTTTGTTTTTTTGCTTTGGGCTCAGTTTTCTCTGGTTCCACATGGTGTCCAGAATACAACAGGTGAGTTCCACTTATTAACAATATCATTACTGATAGAACTGTGACCTTTAGTTATTAACTCCACTGTGGTAAATAGTGTAAACTGTAGTAAGCAGAATTCTCTGTTTGTTGTACAGTGTTACGTTATTGTAGTGCATGATTTAAACTAGGTAAGCAGCCACTAGAGCCTAGCACCTTCTAAACATACCAATATCATGTTTTACTGTGCATGGTGACAGGTAAAGTAAAATAATGGGTAGAAAATCTTTACAACTTTCTGACTGAGTATTCCATGGTTCCTGCATTCAGAAAACCTGAACATATTTGTAGGCAGATTATTTCTGTACTGTGGTCATAGTTTTTTGTTATGTGTTTATATTCCTTTGTTTTGTTACCAAGAATTGATATTTAGAAAACTATTTTGTTAAAAGAGGTACTCTAGAAACTGGAAGTTACTTAAGATTAGTTATTGAACATGACCAATGCTAAGGTCTCACTTTTCATGTTAAAACAGAGATATAATAAAATAATTCCATTTTAAAACATAGCGTGAAAGATCTATTCAGTATGTAGCCATTTCCATTACCTTAGCTTTGCATCTCATGAGTTCACCTTGAACTTTGAACTGAAATGAGCAGAAAATCTCCCAGTTCAATTTGAACTGAGATACATCAGCTACATGGGAGATGGAGATTTATAGAATCTTGCTTTGGTTTCACTGAAGATTTAACAATCTTCTAGCAAATGTAAATTGCGTTGAAGTTCATAATGCACACACAGATTATAGTAATTATTTGAATCCTATTGGCAGATCAAACAAAATTAGTTTTGGTACACTTTGACTTACAACCGAGAACATACTGTATGATACTGAATGCAAAGAAAGAATAAAGGAACTTTTCTTTCTTTCAAATATGATTCAGCACTGCTTACTGTCTTATTTTTTTATAGATATATACACATAAGATACACACATGTGTTTGTATTTGTGTATACATAAGGCACACATTTATTCTCCTTTTCCAGAAATTAAAAAAAATGGAAATTTGCTAATTCCAAAGTATTTGGGGTCTACCTTTGATAGTGTCTCTTTTTGCATTGCATATCGCGTTTGTGGGATGGCCCTAAGAGTTTACTAACATTCATAGTATGTCTTAGCATCAGAGCTCTGACAATGCTCATCAAGTTCATGCACATCTCAAGGTATATAATAACCAAACATTCTGAATACAGGTATGCTTGGCACTTTTGGATATAAATACCAAGTTGCTGCCCATAGGATTAAAAATGCAGGTAATATAGAGAGATCATAAGTAAAACAGGTGACTGATTAAGAAGTTGTGTATCACATTTTCCTCTGGTGCTCAGATTGTCATATCAGAAGCTTTGTTACAGTCCTTTGCATTAAACAGTATCAGATCAGGAAAGAATGAATCTCTTTCACTCTTTTATCCACTCTTTTCCAGGAATGCTTTAGGGTTGTTAAACCACTGTATGAGCAGAGAATACTGCCTGTAAGGACCAAGATTAGGGAACTGAGCACAGAAAGCATCTGGTGCAGAACACTATGCTACTTGGTGAAAGCCTCAAAAAACCCATAAAAGTTTACTGTAAGGGTGAAATTTGGGGGGGGGTGGGGAGAGGGAATGTTGTGGCAGCTATTTAGTATCACAATTTCTACATAAATTTCTATGTCTTGCAGTATAACAACACATACATTCTGTTAGGAAAGAAGAGGAGAACTTCTCTGGTCTCAATTGATTGCATCATGGAGGACAGAAATTAAAAAATAAAATTTTTCATATCAGTGAGACCAAGGCTGTAGCCTATTAGTAAAGTAACACAGTTTGTAAACGTTAACCAAAAATTCCTAAAATGTGGAAAGTCTGCTGAAGTGGTTGTTCACTTTGAGGCTAATGCTGAAGTTGTGTCCACTTCTCAGTGATGTGCAAATCTCAATGTATTTTCCTATAACCATCTGAAAGTGGACAGCTCAGGAGAGACACACGATTGACCTAGACTAAAAAAGACAACTCATTTCTGCAAGAAACATATGCTGGGTATGGCTGTGATTTATGCTGCAGATATGCATGAATAAAATGAGTAGTTATAGAGCATCCTTGTGTTTTCTAAGAGAAAGAAAAGCTTCCTGCTCTTTTTCTCTCTTTGAGGATGAAACCTGCTGTTAGAAGAAAGCTGATTTGTATACCCATTCCTCCTGAAATATATAGTTTTCAAACTCCTCATTCCTCAACAGAGGTTGCATCTCAAGATACACAGATGCTTGGTAACAGAAAACCAGCAGAGGCAATCCTTCCATTTGTAGACTTACCACATAACTACACCTTCAGGGTGAGAAAAATGGTGTGGTCCAACCGTATGAGTATGGAAAGAACCATTTGACTTCCAATTGCCTTAAGTAAATACCATGTGTAGTGGGTCTGGCTGAGCTCGTTTTCCACCAGGCAGCAGTGTTTTGTGCAGGGAG
>VZZY01021892.1:0-13237 GCA_013400335.1 Eurystomus gularis
CTGAGAGAGAATCTAATTAATGTTTATAACTAGGTGAGGGCCTGCTGTCAAGAAGAAAGGGGCAACCTCTTTTCACTTGTGCCCTGCAATAGGACAAGGGGCCATGGATACAAGCTAGAGCACAGGAAGTTCCATCTCAGCATGAGAAGGAACTTCTTTCCTGTGAGGGTTCCAGAGCACTGGAATGGGCTCCCCAGGGAGGTTGTGGAGTCTCCTTCTCTGGAGACTTTCAAGACCCATCTGGATGTGTCCCTGTGTAACCTGTCCTAGATTCTATGGTCCTGCTTGGCAGCGGGCTTGGACTTGATGATCTCCAGAGGTCCCTTCCAACCCCTAACATTCCATGATTCTATGATTCTATTTTTCCAAGGTCAAATAATAAATGTATATAAAAAAAATTGTTTAGCTCAGAATGTAAATCACATCTGGGACTAAAAGAGGAGAGGTAGATGTGTATTTCTAAGTAAAGTCTGTCCACTTATTGTCTGTTTATTCTCAATGTCTTAAAAGTGTAAAAATATTTAAATTAAGCCATTTAGCTTTATGACTATATGACCAGTCTTATGCTAATAATATACTTAACAAGACAGATGGATTTTTTTTTCACTATATTCTTTCTTCATTCCATTGATTTTTTTTTGGTTTGAATGTTTTGTCAAAATGTTGTCACATATCAGTATTTTTTTAATGAGGAAAATTGATGAAATATTCATTTACATTTTTAAGTGAATCAGTAATTTTATTTATTTCAAATTAATGCAGAAAGTGAATTCTCTAGACATAGATATAATCAAGCAAGAGAAAACAATTCCACAGCACGAGGTCTCTTTACGAAAATAATCAACCAAAATGACTCTTTCTTAGCTTCTTTTAGGAGCACTGATGCTTTTGAAGATTCCTTGCTGCTTTCTATATCAACTTTTGTCTCCCAGACACCAAGAAAAATGATCTTTCTTCAGATACTAAGAACCTTAATTTGCTATATGTTCACCCTGGAAAAATGGTAGAGGTAACAAGGCTCATCTTACATTCAAGTCTATTTGTCCCCGTGCTCTTCATCTCAAATTGGTTTAGATATTGCATTACATGAAAAAGTTTAATGAATCAAACCTCCTTAAATAAAAGTTAGCTGTAAGGAAATACTACATACTGTAACAGATTCCCCAACACTCTTCAGATATCTCCAAGGTTTGACTGCTGAAATTAATTGGACATTGATTTGAGTATCAGTTGCAAGATCAAATCTCTAGGTCTAAAAGATACTTTTGCATACTATAGGCTCTCCATCCATTGCTATATTTAATCAGAAATGTATAAGCATGCCACACTGTCAGGATAAAAAGGTATATTTTAATTTGCACATATTTATTTTTCATATCTATAAAAGTTAATGTTGTGCATTAGCTGATGCTCAGTAACTCCCAGGTACAGAAAACTAAAAGTGTTGTAACATTCACCGTCACTTCTTATTACCTTCAAGTACTTGCTTTGTTTTCTGTGAAGAACCTATAGCTGTGTAGTTTTCAGTACCTAATACTACTTCTATTAGCTGGGATGTTTGATCATGAGTTATGACTCAGAAACTCTCAACAAGTTATTGCACAAAAATTTCATTAAGTCCTTTATACAAAAAAAGAGCATTTTTTCAGGAAAAGCATCAGCAATCCCAGAAAACATGAGTCACAAAAAGAAATCAGTTATTCATAAGGACCATAAACCAATATTAATGGAATGGACTTTTCAGAAATTATTTTAAACATTTTTTTTAAAATAAATTATCTGAATTTTATGTTTAATCTTGAATAGTTGGTTTTGATTATTATTCTTTAGTTTTCTTATCTGCATTTCTATTAAAAAATATCCTCTTTGTTCCTAAGCTTAAAACTGTCTTAAATCTTTTTTTTGTGAGAGTTCTGTTATGGGATGCTGTACTGCAATTATGTGAACCATAAAGTCCCATTTATCTGTATAGATTATGTCCAAAACTGTGTCCATAAAGGATAAAAATTCCACATAATTGTGGATAAGCATATGATGAAGGTCCTAAACCTTCAGTAGCACATCTTGAAAGAAAGGGAGTCTGGAAGTGTAATTAGGAAAGAAAAAGAAGGACAGAAAAAAAAAAAAAAAGATTAAAAGAGACAAATCAATAGCCAACAGGGTTTTGGAGAAAGCAAAACCTATATATCTACTCAGAAATATAAGCCTATGGAGTCTGCTTACTTTATAGAACTATTTCCTTAGCCTGAGTAAAGTCATATATTTTTAAAATGTGAACTGAAGGGATGACAGGAAGTCAACGAGTTTTTAAGTAGCATACTTAAATAAGAATCTACACTCCCTGAAGTCAACAAATATTTCAAACAATGAATGAGTGCATGTTCCACTCATCTCATTGCAAAAGGGGGAAAAAGAACCAAATAAGAACACAAAGAAAAATTAGTTGTCAGGTTAGTTCTCAGGGCATAGAAATCAATTATTAGTTTTGTGCTTTTGCCTTGAATCTTTTAGCAGAAGTGCTTGCTTTCTCCCCATGAATTTGAGTTAGCTGGTATTATTGACATATCCACAGAAAGGCTGTAATTTGAAAAATACTTGGCAATGAGTTCATTTAGAGGGGTTTTTTAATGTGAAGGACATGTGAGACAGTTTGCTTATTGTAGGCTGTTAGAAGACATGAAAGACATGAGAGACTGGGAATAGATATACATTTTGAGTTTTTTTGTTTGTTTGAGTTTTTGTTGTCTAGCATAATGCACAATAGATCTATTTTAATTCCTTTTTCTTATATATTTTCTATGCATCACAGTATTAAGAATACCTATCCTCAGAAAGTCCCGTGCTGTACAGAGGACCTACAGTCTGTGGCAGCCATTGAGTCTTGAACTTCCAAGTCTTTGGCCTAGTATTAGATTCATTTTTATATGGTAACTTGCACTAGCAGCAGAGATACTGAGTGTTCTCCTCAGTTATGTATATATTCTCTTCTTTATATAGCAACAGTGCTATTTTTCCCTAAAACATACATTGGTTGTTCCTCTGTGCCAGAAGAATAAGAGGTAAAAATGAAACATGTTTTTAATGTGAAAGTAAGAAATTACAAGTAGTACATCCTTCAGTGCATGTAAGATTTAGCAGGATCCAAAGAAAAGATTTAGTGGGATCTAATGAAAAGTCAGTGGAAAGGATATATCATTTACTATGTTGTGAATGTCTGTAAAAGATTTCTTCTTTAGATTTCAAGGCTACAGGAAAAGCTGCCACTCTGGAGTCTAGGAAATCCAGCCTGCTGTGATTTGCTCAACAGGATGTGCGAAGTATATCTGCTTATGTTCTCCACATAGATAAGACATGACCCTGTCTGAAGTTAGAGACCAAGTAAGGTTTACATAATTTAGTTTCCAACTCACTAAGGAAAGCCAAGAGCACCTCCTACAGGCCAGTGCCAACCTGTTGCTCTACAGATGGGATTTTTCCTGGGAGCATAATTATCAGTCAGGTTTTTTGTTTTCCTAGCAACAATGTCCAAATGATTATTAAGTCCTATTAACCTATAATAATTACTGATTCCCATTAACAAAAGCTGCTCATTTAATTGAAAAGGTTTTACTATATACAATAGTTCTTAGAGCTGTTTTAGAAAATTCAGTTAAAAAGTACTTCATTTTCTCTTCATTATCCAAATATGTTCATTAACATTCCTTTGAAATATCTGCTATTGTTGATACCCCAGTGATCCAGAGTCTCACTAGTGTCAGAATTACTCTATTGACCACAAGGAAGAGCAATCTACTGATGCTTCCTTTCCCAAAACTCTCAATCTCTGACTAGCCAAAGGATTTTTTCTCATGTGAACACCTATTCAGTGAGCTAGCATACCAAGAGATTCTTAGGCAGCTTGTAGCTATTACTGTGATTCAGAAGATACCATAGGATATACATATCATCACTTAGCACATCCCTCGTATATCAGCAAATGCAAGATGGAATACTTGATTAGATTCAGGTAGTTCCAAGCAGAGACATGTTTGCCATCATTCAGTGCAGGTATCAGCATAATTGTTATTTGCTATAAAGTTAGGAGAATATTTTTTATAACAGTGCACTCTTGATGCAGCTGTAATTTGAGTGTGGCATATTAGATCAAAGCAAAATTGACTGCATTTGTTGCGAACAGCATCACTTCTCAATATTCTTCTCATTTACTGCAGCCAGGGTCCATATTCTGCAAAGGAGTTGATACAAATCACTGATAGATTGTTTTACCTGAGACAGTAGGTGGTTTCAATTCAACCTTTGTTCATGGAAAAAAAATTACTTGAATATAGCCTGAATTGCACAAGTCGGAAGTTTTTAGGGAATTACATAAATGCAGTTGGACTGACTTTTGAGTATATTTTGTTTGCTGCATTGATGGAACTATCTATCTTCTGAAGCGCTGAATTTGTGCCTAGTTTGAACACTGATCAGAGGAAACTTACAGAAGAAGTTCCTGACAATACAACTCCCTTTAACGTCCTTACTCTCACTAAGTATTTACAATTGTCATAATCAGTCTGTTTGGTTTGATAGCATCAAATTTTTGGCCTGGATAATACAGCTACAAATAGAGATGAAAACCAGAAATTCATCCTATAGTATCTACCAGCAAAATCCTCAAAGATACACAGTCAAGCCTTCCTTTAGAAGAACAAAATAAAATTTTGAAAACGCAGTATATGCCCATATATATGTATCTTTCTATCTTCCTCTAGAAACAATTACCTTCTATTAAGCTTTACTCATAGTTGTTTTATTCAATGTAGTATTTCTCACATTTCATTGTGTCAAATATATATACAGACTTCTAAAACATTCTCATACAATATATGACTATAATATCCTGACATAATGTGTTCTATAAGATGATGACAATTACAACACTATTCCCACACACCTATAATAAAAGTCTCTTTCTGTATGTAACTGATTTTATATAGCTGACTCTTCCATGCTATTTTGAGTCCCTTTGGCACTGAAGAAAGAATGAAAGCAGTGATTCCCTGCTAGTTGTGTTCTTCTTCTTTCCCCAGAAGTTAAGAGTAATTCACCCTACTATTGAGATTTTAACTTATGGCATGGCATTTATTCTTGGTGGTGGAGGTTTCTTCCATTTTCACTGTGTTCTCATTGCTATGCTAGTTGAACACTTCAAGATAAATTCTGGGAGTAATTTAGGGAAAGTCAGCACATAACTCTGGAAAGTCAAGAAATTACATAGCCCTTACCCTTCCTGTGAAGTCTACAGACATTGACCTGTATGTGCAAGGTCAAGAGCTACTTCTGTGAACCATTCCACCTATATATCTTCGTGCAAGTGGGGGCACAATAGCAGAGCTCTAGGTAAATTCTCTATGCAGCTGAAGTACCATAGCAGGGAAAATATTTGTACAATAATGTTTACTTTTCCGTCTCTGTTTTATCCCTTATTGGACAATGTGAGAAAATTTGGTAGTTGGTTTACTCTTTTAATGAGTTTGAAGAAGCTTGTACAGAAATGCTTATAGATGGGCTACGGAGGAAGTAAACTATGAAAAGTTACTGTGTAAAGAATAATAAAATGCCCATTTGAGATGGCAGTATTCATCCCATTATATACTAAGCATATAGATATCTATACAAATCTTAGTGAGTAATGCCCATTGAGTTGTCTTTGTCTGTGTAGAAATTTCTGCCATTGCATTCTTTTTCATTTGGTAAATCAACTTTCTCTTGAATAAAGAAACTGTTGATCTGCTTTGAGCAGACCAATGCAGAGATCGATTAAAATATTTATGAAACACTGAAACATTTAAGCTGGTTATATTTTTCAGTGTTTGAAGTGCAACACCATTTTCCTTTCTCATGATTCTTTTTCTCTTTCCCACAGGAATCAGTAACTCTGTAATTTATATGCATTCTTTCTTTCACTTTTCCTCCTTTTTATCACAGAATAAATGATAAGAAATGATATGCAGAACTTCTTATTCACTTATCAGACAGAATAACTACTCTTAAAATGTTTAAAATTACGAGTGTGAAAACAGAAAATAAAGACCATACAAAAATGGAAAAAAAAATCCTACAAATGCATTTGCGGATAGATATTTCTAATGCATTGAGTGAGTGAAAGAAATAAAGAGAAAAGAAATAAATGAAAGTTTCAGTGAGGTGTTATTTTTCTTGTCACTGTTCAAATATGCCAGATACACAAGTAGCTTTAACTGTTCTAAATGAAGATAGGTGCTAATTCAATTTTGCTAAACTAATCATTACAGGTTTAGAAATAATTGGAGATTTGCTTATTAGTTTGGATTATGGTGCTAAAACTAATGAAACCAAACTTTCAGACTGGTTTTGTTGTTGTTTTTTTTTTTTTAACAAGGACAAAAAGCCAGAACTTTTATAATTTGTTTTGCGAAGAAGAGAGGAAACAAGAAGAGACACCTTATTGTGCCTGAATAAAATGTTTCAGAAGGAAACCTTTTGATAATACCTACATTAATATTCTTAATATTCTTTAACTGATATACACCATGTAACCTCTTCTCTTTCTGTCATCACGAATCTTACTTTTCTATATCCTCCCTTCCTACCATACTTTTGCTTATCTATCTTGTTCTTCTCCAATGTGTAGTAATTTTTTCTAATGATCATCAGTTTCAGAGAAGGAACATCATTCATTTTGCATAGGGCACTGAAGAACAATCAAATCATAATGATTTTCAGTCATTGCAGACCTGGGCCAGATTCAAGCCTAGTGACTCAGTGATGAAAGCCCCTGAACACTATCAGCGATTCCCTGAACTGCTCAGTTCCCATTGAATAAATGCACAATATATTTGTCATTAGGACTCCTGTCTTCTCATTCTAATTCTCCATATTAGAAGCTGTTGGTCTAAAAACAAAAATATATTTGCGTCCATCAGGTAATTTTTCCTCTAGTTGCAATGTTACATTAATATATCCACAGTCATGATCAGTTAAGTTTTCCACTGCAAATCAGTGGTTGGAGGATTCTTATCTTCATTATTTTGTTCTAAATTCTAAGCAGTTTCTAGGTGTGATATTCATTTTATGAGAAAACATATTACAAAAAATAAAGAAAAACTCCAACGAAAAAGAGAACTATTTTTTACATTGATCAGTAAGAATAGATAGCAATAATGGTCCAAACTAATTAGTCAAGGGTCATCTAACATTTCTTTTGTTAGCTCTGTAATTCAAAAACATACCTTAGCTATTTAATTAACACTGTCACCGAAGTTATTAACCAGTTGCATTGTTTTGTAATGTTTTTTAAAGTTTAAAAAATCTTAATTATTTAAGCCATTGTTTAATGACCATATAACCACAAAATAATTTAGTTATTTTTCCATGTAAACAAAAAGTCTCATTACAGAACCTGAAAGCAAGTTACAAGGTAATTGCTTTTGAACTACTTGGTAACTTCAGGTATAATTGCTAAGTAATTTGCAAAATATGTAATTACAGTGGGCCATATGTTCCTATGTCTTGTGTGATGCACATTGTGGAAGTATGTCTCAAAAGTGACTCAGAATACCTAAACCAGGGTATAAGTACCTGAGTACCTTGAAAAGGAATCTGAGCACAATCTACAGTACTTTTCCTAATAAACCGCAGCAGTCATTGCTATTGGAAAGGTGGGAGGAACCAGCTAGGAAGTATTTTGTACCATATGTCTGCTTCACAACCCACTGAAGAAATGTCAGAAGAACACTGCAAGTTAATATTGCCTGAGACAGTGATAACTCACAGTGCACTGACAACACAGATTGCAGATGGCCAAATTACCACTACAAACACCTTCTGGCACCTGACAGCTCACCAGATGCTGGTGGGTGTCGTTTGCTACTTAATCATGTACCTGAGGAGAGATTATAGAGTTCCTATCCAGGATCTTGTGGTATACATGTTAGTAAACAATTGATGGTCCTGGTGCAGGAATTCAACACAGTGCCAGGGTACATAGTGGCATGTATGTATGTAGATATACCCTAATGAAGTACCTGTACTAGCTTACAGAACACGTGCAAGGCCGACTTAACTAATTGCTTTGCATAGGAAACCCTATTAACAATAAGGTTAGGGAAAGCTCCAAATACCAAATAACAGATTTATAAAGTTGCATAACAGTGAATCTAAGGCTTCTCCCACATCAGTTTCTGGAAATATCCCTATAAGTTGGATATTTTTATTCATTCCCTCTAGAAATAGTGATAGTGTATTTGCGTGTACCATTTAACCAGAGTTGTTTGTCAGCTTTAGGTTTTTAACATAAGCAAATTCTGACAACTGAATAAATATTCTTCTAGAAACCTGAGAATTAGAATATTCCAAAATATCTTGGGAATTACACGTGTGTTTGCTTTTCCTTTTCTGTTTTTATATTTCATCCAACCTTTTAAAATTATTTTAATCCTGTCTCCCAGTTGTGAGCTTATTTAAGATTTTGCCTGCCTTTGGCCATATAATAAAATTTAAAAAAAAAAGCTCTTCAGACTTCATAGAAACCAAATCACATAGCAACAGATCACCAAAGTTATCATGAGGCTTAGTGCTTTCAATATGTACTCTGTACTGACTTTATTTTATAGGTATTTACATAGACTATTTTGATACATGGCTTAAAAGGCTTCAGAATTATTATCCAGCTTGCAGAGTAAAAATAACGCATAATGAACTCTGATAAATTAGGCATATACATTTCTGTAGTTCACACATTCTTTTTACTTTTCCTACTCAAAGTTCATAAATGACTACCAAACTCTTTTCATTCAGATAGCATTGAATACAAGGGAAAATTGGCATCCCAGAATCAATGCTTGGTTAGCTGCCAGATGAGAAATTAGGAACAAAAGTTGTATCTGTAATAAAGAATATATGACTTGTAATTAGATTAATGTGGTATTAGTATAGACCACAGTAAGACAGCTTGAAGGCTACAAAAAGCAGGAAGAAGGATCAAGTGATATTCGAATGCAAAAAGAGAAATTGCGCTGTCATTGCGGTGGACATGAATAAACCTCTGACAGATATTTATTTTACATAGTAACAAGGAACCTATATAGAAGAGAAGATGAAGGTATGAGGTTGGAGATAAAAACAGAAGAAGGTCCTAGTCAAGTAACAGCAAGAAACCATACAGGAGCTGAGGAAGAGCACAGGGACCCACGCTCAACTGTGGTTGCACACAGGATTTAAATAGCTTTGCTCACCTGTAGCTTTGCATATTTAGATTAATCTTAAATTTAATACAATCTGCAGTATTTTTATAATGAAATCATACACCTAGTGACTAGTGACCCAGTGTCACTATATTTGCTCTTTAGAGCAAGACTTTAAGTTGGAATAATGATTTATCCTCATTGTGAAAATGTACTTGCATAGTTTTTTTAAGCTACTAATTGTTAAACAACCTAGTAAACTGAATGGTGAGTGGACTGAAATTGTTTCCTCAATCAGCTAGTCTTTTTATTAGGTGATAAGTTATCTCTCAATTAGACAGTCAGGGCTGGCTCAGTTGGTGACCTTTCCCACAATAGACCACCCAGGTTACTGAGGGGTAACAGCACGTTATCGATGTGCACCGAAAGGTAGCTCAAATCTTCTGGCAGTGTAAATCAGTTATGTAAGCATAGTTATATCACGCTTAATCAGAGCGAAGATGTTATATAAAGGTGATTAAAAATCACATACAAAATCTAAAGTAATGAGCTGGAGGAAGAATAAAGAGGAAATTATAATTGGTCATGGCTCTCAAACAGGGTGTGTCTGCATCTTACATACTTCATGCAACTCCTGTCAGCCCATCTTTAGTCCATCTAGAACTAAAACTGATACAAAATGCAGTAAGGATTATCTGGCATGTAGGATGGATTCTGTTTGAAGAAACAACAATTTCCCATCTTGCAAAGGAGGTAAAGAGTAAAACTGATCTAATCAAGAATGGCACTGAGAAGATGAGTTGGAAATGATAGTTCTGAATTTCTGATAACTACAGGACTAGGGATACCATGTGGAAATTTTAGTCAGAATGCTTAGAAACATCTTCCACAAAACTTGCAATTAAATTCTAACATTTACTTTCCAAATAAATAAAAAATATCCTGGAGTTCAATACAGAGTTAGGCAAATTGAAAGATCAGACTATAGGTAACCATTACACATTATCATCCAGATAAAACTGTGGGCTCATGAAGTTCCTACATCACTGATCACAGAAAGCAAGGAGAGGGAAACAGTTATTTAATACTTACCCTGCTCCATTTACACTTTCCCCAACCGCCTGTTCCAAGCTGCTGCTGGAGATAGTATACTTGGCTAGACAGGCCTTCAGCCTCATCCAATACAACTGTTCTTACATTCTTTTATATTTATTTACATGGTTGGTGTTGAATAATGTGTAGCAAGGGGACAAATATATGGTAGAACTGAGCAGATGTCCAGATTTAAACTGAATGTTTACAAACTGTTACCAGAATCCGTTTCTAAGGCTTGTGAAACTACTATATGGAGCTAAGAAAACAACATAACTTTTTCACAGAATCATTATTGCTGCTCTAAACCATCAAATGATGATGATGATGTGTAAAGATAGGTTCCCATGGCATGACAGCTGCTTGAGTTCTTTTAGTTATTCATGCTATATCCTTTTTCGTAATTTGCCTCATAATGGTTCACCAAAAAATTTTTGTTTCCTTTTTTATTATGTGGGCCAATATAATGTAGATAATGCACTTCTATAGGATACATTTGTTTGAATCTTATTTTGAACTAGAGTGTGCTAAGCTATTGCAGACCATTTGTCCAGGACAAGGCAGAGAACCTCCACAGAATCACAGAAAGGCTGAGGTCGGAAAGGACCTCTGGAAGCCATCTGGCCCAACCCCTTGCTCCAGCAGGACCACCTAGAGCTGAGTGGCCAGGACCACGTCCAGATAGTTTTTCAGTATCTCCAAGGATGGAGACTCCATACCTCTGTGGAAAACCTGTGCCAGCAGTCAGTCACCTTCATAGTAAAAATGTGTTTCTTGATGTTCAGACAGATTCTTTTTTGTTTCAGTTTGTGTTCATTGCCCTCTGGTCCTGTCACTTGTCACGACTGAAAAGACTCTTGCTCCATCCTCTTTACATCCTCCTTTCAAGTATTTATAGACATTGATAATAACCTCCTGAGACTTCTCTTCTCCAAGCCAAACAGTCCCAGCCCTCTCAGCTTTTCCTCATATGTAATCTAGTCTTGTAGCCTTGACTGGCTCTCGCCAGTATGTCCATGACTCTTCTGTACTGAGGAGCCCAGAATTGGACACAGAACTCCAGGTATGGCCTCACCAGTTGTTGGGGGTTAGATGTGCTTTCTGTTTGTTCCTTTTTACCTATAGAATTTTTTTTCCATAAGCTGCTAGGATACTGATGACTGGATGCCTGGGAGGGGGCAGGGGCCTGGGGAAGAAGGTATCTAGGAGTTTCTCGTGGTGGGGGGACAGAGATACCGCGAGATTTGGGCAGATAAAAGAGGGGGCGGCGTCAGCTGCGGCCTCTCTCTTGCTCTGGGCTTCATAGGAGGACGGTCGCTGTTTTTGCTACTGTCGCCAGCCTTCTTTCTCCCCCCCACCTTCGCCTGGAGCAGTCCTCTCCTGCCGCGAGGTGAGCCATTGACTGGGACCTCACTAACATCCACCTTACTCAGAGGGGTGCCCGGCATTCTGCTCCCTGCCCTGTTGGGAGCCAGGCTGGCGCGGCCCCGCCCCTGCTGCTCGTTCGGCACTGCTCTGGGCTTTTGCCTCGCACCCCCTGCCTGCCGAGGTGTCCTGCTGCCCCAGCTCGCTGCTCCCGAGAGCCCTGCTGGACCGCCGGGACCGACTGCGCCGGGGAACCTGTGTAGCTGAGCCTCTCTTTGTTCCCGTCTTGCTGCCATTACCACGTGTCTGCCGGAGCTCGCGGCCACAGCGCCCCCTGCAGCCGTGGGGCATCATCACACCTGCCCTGCCCGCCGGAAACCACCAGCCGCTTCCCCACCCCTCCCGCCGACCGTGACCATCACTACACTGAAGGGAAAGGGCCCTCAGGCCAGAGGGTTGGGCCCGGGTTCTTTCTGACTCTGCTTTGCTGTTAATATTTATATTTAGTTATTGTNCATCAATCTGCTGGCAATACCTTGCCTAATGCAGCCCAGCATACTATTAGCCTTCTTTGCAGCATTGAACATTTTTTGCTCATGTTCAACCTGGTGTCCACTAAGACACACAGGTTATTTTCTGTCAAGTCACATTGCAGCTGGTCAGCCCTCAGTGTGTGCTGGTGCATGAAGTTTTTCCTCCCCAGGTGTGGGACTTTTCAGTTCTCCTTGTTGAACTTCATGATGCTCCTCTCAGACACTTTCTCCAGCTTGTTGAGGTCCCTCTGGATGGCAGCACAACCTCTGACTTATCAACCACTCCTCCCTGTTTTGTTTCATCAGCAAACTTGCTGAGGTGAACTCTGCTCCGTCATACAGACCATTAAAGAAGATGCAAGATGAGACTGGAGCTAGTATTGATCTCTAGGGTATACCACTAGTTGCTGGCCTCCAACCAGAATTCCCAGTGCTGATCACTGCCCTCTGGGCCTGGCCATTCAGTCAGCTTTTAACCCACCTCACAGTCTGGTTCATCTAGCCCATACACTGTCAACTTCTCTGTGAATGTCTTGTGGGAGAGGGTATCAAAGGAGTTACCAAAGTCCAGGTAGACAATACCCACTGCTCTCCCCTCATATACCAAGCCACTCAAATCTTGTTTGCAGGTTACAGGACTGGTTGCAGAAACAAGCCAGTGGTAATGGGATTGAAAAGACACGTGGCTATTACCTCTGATTTCCTTTTTCTGGCTCTTTCTTCAAATTTATAAGCAGTTAGTGGTCTCAATAATTATTTATTGTGCCAGATTATCCAGTTTTAGAAGGGCAGCGTTTAAAAGGTCTAGGATCTCTGGAGGACAAAACTAACAGGTTTCACAGCTCTGCAGTGAACCTTCAGAGATTTTTGCCGCTTTCTTCAGCTGACACCATACACTGCATTCCTTCACAGAAGTAGAGCTCTGACTACTACCATATTCTTTCCAGCTTCCTCCGTGACAATCAGTAAAAGCACTTAACAATAAAACCACCATTTTTTACTTACCTAACAATCTTCTAACTGGCTGAAGGACAGAGTCCA